>JARQOC010000010.1:110387360-110577360 GCA_033576535.1 Allobates femoralis | reverse complement strand
TACCTGCAGATCGCGTGACATATCACCGACCTGCAGGATCCCAATCCCACCATGATGCCTACGTGGTGGCAAAGGTCGGGAAGGGGTTTTAAATGTATATGTAGTAATATATAATTTTTTTTTTTTTTTTCCTTTTCTTAGACATTTACCACCCAGGAAACAATCACCAATGCTGAAACCGCCAAGGAGTGGTTCCTGAATGCCGCCAAAGATGTGAGTGTTTGAGTTGAGGCCTGTGGTGGCAGGGGCACATGTGTGACTGCTGGGTATGTAGAGCTTTGTCCAGGTGAGTGTGATGGTCGTGGATTTGATTGCTTTTCACTGTTTCTTTCAGCCATCTGCAGTCGCCAAGCACTTTGTTGCCCTCTCTACCAATGCAGTAAGTGCCCTTTTTGTCTTTTCCTTAATTGCCCTATTTATTTTTAATGTGCCAACTCCAAGCATGCCCTGCCTGCCTTCAGCTGGGAGTTGTAGTTCTGCAGCAGTCAGTTATCACTGTATTAACCCTGCGCTGTCTTTCTTTGCAGCCAAAAGTGAAAGATTTTGGAATTGACACGGCCAATATGTTTGAGTTCTGGGATGTGAGTATCTCTTCAGCCCCCAGTGTCCCCCCCCCCCCCCCCCCCCCCCCCCCTGCTCTCAGGACCTGGTGATCAGTGTGATCCTGCGCTGGGCAGACAGCTGAGCGGTAACATGACCCGTCCCACTGGGTTATTCTGGGGGCCGACCTTTCCTGTGACCTTACTTGCTATCTACAAGGCGGCTGCCCTACTGTACCTAAAGGTCATTCACTGTTCAATGTGAGCGATCACAGTCGACCTCAGATATGAATATGGACTGAGTATTGTATGTACAGGACAGTCATCATTTCTCTTCTCCCTTGTAGTGGGTCGGAGGACGCTATTCTCTCTGGTCCGCCATCGGCCTCTCCATTGCCCTTCATGTTGGTGAGTGTCTGGTCTTCACTGCTTCTATACTGTCCATATGAAAAAATAAAAAACATATTACAAATATGATATATACAAGTCTTGAAATGTTATATAGTGTGTATGTATGTGGCATAAGCGTTGCCCACTTCACACCCTGCATCTCCACATATCCCTGCCCCGGGAGACTATGGAGGGCTGGGGCTATGCATGGGGTGGCACTATGAAAGTGACGCGCACCCAGGGCTTGGGTACTCAGCACTCAGGCAGTTTCAGTCTGGGGATGTCACGGTGGCTGCCTGAGGCCGTGGCCCTGATGGTCAATGAAAAGAGGGGGTATTTACAGGGATTATGTACAAATTGTCATCGTGATGCCACCCGCAGTGTCTGGTGATGCTCACCAGCGCCGCCACAGTCCTCTGGTGGTCGATGGTATTGCGGCTTAGATGGATTCGTCCCCCACAGGCGGGATTGGACCGCCGGGGCAGCAATGCTCTAAGAAAATAGTTTATATGGGAGAGGATGCAGCAGAGTCGGAACTTCACTTCACCGGGTACTTTACTGAAAACTTCTCCAGTGTCATACAGTTCAGCAAGATGTTACATTGGCAAATGCTACAGATGCTGCATATGGAATTTCTGGCTGTTAGATGGATCCCTCCTTTGTACCTTTCTTATTCCTTCCTTTCCTTTCCTTGCCTCCAGTGGCGGTGAAGTCTGGTGAACCTTTTACTGTCCTTCGCAGGATCCGACTGCAGGACTGATTCCCCTCTTGTGGGCTCTTTGGGAGTCTGGCCCGTATCTGTAATATCCCCAGTCATCGGATTCTCTGAGCCGTGTAGGAACTCGCAGTTGGGCTCCGGTACCCGGTTGCTTCCTTTGGGCAAACCTTCAGGTTACTCACTTCCCCTATAGAGTGAACTCCCTTGCTGGGTTACTTGCTCTTTCTTCCTTCTGGGATCTGTACTTAAGCTTTTCTGGGCCCCTCAGCCAAGGAGGCCCCTCCTTGTTCCTCAGGCTGGCTGCCTGGCTCCCTCTAACTCCTTGCTACTCCTCCAACGACTATTTGCTCCCCTAGAGGTCACTATATCCTCCGGGGTCCCTCCCACCTACTATTCTAGTGTGTGGGTGTTAGCTCTAGGGTTCCACCTAGTGATCATAGTTCCAATTGCAGTGGGGTGACTACACTGCTTTTCTGGGTGCAGTACCCTTTTGTGGCACCTACATGGTGGGCCACCACAAAATGAGCAGGGCTAGCGGAGAGCTATGATATATTACACACACACTTACTCTACCACATATGGGTGATATTCATACAATACCACATGCCAGGCATAATGCTCATGTGACATTAGCCACACCCACTCACATAGCCACGCCCACTAAACACAACTGCGTTATTAGCCCCACGCACCTCCTCATAGCTCTGCCCCCTTCATAGCTCCACCATCTTTATGGCCTTGCCCTTCACAATGTATGTATGTCCACTACAGGAATTCTCAGTCATACCTACAATCACAAGATTTTGCACGCACCCACACCATTTGACTCTGGGTTTGTGGTGGCGGCAATGTGGGTGTGGGGAGTGCGGGTGCAGCAGGAGAATTTTTGGGGGTTGTGGAGGGGGGGCAGTTTGCAGCACATAGTGGACACACACACACACACACCCCACTCGCACTACATTAAATTAAAACCGTTATTTGCCGGAATGCCAGGAGCTACAGTTTTATATAATGGAGAAAGGTTTATGAAAATAAATGTAATGAAAAATATATGATTTAAGAGAAGTCTATATTATCTTGTATGCTTCTATTATTTGCCTCCCCCAGGTTTTGATAACTTTGAGAAGCTTCTTGCTGGAGCCCACTGGATGGTGAGGTTTATTGTCTGCACTTTGTATCCTTCTCTTTTCCTTCTTTCCTCTCCTCTGACCATGCTGTGCTGCTGTACTGAGTTCTTTTTGCTTTCTAGGACAATCACTTCTGCAATTCTCCTCTGGAAAGCAACATCCCCTGTCATCCTGGCCATGCTAGGCGTCTGGTATATCAACTTCTATGGCTGTGAGACTCAGGCCCTGCTGCCCTATGACCAGTACATGCACGGTTTGCAGCCTATTTCCAGCAGGTCTGTGCTGCGCCGATCCTTCCTCTTGCAGAATGTTCCTGGTTTTCAGTAGATGACTGTTATTTTTTGTACTTTACAGGGAGATATGGAGTCTAATGGGAAATATATTACCAAGAGCGGAGCACGAGTCAACTACAACACCGGCCCCGTGGTGTGGGGCGAGCCTGGAACCAACGGGCAGCACGCCTTCTACCAGCTCATACACCAGGGTGGGTGCTTCATGTAATATCTGCTTATTGGGGGATTAGTTGCTGATGTGGTGCAGGTCAGTGGTAGGGCACCCCACACTGCCACCAATGTAATCTGCAAAATACAGTATTTTATCTGTTTTAAGACTCTCCCCAAATTAAGAGGAAGAAAATAGTTAAAATGTAAAAAGGGAGTCCGCTTTAGTCGATGTTTTATTGGGTCACCATTGACTTCCAGCAGTAGACACATTGGCTCAAGAAAAATGACTGCAGAGACAGCGCACGTGCAGCCAAGTGTCTGTTTTTCTGCACCACCGCAATGTGGACAGCATTAATGAAAATGGATGTGAAGGTGACACATGCGCAAGATTGACACCTCAGCTCTCTGAGATCTTAATCTGCCATGCACTTCCTCTGCAGTCATTTTTCTAAGACCACTGCGGCTACTGTCGAGAAGTCAATGGTGCTGCCGGGACACCAGCCTCCAGTCTAGGTCTGCACCTGCCTCCTGTGCCCTCCACCCCTCGATAAGGTATAACTACTATAGTCTCACTCTTCTTCCCCCCAATATGTGGGAATAAAACTGTCTTAAGGCCCCATCACATGGCATGACATTGCTGATACATCACGGGTTTGGAGGCGTACCAGTGAGTCGTTGTGACCTCGTTGTGTGACTCTGGCAAGTTGCTACGATAAATCGTTGGATCGGAGTTGACAGGTTTACCAACATGTTGTAAAACCTGACGATCTCAACTCCAGCATCTGCTGCATTGTTCTGTGTGACACTGCGATAACAACTATGTTGTTCATGACTTCGCCCATTCACAGCAATGAGCGGGGTTTGCGAATGATCCCTGCTCATATCGTTGGTGAGTTGTCCACGATATCTACACGTGTGACATCTCACCAGTGATGTTAAAATGATGTGAAAAAAGACTGTGCGCCCCCGAGATTGTTGCCGACATTGTTTCGTCATCATGCATGTAACTGGGCCTTTATCCATATATTTGGGTGGAGTTGTCCCTGGTGGGGCAGTGAACACTTACTGCTGCTCCATTTACTCAATATGGGTGGGGAGCACTCATCAGCCCCACATGGATTGATGGTTGGAGCTGCTCCCTCAAATCTATTCTAACATGGGAAGTATCCAAAAAAAAAATTGTTGTGCCAGATGCCACTTTCTGTTCTTTTGTTAGTCCCCAGTAGCCATGACTCCGTGCTAGATCTGAGCTGGGGGTGGGGATACATGAGTAGACCTGAATTACTGGGGGCTCTGGGATTGATCCTGAACTAAAGCCACTGTCGGTGCAGCTTTTTAAGGCTTAATGGTGCCATCTGGTGGCAGAATTATGAATTGCAAAATTGAGTGAATTTGAGAGATGTGTATATTGATTTCAGCATGGTTACACTGACTAAGTTCATCGTGTGTTTTCTCCTCTCCTTTTTGGACTAGCAAATCTATGTAAATTACTCCACATTCTTTAACCATTTAACCATGTCCACCATAGGAACCCGTATGATCCCTTGTGATTTCATGATTCCGGCACAAACCCAACACCCAATCCGTAATGGGCTTCACCACAAGGTAAATGACCTGCAAGCAAGGAACTGGCAGCATTAGCCACTGTCCTAGATGACCTAAATGAACCACAGTCATCAAAATGTATGCTGAAGTCTAGTAGAGGGCAGAATAAAAACTAATACACTCTAATAGAAACTTTTCTTTCTTAAGATAAAAGTATAATAAACTTTCCATACTGTAGAGATATAACCTATATTTCCCTCATATATATGTACTTTATAATATCATGTCCACCAGGACTTTAACTACTATATAACAAATCGCTAAGAGTATACAGAAACAACACTAGGGGGTGAAAAGATCAAACGGCCATTAATGTAGAAAAATAAATTCATTAAAAAAATGGTCACAGGGATGAGAACACACGTGGGATGAAACGGCACTAGCGTACAATACATAATTATTTAGGTGGCAGATGACACGAGAGCAACGCTGATACGGTCAAGGCATAATCAAGAGAAATCATGCACACAAAATTACATATCTTTATTGCCTCATATGGATATAATGGTATAAAATAATAAATACATATATTGATGTATATATGCCATTATTTATGAGACAGTTTGAATTTTATTGATGGCAATGTCAGCAAATAGCTGGCAAGGAGAATATTCCATGAATTCACATATACATTATATAGGCATAAATATAATATACCTTGCAAGTATGAATATATTAGGAGACAATACTGGAATGCCATTTGCATTTGCTTTTTTTTTTTTTTCTTTCTCTCCTCCCCCGTGTGTGGGTTTTTTTTTTTTTTTTTTTTTTTTTTTTTTTTTTTTTTTTTTTTTGTCTGTATTCTTGAAGGTTTCTCTCTCCTCCTCCCCCCCATCGGCTAGAGATGAGTTCCAGGAGGAGGCTATATTCTCTCCTATAAACATTGGCGTAACGATTGTAGTCGGAGGTTGCAACCACAGTTGTAGAGGCCCGCTGATCACCAGCTCCTTCAGCTGGATGTGCTTCCAAGGATGCACATCCCGCTGAAATGTATTGCAGAACAGAGACCCGTCAGGTCCCTGCACTGCAGTATACACACTGACAGCCAAACAGAGGCTGACGTTGGCGTGCCAGGTGCTGGTGTAGCATGGCACTGTCGTCATACGTCACCATATCAGGCACATTTCAGCTGCTGGCCTTTTTGCTGGCTACAGAGGAGCAGGGGAATGTGTGGTGTGTTCTTATTTAAGAAGCTTCAAGGGCCCGTACTTATTAGTGTCCAAATTTTGCCCCAAAGCCTCCTACTCTCTACTTACACCACTGTTTCAGAGTACATAGAATATATTAGGTGAACATCCTTCTAATAACCTTTCTATATACTTTACTTTATTAGCCTTTTTCTCATAATGGCTGACCGTGATTATATATCCCAGCCATTACGCTCCTGTACACAACATCAACAAGAAAATGTTCTATTTTGCTCAGGAGATCCTTCTTATTTTTTTTTTTTTTTTGTGTTCTGCATCAGATCTTGATGGCAAACTTCCTGGCACAGACAGAGGCTCTGATGAAGGGAAAGTCTACAGAGGAGGCGAAGGCTGAGCTGCAGGCGTCTGGCCTGTCCGGGGAGGCCCTGGACAAACTGCTCCCACACAAGGTACCAGTCATGTGCCTTGGCCTTTGATGCACTTGACACTATTCTACTTTATAAAGACAAACTCCAGTAATCGGATGGTTTGCTTGAAGATCTTCAGCTGTGTAACACCTGCTTGTTGACTTTCTATCAACCATCATTTTTTTTTTTTTTTTTTTTTTCTTCTTTAAATAGGTATTTGAAGGCAACCGACCAACCAACTCTATAGTGTTCAGTAAGCTCAGCCCCTTCATCTTGGGCGCTTTGATCGGTGAGTGTCTTTGGGAAGTTTTAGGCCCTGTAGACGGTAGTGGTGGCCACATCTTGAGCATTTTCTGACTATTTTTTTGACTTTTTATGTTTTGTTTTTTTTTTCTCCTAGCCATGTATGAACACAAAATCTTCGTTCAAGGGGTCGTGTGGGACATCAACAGCTACGACCAGTGGGGGTGAGTGTCTCCAGATAAACTGGGTGACAGCTGAGTATGAGATCTAAATGATAGACCGTCGGGACTTTTCTGAGAAAGTGGTTACTTTCTTTGGAGCCATTTACAATTGTGGGTGTTTATTTATTTATTTTTTCTTCTCCGCTATTTCCTGCAGTGTTGAACTAGGGAAACAACTGGCCAAGAAGATAGAGCCAGAGCTTGAGTCCGACGCTGCCGTGTCCTCCCATGACTCTTCCACCAATGGCCTGATCAATTTCTACAAGAAACACAGGTGCTGAATGGAGGGAAGCTCTGTGTCCGGCGGATACATGTCTCTTGGTCTCAGCTTTTAGCAAAAGGCACTTTCCTGACTGTAGTGTGTGTCTTCGTGTTTCATGTCCCTTGTTGTGTGTCTTCCTCTGGGAAGTGGTCGGCGGAGGGGAGAATGTTTGGCATTGTCCTGTACACTGCACATAGATGTTACTGCACTGTTCCAAAAACCATGGCGGAGGGCTGCCAGGTAACGGGGCCCAGGCGCGTGGATATGCGTCTTCTCAGCACTTGTCCTGTGCAACTAACTGTTTACAGAATAAAACAATCACAAACCAGATGTCGTTTGCTGCGTCCACTTCTCATGCTCTGTGGAATATGGGGGGTCTTATCTAGATGTTTGCTTTGTGTGTAATAAGTAAGGATTCTTGGGATAGGGTTTTTAATATATTTGGGTATGTTTGACATGGCTGCTTTTGGCTCAGTTTTGTGTAATAAAGGTACCGTCACATGGCACAATATATCGCGCACAACATCGGTGTTGCGGTGACTTTGCAAGTGCATTCTGCTTTGACAGCACAATTCAACTGCAGTAAATCGCTGGTTGCGAGTTGCCAGGTTTACCAACATGTTGAAAAATCTGACTATCTCACTCAAGTGATTTGGTTGGATCGTGCCGCGTGACACCGCGATAGCAATGTTGCCGGCAACTTCGCCTATTGATAACATTGCTGTGTATGGCTCGCTGGGTTGAGCACAACCCAGCAAGCGATCACTGCGGCGGCATCGATGTCGGAAGCAAGCGTGCACCCTCGGAATCACTTCCGACATCGCTGCAATGTTGCCCTGTGTAACGGTACCTAAGTGTACATGCTTAGTAAGAGCATGTTCACACAGACCACTAATCTAACGAGCCTGTTCCACGCTACGATATCGTTTGTACGTCAAGGCTTTTTGGGTGGAGGAACGACATCTTTGCGTGTGACAAGTAGAAACAATAAGTTGGCTGATCGGAGGTTTGTGATCAGGACCTTAAACCAAACGATGATTGTCCTTCCAACCTGCAGCATCGGTGTGTGTGACACCTTGATGATAATGTTTATAACTTCACCTATTGAACTGAAGGACGTAGGCGACCAAACAACCGCAAGTATTGTTCGCTTGTCGCGGAATCGTTGCTGCGTCATTCTTCATCAGTACGTGTGACACCTCACTAGCGATCATTGAACATCGTTCCAGCGATGAAGGGCAAGTCGGATTGTTAGTCAGTTCGCTGACACATTGCAGCGTGTAACCCGGGCTTAAGAAAAAAATCTGTATACAAATTGTACAAAAATGCCTTGCTATGCATAAATAAGTAAAAAGCAGATGCTGGTATAAACAGGGGAACTTGGTGTAGATAGAAATTTACTTAGCCAAAGTTTTAAATTCCTGGAGTCCATAGTAGCACCAACATACCATACTGTGCTGCCTATGGACGACCAGGAATGGTAAAAATTTACTTGCCCGAAATTTTCATTTCCTGGAGTCTGTAGGCAGCACAGTATGGTAAGTTGATGCTGCCTATGGATAACCAGGCAATTTTTTTTTTTTTTTTTTTTTTTTTCTTTCTAGCCATCGTACCAATGTCAAGTGTAACCACTTTGGGGATGGTACTTTATCTAATTTAAAACCTGCTCACGTGTTGACTGCAATGAAATCAGGGTGCAGAGTGATCTGTGCTCCAAAATGGGACACATAGCAATGGGAGGTTTAGTATGCTTGACTGTGTGCTGAAAAGAGCATATTAAAGTGGTGTAAAACAAAGCAGTACAGCAGGTGGTGAATGGTGGTCACAATTCCAGCAGAAAAACCTAAAGATTCTTAATAATATGGCTGTTGCTACCTCCGGTAGCAGAATAGAAGAAAGGGAAGAAAAAAATATCAATTTTTGGCACAATGGTCTGGCAATAGTGTGTTTTATATTTTTTATTATAATTTTTACTCTTTGTCAAGGAGATCAGCACTTCTATAATGAATGGGTACAAGCTTGACAGAACTGAAGCTGATATGGCCGCCAATTTGGCTGGGGAGTGAGGAAAACGCGTTATGTTTTTCTGATCACACAGACAATACTTATGATCAGTCATATTCCTGACCCAGAGACAGATTTTGCTTGTGCTCAACTCTTTGATGTTCTTAAATTTTTATTTTTTTGCCGATATGCTTAAACTGCGAATCCTGATCCTTCGTGTGTTGGTCGCATTGAAATATTTTTTTTTTTTTTAATATGGATGTTATTTCTTAACCCTTTAATTTTCACAATTATTTTTACATTTTTAAAATTTACTAATAACTTTGTTAGTGTCCAGTGCAGATCACCTATAGCAGAGGGAAGCTGCTGAGGTAAAAAGAAAGCTGAGCTGTGATTGGTTGCTTTGGTTCTGTGGTTGAGCTGCAATTGGTTGCTCTGGTTTACTATTGTCACTCATTTGTGTATACTTTTTGTAGGTTGTGAACAAGGCCGGATGACCAAAACGTTGGCGATCTTCTTTGTAAAGATCCATTCTTATGTTGGCCACTGCATTCTTAATAAAGCCTATTACTCTTCGAATTTGTGGCATCATATCTCTATTCTGTGTATTCTACTGCTGAATTGCCTGTGGCATGTTCTCCATTTAGTCTATTAGGAGGGAGTGCTGACCTGCCCAGAACGTAGGACACTATAGTCTTTTTTGGTAGTGTCTGTATAAAGTTTGCTGTATATAGTGAATTCTCTGCACTGTGCTCATATGGTTCAGGAACATAGGCAAAATCTGGAGTGGACACAAACTTAGGCTGGCTTCACACCACAATTTTTGGATCCGGTGTGAACTGGACAGAGATGGATCTTCATTTTAGCCCCCATGTATCCCTATGGGGCCCGATTGCAATTATTTGCCATCCGGTTTTGTGTCTGGCGGGAGAATTCGGTTCCGTTACATTTTGTGTTCAGGGCAAAAAAACAAAACCGGATCCTCCTGGTGCAATCTGGTGAATCTATGGGCACTGGCTCCAGCAGAAAAAAATGATCTGGTTATGGCACCCTAGGATTCACTTGCCACAGATACACCTGGAGCAGAGAAGGCTCTCCACATCAGGTAACCCTGCCTACAATACCTTCCACTCCAGACCTGAAGGGGAAGCTCTACAGGAGGTCCCTTATAAATTCATACCTGGGGGCGGAGTTAGGCAGTGCAGTTCCAGGGAGGACTGTGAAGACATCCTGGTGATGGAGCTGCACGAAGCCTGTGCCAGTGAGCCGTTAGCGTGAGGGTCAAAGGCAAGGGGGAGTGGAGTCATACCGGTTTGCCCCAGAGGATTTGTGCAAAAACCCAGATACTAGCATCAGAGACTGAGGGCACTAACCACCAAGGAGTAAAGACATGAGGCCAGGGAGACTCCAGATCTCCTGGCTACAGCAGCACCTGAAGGTAAAGCCGCATCGCAGAGCTCAGAGACCGCAGGGAGTACAGCGGTGCCTGCAAAAGAACTCATGCCGCCTGCCATACAGGTGAAGGAAGGGGAGGGTCAGGCAGGATAGGATTATAACAGCACAGGGAGGCCTCACAACTCGCTGGGTGTGGAGATCCCGAACTGCTTCCAGATCAAACGGCTTGTAACATCAGTGACAGTGCCCTGGACTACACCCACCACATCCGTAAAAGTACGGAAACATCAACAGTGTGTGTGTGTGTCTGTTATTGCAGCCCCTGATCCTACTCCCTTCATAGACTGTCCTGTAACTCCTATCTTCCACAACTGCCCCAGGTTGTGTAGCCATCTGGCTGCCCTACCATCACCCCAGAGGTCTGAACTGCAGCTCCAGTAACCACACAGGAACCGTAGGTGGCATCACAAACTACTTATATTTTTACCGACTTTCAGTAACCACCAGGGCCACGAACCCGGGCACAGGCCCCCATGAATCAACACCCGGAACAGAGTACCCCATGGCCCTGGGGCGGGTCAATGTTCCCGGATGCTGAAAGAGCGGCACCTCTGAAATTCAAGCTGCGTTCCTTCAGCACCTGGACAGCACAGCTGCAATAGCCGCTGCTGTAGTTCAGCATGTGGAAAGCTCCACAGCTGAAATTTCAACACTGTGGGTCGCTCCCCTCCAGCCGCCAGGTTGAAATTTCAGCACTGGACCGCAGCAGCTGCGCGCAGGAACTAATCCGGCACAAAACAGGATTGGAGGGCATATTTGCCCTCCGGTTCTGTCCGGTGCATCCTGCAAAGCAGCAGACAGAACCTGACAGTGAAAAATCATGGTCTGATGCCGGCCTTAGTTTGGAGCTGGTTTCACAGGCAGCCATGATGAGCCAGTCAGTGACTTCACAGAATTAATTAGCTTCTCGCTAGATTTGCGCTATAATCCTCCTAAAACACTGCACCTCACTCACCCTGGCTGAGCAATCCTGTGGCTCCATGGCAGAGATCTGCAGTTTTGGACACTACATAGGTTTTGAATAAATTGTAGCTCATACATTGTAACTGCCTGTGCTTGGAAGCTTTTATTTAACTGTATCCACATTGAAACGAGATATAGGGCGGTGTAAAGTAGCACACCTCTATAAACTAATTTTTATTAGTGCAATATTAAGGACTTCACAGAATTAGTTTGACACCTTTATTATAAGAGCTTCATGTATCCAAAAACTCCCTGTAATAATGGCTGGTAGGTGCAGCATCTACTACAGTACGGTACAGTAATTAAAGGGGGTTTCCCACAAAGAATTTTAAAGTTCATTTTAATCAATCGATTTTGGAATAATAATTTCCTCAATTGGATGTGTTTAAAAAAAAAAGTTACTGTGCTGAGATATTCTTATATGTGTCCCCTGCTATGTACTGTGTCATGGATGTGTCTGACCGTACAGGGACATGGTCTGATCTTATCACATCTCCTGGGCGGGGGAACGCAAAAGAGTATACAGACATTACAGCCGGGGATCACAGAATATAAGAGTATACAGACATATTCTGTGATCCCCAGCTGTAATGTCTGTATACTCATTACAGCCGGGGATCACAGAATATAAGAGTATACAGACATTACAGCCGGGGATCACAGAATATAAGAGTATACAGACATATTCTGTGATCCCCAGCTGTAATGTCTGTATACTCATTACAGCCGGGGATCACAGAATATAAGTGTATACAGACATTACAGCCGGGGATCACAGAATATAAGTGTATACAGACATTACAGCTGAGGATCACAGGATATAAGAGTATACAAACATTACAGCCGGGGATCACAGAATATAAGAGTATACAGACATATCCTGTGATCCCCTGCTGTAATGTCTGTATACTCTTATATCCTGTGATAAACGGCTGTAATGTCTGTATACTCATTACAGCCGGGGATCACAGAATATATGAGTATACAGACATTACAGACAGGGATCACAGAATATATGAGTATACAGACATTACAGCCGAGGATCACAGAATATAAGAGTATACAGACATTACAGCTGGAGATCACAGAATATAAGAGTATACAGACATTACAGACAGGGATCACAGAATATATGAGTATACAGACATTACAGCCGGAGATTACATAAGAGTATACAGACATTACAGCTGGGGATCACAGGATATAAGCGTATACAAACATTACAGCCGGTGATCACAGAATATCAGCACCTGAAATACCCTGTTGGCGAAACGTCATTCCCATGCGGCAGGGATGTACAGCTTTATCATCTGTGGATGTCAGTATGTAATTAATGAAGAAATGTAAAAACTGATGTTTGCAGATGCAGGGTTTTATTTTTATTAATTGACTTCACCTTTCGGTATAGGAAAAGTATAAGAAATTCCCCCTCCTTACTGGTGATATACACAGCATAAATGCAGTGTTTTTTCACCTAATTTAAGCACTTGAGCAAAGTGTTTTCATGAGAGCTCATGTACACTTTTCCCCTATAAGGCTTCTAGCAGGAGCCATATAAAATGCATCAAATAAGGGGAAATTAAGAAAAAAGAAAAAAAAGAAAAAACATTTGAGTTAAAACATCAGTGGAGATATTACCATTCACGTCACACTGCCCTCTGCTGGACAGATCCTCAAATAACAAGACGAGATCAATAAAATCTTGAGGAGTCAGTATCCAATAATTTATTATAGGCTGGGTAAGGCATAATTAGTTACTAGAAATATTCAATATCTTGGAAAACTTCAACATAAAAATGACAACTTAAATAAGCAGACAGCACTTCCTAACCTGCAAGTGTGAACAGATGCATCCTGAACGTAACATAATAAAGAGACGGCTGCACTCTGAAATGCTGAGGGATGCAAACAATGAATATGGGAATATGGACATGCATTACTGAGAAGGAAACATGAAAAAATTGAGATACTTAGCATATAAAGACTAGTTTAATGTGAGCCAGTAGTCAACGTCAAGGCAAATCTTTTCAGTGGGTCCCTACCTAAGTTAATGCTTTTCTCTGGGGTGAACCTGACAGCCCCGGACCCGATTTTGTGTTAATGTTGCCCAATGGGGCCGGGCAGCCATCTACCATCCGGTTTCCATCTGTCCAGGAGGATCCGGGTGAATTCGGATTTTTCTCCCAGAGAATGCTTGCAGCATTTTTGTATCTGGGGCAAACAATCTGCCCAAATTGGATCCACCCGGATCCGGGGCGATCCGGCACTGCCCAACATGGGAGTCTATGGTGCCGGATTGCCCAGATCTATGAGGATCCGATACCAAACACCGGTGGCTGAAGTTCAACGTGAGCTACGCTGAACTTCAGCACCAGGGAGCTGTCCCCTGTGAAGCGATTCAGCACCATTTCACAGGGGACAGCTGCGCTCAGCTGAATCCGGCTACAAACAGGACCAGAGGGCATATTTGCCCTCCCAATTTGCAAACGAACCGGTTTACCCCAGACAGCCCCGGACCTGATGCTGCTGTGATGTGAAGCCAGCCTAAATAAGAATGCTGATGGCACTTCCCAATCTGCAAGTTTGAACAGAGGTGTCATGAACATAAAAACGTACTAAAAATATACACCTTGACATTGGCTGCTGGGCTCACATAAAACTGGCCTTTTTTATATGCTAAGTATAACAATATTTTTCATGTTTTTTCGTCACACTGCAATGCTGATGGCACCAAGCCGGCTCACCAAACAAGCACGGGTGCCTGGAGGTTGGAGGTGGTGCTCAGCGCTACCATCCATTAATAACTGTCAACAAAATTCACACCAACTCTACCAGATACCTTACGGGTTGGCACAGTGTCATTTTGCCAAATGTTGGGAGCAGAAACTCCAGTGTTTCTTTTTTTGAGAATTTGTAGATTCTGCTTGAAAAATGCTGCCACTATCCGATCTGACACCCATTAGGTGGCTGATTTATATCTGAGGGGTTCACATTCACTATGGGCAATGGCAAGAGACACACTGCCATCAGACTACAACCCCTGGCAAAAATTATGGAATCCCCTGGCTCGGAGGATGTTTAATCAGTTGTTTTATGTTGTAGAAAAAAAAGCAGATCACAGACATGGCACAAAACTAAAGTCATTTCAAATGGCAACTTTATGGCTTTAAGAAACACTGAAAGAAATCAAGATAAAAAATGTGGTAGTCAGTAATGGTTACTTTTTTCAGACCAAGTGAAAAATTATGGAATCACTCAATTGAGGAAACAATTATAGAATCACCCTGTAAATTTTCATTCCCAAAACTAACACCTGCATCAAATAAGATCTGCTCGTTAGTCTGCATCTAATAAGGAGTGATCACACCTTGGAGAGCTGTTACACCAAGTGGACCGACATGAATCATGGCTCCAACCAATGGCATAACTTCAGGCCCAGGGGCCCCTAATTATTGCAAATCTTTAATAATATTCATCTTTTTCTATGGGCCAAAGGGACTTTTGGGGCCCCCCTAGACTGCAGGGCCCAGGTGCACCTATTGTAGTTACGTCCCTGGCTCCAACACAAGAGATGTCAATTGAAGCAAAGGAGAGGATTATCAAACTCTTAAAAGAGGGTAAATCAACACGCAATGTTGCAAAAGCTGTTGGTGGTTCACAGTCAGCTGTGTCTAAAATATGGTCCAAATACAAACATGGGAAGGTTGTTAAAAGGCAAACATACTACCGTAGTAGACCAAGGAAGACATCAAAGCGTCAAGACCGGAAACTTAAAGCAATAGGTCTATGTGGTGAATCGTGACCTGAACCTGGCAGCTCCACAGCGCCTCCTGTTAAACCCAGGTCAGTCAGAGAACTGCCGGAGGATAAAGAAGGGCCGCAGCTGCCTTGCCTGTGCTACTTTATTAAGGCACCTCTCAGTGAGTGTGGTATATGTCTTCTAGCCCGCAGCTAGAAGCACATATAATCTCCTCCACCCCGTCACTGCCAGAGGCCCTGAATAACCCCAAGCACAAATGCTGCCACCAGCTTCTCGTTTAATATAAGTTCGGTCCGTGGTCGGGCTTGTATTGGGTCAGAAACCAACCCAGGTAGCGTTATATGAGCACACGGACGTGGGAATCGTGATCAAGATAAAAAGAGCAACTCAAGATTAAATTTATATATTTAATCACCCTAATGGTACACTAGATATTAATATTTACAGTTATTATTCAGATGTTACAAATATTACAGTCAGATATGCCAATAAAAGGAAGATTGGAATACACAGAATTACACACACATGTGAGCAGTTACCTTAGTGCTGATGGCACCACAAGGGCGGCGTGGCACCAATCTGTTCCTTGGGTAATCTCTGGCCTTGGTGGAAAAATGCCCATTCAGAAGAAATACCAGGTGGAGATGGGGCAGATGAGTTTTATACCTTATGGGCTGACTCCTGCCTCCACCCATCTCACACCTCTGGGATGTCTCACAACTCCCACCCCTCTGAGGGGAGATATGGACACCCGGATTCCATAATGTTCCCTAGCCGTGTCCGTGGGCATCGCAGACGGAAGATAATACTTTCATATTTTTAGTTATGATTTTATCTTCGTCTGGATGTGAAACATGGCTACTCTGAGAACACCCTACTAGCCAATATCCTGTTAAGATGGCTTACAGTTATCCTTCATTCATGTGAATACCAGCCCTATTTCCGTCTAGATGTCACGATCATGGATCCACGCTTGCCATGTTCATAGACAGCACGGCTTATGAGATATTAAGGTTATAGTCACGGTGCCTTCCAGTCTGCCTGGGAAGAAAGAGACTTATATTGGACGTGTCACCTTTTGGCATAACCCCAGTCCGGAGGAAGCTCCAATAACCTACCTGATTACCATATCAAAGTTAAGGATGAGTCCTGTTGTGTGGACAGTTGGCTTGTAGCTAGGTGCTAATTACTCTGCCATTTGTCAGATGAATGACTTCTGCCTTCCAGGGAGGGGGCTTATCTCTTTATGAGTGAGATGCCTTCAAATTGCTTTCTGGATGGAATATGGGGGATATTGCAATTCCTTACCAATATTCATCACAGTCTCCAAAACAGGAAATCCACAACAAAACAAATAAGGAACGAATAGGAGGAAACTGGAGTCAATGTCTGTAACCAAACTATAAGAAACCGCCTAAAGGAAATGGGATTTACATACAGAAAAGCTAAACAAAAGCCATCATTAACACCTAAACAGAAACAAACAAGGTTACAATGGGCTAAGGAAAAGCAATCGTGGACTGTGGATGACTGGATGAGTCATATTCAGTGATGAATCGAGAATCTGCATTGGGCAAGGTGTTGATGCTGGAACTTTTTTTTGGTGTCGTTCCAATGAGATTTATAAAGATGACTGCCTGAAGAGAACATGCAAATTTCCACAGTCATTGATGATATGGGGCTGCATGTCAGGTAAAGGCACCGGGGAGATGGCTGTCATTACATCTTCAATAAATGCCCAACTTTACAGTGATATTTTGGACAGTTTTCTTATCCCATTAATTGAAAGGAGACACAAGGTCAAGTTATGGCCTGCAAATAGTCCAGATCTCAATCCAATTGAAAATCTTTGGTGGAAGTTGAAGAAAATGGTCCATGACAAGGCTCAAACCTGCAAAGCTGATCTGGCAACAGCAATCAGAGAAAGTTGGAGCTAGATTGATGAGGAGTACTGTTTGTCACTCATTAAGTCCATGCCTCATAGGACTGTAAGCTGTTATAAAAGCCAGAGGTGGTGCCACAAAATACTAGTGATGTATTGGAGTGTTTTGTTTGTTTGTTTTTCATGATTCTATAATTTTTTCCTCGGAATTGAGTGATTCCATAATTTTCCCTCTGCTTGGTCTGAAAAAAATTACCCTGACTACCACATTTTTTAATCTTGATTTCTTTTAGTGTTTCTTAAAGCCATAAAGTTGCCATTTGAAATGACTTTAGTTTTGTGCCATGTCTGTGATCTGCTTTTTTTCTACAACATTAAACAACTGAATTGACATCCACCGAGCCAGGGGATTCCATCATTTTTGCCATGGATATTGCTCCTAAGTGTGGACCCTAATGGAGAGATTTAAAGCAGTTGTACAGAGTTTGAGATCACACCACCCCAGCATATTTGCAGTGTCTGGTACTGCAGCACTGTTCCACTGAAGTGAGTGAGGCCGTGCTGCATTACCATACACAGCCTGTAGACAGGGGCTGGCTGGTGGAGCTTGTCCCGGGTGGCAGCCAGATCCTTCAGCCATGATGTGAGGGAGGGGGTGGCCACTGTATCATTGCAGCAGCTGCGGCCGCAAAGCAACAACGGCCGCCGGTCCATGTCATTGAGGGGGCGGACCTAAATTAGGGCAAAACCACCAGCCTGGGAGGCACTGGCCCCCCTTCCACCTGGGCCAGTCCGCCCCTGCTTGTAGACAAGTGTGGCACCATTTCTGAAATTTGCCATATTTTTTCCAAACCCTGGACAACCCCTTTAAGAACCAGTGTCTCTATAGGCTGAAGTGTAGATTACCTGGTATTTTACGTGGAAGTAACTGGCTTAAAGACTGCAGAGGATCTGGAATGCTCATTATATAAAAGAGGATGTTTAATGAACATTTTTACAAACGATTAAATCCTGTCAACTTTTAATACAGATCTAAATTAAAACCTTAAAAATGCAGCTTAAAATCTCCCCACAAAAGTCTCGTGGTCGAGCTTAAGGACATGAAAATCTGGATAAGTGCAAAACGAAAGGATCTGAACAGTCAGCGGCTAAAAGACAAAGTCTGTGTCTGTCATATGAACAGCCCAAGCAAACTTGTCCCGATAGGTCTTGTTGTAGATTTTCTCCAGACTGACATCCCATTTCTTACACCTATGAGAAAACAAAAGCACAATGCATCATTTAGAGTTAATATGATACTACAGTTTCCCTTGGGATCCATAACATATCGCAATGTATATCTAGCAATGTTTGGTCTCTCCGCAGCGCCCCCAGTGGCAAAGAGGTTTTACACCAGGGATCTCCAACCTTTGGCTTGCTGGCCAGTGATTTGTGGCTCACAGCGGTCTTCCAGGTAGGTGCATAAACACCAGGTCTAGCAAACAGCTATAGAGAAGGTAACAACTTGTGAGTAGCCCTACATAGTAGAGCAGATCTGGATGGGGGTAATGTAGGAACCCCTGGATCTTTGTATACTGCCTCAGTGATTTCTGTGGAAAAGCTTTGGTGGTCGTACCGATTATGGGGCTCTGTGTGTCACTACTTTGAGAAGGCGAGAGCTGGACGTGACCCGAGACCCTCTCTCAGAGCTGGACGTGGCCCGCGACCCCCCTCTCAGAGCTGGACGTAGCCCGCGACCCCCCTCTCAGAGCTGGACGTAGCCCGCGACCCCCCTCTCAGAGCTGGACGTAGCCCGCGACCCCCCTCTCAGAGCTGGACGTAGCCCGCGACCCCCATCTCAGAGCTGGACGTAGCCCGCGACCCCCATCTCAGAGCTGGACGTAGCCCGCGACCCCCATCTCAGAGCTGGACGTAGCCCGCGACCCCCCTCTCAGAGCTGGACGTAGCCCGCGACCCCCATCTCAGAGCTGGACGTAGCCAGCGACCCCCCTCTCAGAGCTGGACGTAGCCCGCGACCCCCTCTCAGAGCTGGACATGGCTCACGACCCTCAATGTGGCTCACGAACCTTTCTCAGAAAGCCACATTAAGCTCTAAGTCAGAAAGGTTGTGAACTTCTGTATTACACAGTGCCTATTGCAGAGAATGGTCTGGTTAATACAACAATATCCATATACCCTCAGGAGTTCCCCCAATTTTTTGGGGAGGACCACTGGAACTACTCAGATTAAATCAAACAGAAGAGTAGGCCTGATTTATGGATTGTCAGTGTATGTAACAGTATGGTTACGATGATTTTCTCCTCTTTGAGAGATGTAAATATGTACTACTGTGGAGCATTTAATACTGCTGTTCATTGATAGTGGTGTGTGAATGGGCACCTGCATGGCCTCCATCACCAGTGTCCTTTCCATGGGTGTAACAATAAAATTCACCTTAAAATGCACTAATATCTGAGATAATGGTCTGGGTGTAAGCATAGACATGACAGGTCCTCCAGAGAGCAGTTCTGAAGCTTTGAATAATAGTAGAGGATCCTAAATGATGATCTGAGAGCAGATTTCTGGATGGGAGAGAAGGATTGGGCATGTTGGAACTACAACATGCTTGATCTCCCGAGATATAAGGTGCCATTCAAGGTATCAAGCAGCAGCTTATTCCACTCCCTCCTCCCAGAATATATGCATGCACACTAAGCTCGACAGGGCGCCCCCCACCCTCCGCTCGACAAGGCGCCCCCCCACCCTCCGCTCAACAAGGCGCCCCCCACCCTCCGCTCGACAAGGCACCCCCCCCACCCTCTGCTCGACAAGGCACCCTCCGCTCGACAAGGCGCCCCCCACCCTCCGCTCGACAAGGCGCCCCCCACCCTCCGCTCAACAAGGCGCCCCCCACCCTCCGCTCGACAAGGCACCCCCCCACCCTCTGCTCGACAAGGCACCCTCCGCTCGACAAGGCGCCCCCCCACCCTCTGCTCGACAAGGCGCCCCCCCACCCTCTGCTCGACAAGGCGCCCCCCCCACCCTCTGCTCGACAAGGCGCCCCCCCACCCTCTGCTCGACAAGGCGCCCCCCCACCCTCTGCTCGACAAGGCGCCCCCCCCACCCTCTGCTCGACAAGGCGCCCCCCCACCCTCTGCTCGACAAGGCACCCCCCCCACCCTCTGCTCGACAAGGCACCCTCCGCTCGACAAGGCGCCCCCCACCCTCCGCTCGACAAGGCGCCCCCCCACCCTCGCTCGACAAGGCGCCCCCCCACCCTCCGCTCGACAAGGCGCCCCCCCACCCTCCGCTCGACAAGGCGCCCCCCCACCCTCTGCTCGACAAGGCACCCCCCCCACCCTCTGCTCGACAAGGCACCCTCCGCTCGACAAGGCGCCCCCCACCCTCCGCTCGACAAGGCGCCCCCCCACCCTCCGCTCGACAAGGCGCCCCCCCACCCTCCGCTCGACAAGGCGCCCCCCCACCCTCCGCTCGACAAGGCGCCCCCCACCCTCCGCTCGACAAGGCACCCCCCCCTCTGCTCGACAAGGCACCTCGCTCGACAAGGCGCCCCCCCACCCTCTGCTCGACAAGGCGCCCCCCCACCCTCTGCTCGACAAGGCGCCCCCCCACCCTCAGCTCGACAAGGCGCCCCCCCACCCTCTGCTCGACAAGGCACCCCCCCACCCTCTGCTCGACAAGGCGCCCCCCCACCCTCTGCTCGACAAGGCGCCCCCCCACCCTCTGCTCGACAAGGCGCCCCCCACCCTCTGCTCGACAAGGCGCCCCCCCACCCTCCGCTCGACAAGGCGCCCCCCCACCCTCCGCTCGACAAGGCGCCCCCCCCACCTCCGCTCGACAAGGCGCCCCCCACCCTCCGCGACAAGGCGCATGTCGACATTAGGAGCAAGATCTGCCGACCAAGCCAGTGATCCAGATACTTGGTCATCCTTGGGCTATGTTCACACAGTATTTGAGTCATTTAAAAACTATGAAAAAGTTCTTATCTTGATAAACAAAACGTTTTTCAAGATGAAACCTTCAAGAAATGCTCCTTTTTGGGGAGTCCTTTCCTTTTTATACCCAGCCTTCTGATGTGACTGCCTTGTGGCAGATTCCACCAGGAACTGCTGCTTAATATTTAGAGGCACTTCTGGGGGCCCCAGGAATTTTCCATAAATTATATTAAGAAAAAAAAAAGCACAACAACAGAGTGTGAAAGGGAAAGTTTTTCAAAGTGGTTTTGAAACAATTTTTTGTTTTGCAAGGTCCTCCTCCATAATACAGTGTGATCAGGACAGAGCTCAGGCACATAACCTGCCGGTATTTCTCCGCCACTCACCAGGCCACAGATATCCTGGGATCCAGGTAGTTTAGCTTGGAGGTGCTCAGGGCGATTTGTTTATTCTCTTCTCGGTCCGTCGCCTGCACCTCCAGTTTCATCAGTTGCTCCTCGCCCCTCATCACGGCTTTCTTCTTGCTTTCCACAACTCTATGGGATACAGAGAAGATATCACGTGTCCATAGTGGTGGAGAAATACCACCCTAATGTGGCTCTAAAGCCCCACCACGTGTGTGTGTGTGTGTTGGGGTGGGGCAAAGCAGGCCTGGAAGAAAGGGTTAAATAGCGAATATCCTAAAGGTTTGTGACCACACTGATTGCATGCCCTGGCCCCTGCAGACCCCCCCCCTCTTCCCGACAAGCAACGAGTGGCACCCATTCCATAAATTCCATTTGACATGTTTGGTCTTTATATTACTGGGATAACTTCATTTAAACGTGGCCACATGATGTCACATTCATGCAAAGGGGAAAGGTTAATTAACATCCAGGGCTTAGGTGGTGGTTTTCGGTGACCTGGGGGCGCCCTTCACAGCACGGTGACCTAGGGGCGCCCCTCGGCAGCACGGTGACCTGGGGGCGCCCATTCACAGCGCGGTGACCTGGGGGCGCCCATTCACAGCACGGTGACCTGGGGGCACCCATTCACAGCACGGTGACCTGGGGGCGCCCATTCACAGCACGGTGACCTGGGGCTGGGCGCCCATTCACAGCACGGTGACCTGGGGGCGCCCATTCACAGCACGGTGACCTGGGGGCGCCCATTCACAGCACGGTGACCTGGGGGACGCCCTTCATACTTCCGCAGCTTCTCTGTGTCCTTTTCTGTAGCATCTTTCTTGGCTTCTTTCAGCTCCTTCTTTGCCAATAAAATCTGTTCTTTTTTGGCTTCAATCTGGTTAAATAAAAGAAAATACTTAGAGAGGAGAATATATCCAAACAACACGGGATAAGCAGCTTTATAGGAATTCGGCAGCAGACAATGGATATGTGAATCACAGTCACAGTATGTAAACAGTCTGTTGGGAGCCATGTGGGTGGCACTGGTGGGAGAGGGGATTCATGCACAATGTGGTCATGCGCTATGTATGTTGCCTTCACCATGCGGTATACGTTTTTTGTACAGTGAGGCCTAATGGTGGATGGTTATTCTGGCAGTTATCAAGACTAAGAGAACTGTAGCATATATAACATCCATGTACACACCAGAGAGCAACCAAACTGTTATGTGCACTTAGTCCAGGCAACTCAGTGGAGCAGCTTATTAATGGCGCATGCGCTGAATTGCTCCCTAACCATCTTTGAAGGCAACAGCCATGTGGGAAGCTGAGTAAAAGCAAAGACACAGGGGTTCCATACACCCTCCCGCTCAAGGGGACTTAAGATGCTCCATGCCGCACTCTCCAGCACAAGGGGGCCCAGGAAGCGCCATGCTGAATGCTCCAGCACAAGGGGGCCAATGATGCGCTATGCCGGACTCTCCAGCACGAGGGGGTGGGCCAGGACACTCCTTGCCGCATCCTCCAGCACAAGGAGGCCCAAGACGCACCATGCCGCACTCTCCAGCACAAGGGGGCCCAGGATGCTCCATTCTGCACCCTTCAGCAAAAGGGGGCCCAGGATGCTGTATGCCGCACCTCCAGCACGAGGGTGCCCAGGATGCTCCATGCTGCACCCTCCAGTACAAGGAGGCCCAGGACGCTCCATCCCACACCCTCCAGCACAAGGGGGTACAGGACGCTCCATCCTGCACAAGGGGACCCAGGATGCTCCATCCTGCACAAGAGGTCAGAGGGAGCTCCATGCCGCACCCTCCTGCACAAGGGCGCCCAGGACGCTTCATGCTGCACCCTCCAGCACAAGGGGGCACAGGACGCTCCATGCCGCACCCTCCAGCACAAGGGGGCACAGGACGCTCCATCCCGCACCCTCCAGCACAAGGGGGCCCAGGACGCTCCATGCCGCACCCTCCAGCACAAGGGGGCCCAGGGAGCTCCATGCCGCACCCTCCAGCACGAGGGGACCCAGGACGCTCCGTGCCGCACCCTCCTGCACGAGGGGGCACAGGGCGCTCCGTGCCGCACCCTCCTGGACGAGGGGGCACAGGGCGCTCCGTGCCGCACCCTCCTGCACGAGGGGGTACAGGACGCTCCATCCTGCACAAGGGGACCCAGGATGCTCCATCCTGCACAAGAGGTCAGAGGGAGCTCCATGCCGCACCCTCCAGCACAAGGGGGCACAGGACGCTCCATGCCGCACCCTCCAGCACAAGGGGGCACAGGACGCTCCATCCCGCACCCTCCAGCACAAGGGGGCCCAGGACGCTCCGTGCCGCACCCTCCAGCACAAGGGGGCCCAGGACGCTCCGTGCCGCACCCTCCAGCACGAGGGGGCCCAGGGAGCTCCGTGCCGCACCCTCCTGCACGAGGGGGCACAGGGCGCTCCGTGCCGCACCCTCCTGCACGAGGGGGCACAGGGCGCTCCGTGCCGCACCCTCCAGCACGAGGGGGCACAGGGCGCTCCGTGCCGCACCCTCCAGCACGAGGGGGCACAGGGCGCTCCGTGCCGCACCCTCCAGCACGAGGGGGCCCAGGGCGCTCCGTGCCGCACCCTCCAGCACGAGGGGGCCCAGGACGCTCCGTCCCGCACCCTCCAGCACGAGGGGACCCAGGACGCTCCGTCCCGCACCCTCCAGCACGAGGGGGCCCAGGACGCGCCATGCCGCACCCTCCTGCACGAGGGGGCCCAGGGCGCTCCATGCCGCACCCTCCAGCACGAGGGGACCCAGGGCGCTCCATGCCGCACCCTCCTGCACGAGGGGGCACAGGGCGCTCCATGCCGCACCCTCCTGCACTAGGGGGCACAGGGCGCTCCATGCCGCACCCTCCTGCACAAGGGGGCACAGGGCGCTCCATGCCGCACCCTCCTGCACAAGGGGGCACAGGGCGCTCCATGCCGCACCCTCCTGCACAAGGGGGCACAGGGCGCTCCATGCCGCACCCTCCTGCACAAGGGGGCACAGGGCGCTCCATGCGCACCCTCCTGCACAAGGGGGCACAGGGCGCTCCATGCCGCACCCTCCTGCACAAGGGGGCACAGGGCGCTCCATGCCGCACCCTCCTGCACAAGGGGGCACAGGGCGCTCCATGCCGCACCCTCCTGCACAAGGGGGCACAGGGCGCTCCATGCCGCACCCTCCTGCACAAGGGGGCACAGGGCGCTCCATGCCGCACCCTCCTGCACAAGGGGGCACAGGGCGCTCCATGCCGCACCCTCCTGCACAAGGGGGCACAGGGCGCTCCATGCCGCACCCTCCTGCACAAGGGGGCACAGGGCGCTCCATGCCGCACCCTCCTGCACAAGGGGGCACAGGGCGCTCCATGCCGCACCCTCCTGCACAAGGGGGCACAGGGCGCTCCATGCCGCACCCTCCTGCACAAGGGGGCACAGGGCGCTCCATGCCGCACCCTCCTGCACAAGGGGGCACAGGGCGCTCCATGCCGCACCCTCCTGCACAAGGGGGCACAGGGCGCTCCATGCCGCACCCTCCTGCACAAGGGGGCACAGGGCGCTCCATGCCGCACCCTCCTGCACAAGGGGGCACAGGGCGCTCCATGCCGCACCCTCCTGCACAAGGGGGCACAGGGCGCTCCATGCCGCACCCTCCTGCACAAGGGGGCACAGGGCGCTCCATGCCGCACCCTCCTGCACAAGGGGGCACAGGGCGCTCCATGCCGCACCCTCCTGCACAAGGGGGCACAGGGCGCTCCATGCCGCACCCTCCTGCACAAGGGGGCACAGGGCGCTCCATGCCGCACCCTCCTGCACAAGGGGGCACAGGGCGCTCCATGCCGCACCCTCCTGCACAAGGGGGCACAGGGCGCTCCATGCCGCACCCTCCTGCACAAGGGGGCACAGGGCGCTCCATGCCGCACCCTCCTGCACAAGGGGGCACAGGGCGCTCCATGCCGCACCCTCCTGCACAAGGGGGCACAGGGCGCTCCATGCCGCACCCTCCTGCACAAGGGGGCACAGGGCGCTCCATGCCGCACCCTCCTGCACAAGGGGGCACAGGGCGCTCCATGCCGCACCCTCCTGCACAAGGGGGCACAGGGCGCTCCATGCCGCACCTCCTGCACAAGGGGGCACAGGGCGCTCCATGCTGCACCCTCTTGCACAAGGGGGCACAGGGCGCTTCATGCCACACCCTCCTGCACAAGGGGGCACAGGATGCTCTGTGCCTCACTCTCCAACCAAAAGAGGGGTCCAGGAAACTCCACCCCTAACCCTCCAGTGAAAGGGGGAAGCTAGAAGGCTCTGTGCCTAACCCTTCAGCGGGCCCTGGAGACTTCAGGGCTTGTAATGGTGCTTACAGTATTACTGAGGAGCCCCAGAGCAATAGTTTTAGTTGAAAATTTACTGATCGGTTTCCTTTAATATTTGCAATCAGTAATTTGAGGCTAAAACCGAAAACACCTAGAGAAAACATTCAACTATGAGAAGTGTTAGATCTGTACAGGTTTGTAACAAAACAATCACCGTCAATCACTGACAGCCAGCAGAGGTCTTACAATAATGGACTACTGAAACAAAGCGGTAACTGTCAGCATTTATAGAGAATCAGGGTCTATGTACTGAAACTCCCATCATGTTCCAGACTACTGATCCAGCATTGGGGAGCAATGAGGGGCTCTTGTTTCCTTGCATTTCCCACCTTGGATCTCAGATTAGCCATGGACTGATCGAATGTTTTCGGTGCGGCCCGTTGATGGTTGCAAAGTACAGCAACCGCCCTGTTGGCTCTGTTATAAGACAGGATCCGTCCTGGGATGGTGTCCTCCGCTGGGGGGAGACAAATACAACATTACTAGTGGTCAGAAGAGGTAAAGAAAAGATAAAGTCGATGCTGATCTGTGGTTTCGCCTTGCGCTCAACCTGACGCACTAAACTGCAAGTCCTGCTGGAAGTTTTCTTGACCCAATCATTACAATGAAAGGGCAAAAGTCAGATTAAATATTATATATATATATATATATATATATATATATATATATATATTAGTGAATTAAACCATTAAAACAGAACAATGCGTGAAAACAATATATCCAATGTTCGGGATGCGAGTGTCTCTCCAACAAGCTGATATGTTGGAAGGAAGGTAGCATGTGCCCCCCTTTGATGGGCATTATCCTTTCAATTAACCCTTACAATTTCCAATAAGCAAAACTCCCATCTATGAGATTGTATTGAAGTGACTAGATTGAGCTAATAAGTCTTCTACATCCTCTATGTATCACAGTGCATAGACTGCAGAATGAGCTACCAGTGAATCAGTCAGTGAGCTCGTTCAGACAGTCTGTAACCCTCATTTCTCATCTGGCCATAAATCAGAGGGTTTATGGGAAGATCTATTAGTGGTTACAGTAACTGGAAACTCATTATTTGCACTATTTTAGACAGGGAGAGGATAGAAGCCTTATTGGTCCTGTACAGGCAGGGCGGGGGGCTAGGGATGAAGCATCTTACGGTCTGTGAGCTCCTGCAGTTGCTCTTGCAGGGTGACTGAGGCGTTGTACGTCCTGAAAACCTTGGCCGTCAGTCCGTCCATCAGGGATTGCAAGTGTTTGTTCAGCATTGGTGTCTGTAAAGAGATGATCGTATGTTTATTACCAATCCTATGAATTGGTGACGTATACGACGACACTTTTACATGCACTTTTAACCTGTGGCTCACCATCTTCAGCAACACCACAACTCCCATCATCCCCTGATGTCCTACTGCTGTGCTGTGACTTATAATGTGCAAAAGTGAGAGTTACAAGACACCTTTACATCGTCTCTTCTGAGTTTGCCATCATCCTACTCCTTTACCTTTATCTTAGCTCCCAGGAGTACAAAGATTTTGTGCAAAGTGATCCTGTCACTTGCCCTAAATATGTATTTTTTTCCCTTGGTGTAAATGCCGCTGATCTCCTGAATCCAGTGATGCTTTTCTTTTGTTCCTGCTCCTCTCCATTCCAGAGATATGGCCCCCTCTAATCTATATAAATGGTTAACCAAGTAGGCGTGACCCTAAAGGAAACACCCACTTGGCTAACGAGAGTAGATTTATCTACTGTGATAATAGTGCCGTGTTTTAGGAACAGAAAGGCGCACAAACAAAAGAAACACATCGCCGGACTCAGGAGAACGGCGGCATTTACACCAGGTAAAGATATTACATTTATGGTGAGTGATTGGAGTAAGAGCAGTATGCAGCACAATATAGCGGGATGATAAAGTCTATTCTATGTCTTCCTCCATCTTGTCTCCAGTCTGTGCCAGTTGTATATTTCTCACACACCAGGAGGACGACTACATTCATTTGCAGAACAAAGCATATTTTCCCCGGATCTGGACGACAGCCATGTGCGATTATCTCTGAGCAGCCATGACAGCGCTCCTTGCCCTCACAGATATCCTGGCTCTGAGTTATGAGCAGCCGCTGCCATTCTGTCGTCTCTCTAGTTGTTGTCACTGGCATGGCCCAGCCTCAGTGCCTACCAACTCTTCCAGGAGGCCAGACGATGGCACAAGGTGGCGACCACCCCCCTCCTCTATGGGACTGCATCCTCCAGCTGGTGACAATAGAGCGGCCAGGAGCTGCCAGCTCCAATAGATCTCCAGTAATCGAGGTCTAGAAGGGTTAATGCACTCACGTTCAGTCTGTCAAATAGATCATCTCCGTCCTGCTTATTCTCCATGAACAGCTGCAGGTTCTTATACACCTGAGAGACAGAATGAGGCAGAGAATCAAAGAACGATCCCCAGGGAGGAGCAGGTCCCCAGACCAACACAACTGGACCCCGGGCAATGAAAGGGGGGGAATCTCCAGACACTGCGGGTTCAGAGAGAGAATAGATATACGGTAATTTGGTAAAATAGTCTGCGTTTATATTTTTAAACTCAATGCCATCACCCCCCCCTCCAACTTCCTTCAAACTTAATGATCCGCCAAGTGCCACCACGCACACACGCAGCCACCCGGGCCACTATACAATTCTTCTCACACCTGAAAAACACACTGCTGCATAAATCTATCCCCCTTCAAACATACACTCACTCAACACCCTTAAAACACACCATGCTGCCATTGTGCCTCGCTCTTTACTTTACTTTGCCACAATCCACCCCGTACCAAAAACACATACTTCATCCCTGCAAAACATGTACTGCACCACCATCTGTAACCCCCCCAAAACACACCCATCACCGCCATATGTAACCCCCCCAAAACAGCACAATCAGTAACCCCTAAAAACACACACAGCACCGCCATCTGTAATCCCCTAAAAACACAGCATCGCCATCTGTAACCCCATAAAATATACACAGCACCATCTGTAACCCCCAAAACCACATCGCCATCTGTAGCCTTCAAAACATACAGCACCGCCATCTGTAACCCCCAAACATGCATCACAGTTAACTCCCAAACACCTCACCGCCATTCATAAGCTGCCTAAACATATTATACCATCTGTAACCCCTCCAATACACACATTGTAGACATTGGATACTCCCCTAAACCCACCACACAGCCATCCATACCCCCCAAAACACACACCACTGTGCCATATGCCATAAACCCCAACTCAAAAAAAACACAAAAACACCCACATACACCATCTGTAACCCCCTCCAAACACCTCACTAACATCCGTAACCCCAAACACCTAGCCACAATCCATAAACCCACAACACACCACCATCCGTAACCCCCAAAACACACTACATTGCCATCTATAACCCCTAAACATACACCACACTGCCAACTGTAACCCTTTCACACACCACAGTGCCATCTGTAACCCCCCTTAAAACACATTACACCATCTGTAACCCCTCCAAACACCTCACTGCCATCCGTAACCCCTCAAACACCTAGCCACAATCCATAAACCCACAACACACCACCGTCCATATCCCCCAAAACACACACCACACTGCCATCTGTAACTCCCCCAAAAACACACACCACACCACCATGCATAATCCCCCCCCAAAACACACACCACACACTAATTCGTAACCCCCCCCACAACACACCACACCACTATGCATAATCCCCCCACAACACACCACACTGCTATCTGTAATCCCACCACAACACACCACCCCCGCCATCTGTAATCCCCCCACAATACACAACACCGCCATCCGTATCCATTCCCTCTCTACTACACACACTGCTCTACCATCTGCACCCACTTCTAAACCACTGCGTGCTGTTATTCAGCACCCTCACATCAATGCAATTAAAGGGAACCAACCAGCAGCATTTAGGGCTATAAAGTGAAGCCAGTACCTTACAGGCACAGGGATACTGAGTGCAATCATACCTTTACTTGAATGATTCCATGTCTGATTGCATAGAAAACTTATCATACACTGGGAAAACAGTGCAGCAGATTTGCATAAGAGGGGCTGAGTATCTTTGTATTACTCCCTTGTGGGCTCTATGCCAAACCCTCCCCCTCTCTCCCCTCATTGTCACTACCAGGCAGGTACTGTGTGCCCCACCTCATTACTTCACCCTCCCTCCATCTCCTGCTGAGGGTTGTAGTGTCCCAGGATCTGCAGATTGTGTACTTGAGCATGCTGGGAGTTGTAGTGTCACTGGCTCAGGATGTACACATTGTGCGATATAGCATGCTGGGGGTTGTAGTGTCTCTGGTTGCATGTTTTTTGATGGAGCATGCTGGGGGTTGTACTGTCTTTGGATCTGCAGATCCTGAGCCAGTGAAACTACAACTCCCAGCATGTTCTATGGAGAGATCCCCACTATTTTCATCTGTGTTGTGTGTGTGATGACGGGGGATCTGTCCCAGTCTGTAAGGCCCCTTTCACATCAGCGTTTTTTTTTTCGCGGCCGCACCTGCCGCAAGTGCCAAAACCGCACTTGCCTCACCTGCCGCAAGCCCGCCTATACATTGTATGGGGCTTGCCGCAACCGTGCCGCAAGTGCAGCCGGTATGCAGTAATCGCGGAAGATGCGTTTTTTTTCACCGCATCTGCCGCGATTTAAAAAAAACGCTGATGTGAAAGGGGCCTTAGAGAAGACAAATCAGGACACGCAGAGACTGAGGGGGGACCTTCTACTACTGCTTGCGACTACCACAAGCAGAGAGATGGACAGAGGGAGGGGGGAGGGTTTGGCATAGAGCCCACAGGGGAGTAATATAAAGAAACCCAGACTGTTATAGTGATGCTGTGCTGCACTTATGCAAATGTGCTGCACGGTTTTCCTGGTATTTGACAATTATTTTCTCTGTAATCAGACATGTACTCATTTAAGTAAAGATATGATTGTACTCGGAAGCCAGTCAATGCCTTACAGGTTCTGGGATACTCTTTATATCCTAAAATCCTGCTGGTTGGTTCACTTTAACTAGAGCACCTAGGCCTCCATAATATCAGTATCCTGTGCACACACCGACCATCTAGTGTGCCCACACATCTATCCCAACATTTAGCACCCACACACACATCACCATCCTGCACTGCGCACCCCCTCAACATCTGGAGAAACAAATCAAACCCAGCACTAGTGCCTACAACAGAGTCACCATCCAGGACCAGCACATCAGATCAGCTTCTAAATAATACCCCCATACAATGCCTAAATAATTAATTAAGGGGTTAAAGGTAAAGTCCCTTTTCTCATCCTCTTTTCGGTCACCCCTGGAGGTCCATTCCTTGGGAAGTTCCGAGGTAGTGGTGAACCTGTCGTGGTATACCATACCCATATACCACAAATTATAGCATCGGGCCATGTGGGGTTCTGAATGGGGGGGTGGGCTCTGGGTACAGGAGCATATTATGATTTACAGGAACAAAGTGGACACTGGGTTTGGTTTTAGATAACCCTTTACCTTTTTCTCTACTGGAACCTTGTTGTAGTAGCGGATGGAGTCTTTACCCAGGAAGTCAAACTCGACCACGTGCGTCTCTCCATCAAGTTCTGGGTAAAGTTTAATATGTTCAACCCTCAGTGAACAGCAACCAACGGTGTCGGCCGTCTCCCCTTCTTCCTTCTCATTACCCGCTCTCAGAGCCAGCTGACGGGCAAAGTCATCAACAGGAAAGTAAAGAGAGGCTCAGATTGGGTCATCTGACATTTTTTATGGGACAATTTTAGGACCAAAGTTGTACAATTGAAAAACCACATTTTGGTGTGTTCTTTAGCCTTCTAGTAAAGCCTTTGTGTCCCCCAATAAGATGAGGACTTCCAGTTAAGTAAAGTGAGTAGCAGAAGCAGAGGTGCCTCACATAACATTACCTTGTCAATGAAGTACAGAGCCACCGCCCTCTGCCGGATCCGCATCTCTTTGGACTTTAAGTCATCCCGATACGTTCTCCTAATCCCATTAACATGGTGCTTCAGCTTTCTGGCCACTTCATATTTCTCCCAGTCTTTCTCTCCCTTGGGAATAAAAGAAACGAATAAGAAATGTTCCAAAAATCAAATCAAACCAGGAGAAAACTTTGCTAAGGTGCTTTTATGAGATACCCATCTGAAATTGGTCAGTTCCAAAACTTGTTGAGCAAATGTAACTATGGTGTGGCCAAATCGTGACATCTAGACTAGTAGGTCTGAATGTCTCCAAACAGGGGATCTTGTAGGGTGGGCCTGACATACAGCAGGACACGGGGGGCATTCCCGACATATGGCGTTTAATGAATAAGCAATATTTGTGGGTAATGAGCAGTATTCCAATGGCGGCCATATTGTTCAATGAATCTCCCTGCCATTATCCAAAAGAATGATCACCTGGGGACTTCTTGGCCAAGTGCGAGAATGAATTTTTCTCTCTGCAGACTCAATGGAAGTGTCAATTACTGTCTAGACTTAGAGACTCCAAGAGTATAATCTTAATATTCTATGAACCATCGCTCATTTAAAAATGTCAAACGTAAATATCGCATCTAGAGATTCAGACAATCCTGGCACATATGTTTATATAAGTGTGAGACCATCGTAAGTACCCTCAACTTGATATTGGCCAGTAGGATACAAGCAGAGGGGTCTTGTGTCATATTAAGGCGAAGCTAAAATCATAACTGAAAATATGAGAGCATTGTCTTCCGCCTATGACATTCCTAGACAAAATTATGGAAAATAATAACTTTTGTATATCTCATACCTCAAGAAGTGGGAGTTATGAGACAGCACAGAGGCAGGAGATGGGTGCGATATGGGAAGGCCTCTTACTGTATAAAAATAGCCCATCTGTTACCATCTTTGTATTCTTCTGAAGGACATCATTTCATCAAAGCCAGACTATACCCAAGAACCGGGATGGCCCAAGCTGCCCTTGTGGCGCTATCTGCAATAAGGTATCTGATCTCATGTGTCTCTTATTCTGTGTGTATCCCATGTATCTTATTTGCATAACTGACTATAACCTTTGTAATATCTTAATTATTAATATTATTCTAGTGTACCAATAGGGTGATTAAAAATATAAATGTAATTTTGATGTGCTCTTTATCTTGATCCCCATCCGTGTGCTCATTTAAAGCTACCTGGGTTGGTTTCTGACCCAATATAAGCCTGTTCATGGACCGAACTTATATTAAATGAGGAACTGGTGGCAACAATTAGTGCTTGGGGTTATCGGGGCCTCTATCAGTGACGGGGTGGAGGTTATTATAGGTGCTTCTGGTAGCAGACCAGAAGACATATTTCACACTCACTGAGAGATACCTTAATAAACCAGCACTGACAGGGCAGCTGCGGCCCTTCTTTTATCCTCAGGTAGTTCCCTGACTAGCCTGAGTTTAACAATAGGCGCTGTAGAGCTGCCAGGTTTGGTGGCCGATACACCGCAAGTGGTGGAAGCAGCGGGCTCAAGACAATAGTGTGTGGGACCCCAACTCACTAACACTAAGAGCTGCTTGCAGTAGCTTCTACTGGAGTCCTAGCATCAACTAAACACTACATGATCAGAGTGCAAATAGAAAGGTGTGTGGGCGCATCATGTTGCAGCTGTGTGTCAGTGACCAGGTGTTGCCAAGCTGGCCTAGGGCACCAGGAGCCAAATGCTGCAGAGGGCCCTTGCTGCAGCTGATATGGAAGAGGTGGTGGACGACAATTGTGAGCCAGGCGAGGGGGAACCCATGCACGGGTCCTCAGGGAGCCAATCACCACAACTCCGCAGGGGGCCGAGCACTAGCTGTCCTCAGCCCCGCAGTGGGCAGATCACCACCTGCTTGTTCCCCCAGCCTGATGGGCTCTGATGCCCTCCTTCAAGCTGCCCTTGCTCGCCTAGAGACTGGAGACCAGAGCACCGAAGAGACCCTTATGGCAGCGGCAGAACGATGTGAGGCTGTGGAGCGCAAGCAGAGCGCCAGTATCAGCTGGAGCTGGCCTTCCTCAGGATCTCATACCCCATTCCAGCCAACCAGGAGCCCAAGCCACCAAAGGTCCGAGTCGAGGACTTTTCACTTCTGGAGAAGGATGGAGACCTGGACTCCTTTCTGCTAGCCTTTGAGCAGACCTGCAAGAAGCACCACCCGGCCCCTAACCAGTGGGCCAAGTACCTGACCCCCCGTTTGAGGGGTAAGTCCATTGGAGCCTTGGGGGACTTGCCTGCCGGGGAGTTGCAGGATTATGAGAGCATCAAGCAGGCCCTGTTCTGGCAGTTCAACCTCATGCTGGAGGTTGAACTGAAGTTCCGAAACCTGCAGAGGGGCCCCAAAGGATACCTGGGCCGACCAAATGCGGGCCCTCCTGACAGCAGCTTACTACTGAATCAAGGGGTTGGAGCTCAGCACAGCCCAGGAGATCCAGGAGTTTGTGAGGGAACAATTCCTGTGAAACTGCCCCAAGGACCTCCAAGAATTCATTTGTGACTGGAAGCCCAAGGGAGCCTGTGAGACGGCGGCCCTGGCGGAGGAGTACACCAACAACTGAGTACCTGAGCCCAGGAAGACCGGAGCATCACTTGGAGAGGGGGTAAGACCAACCCTGCACCTGTGACCCCAGGCGCCAAGATGCAGGGGGGTAGCCCCTCTATCACCCCTCCAGGAAAGGTGTAGAGCCCAGACAGTGGCACCTCTGCTAACAACAAGGACACTTCAAGGCCATGTGTCCCCAGCGCCATAAGACACCATCCCCATCCCCCAAAACAGCCACTGTTTTGTGTGGGGGTGGTGGTAGGTCCCTGGACAATTTTCAACCCCTCAGTGGCCATGGGACTACGGGACACAGGCGCAGAGATGACTTTGGTGCGACCGGAGATGGTCTCACTCCAGGATTGGATACCCAGAAAATCCTTTGCCATCTCCGAAATTTGAGGCGTGGAACCCGCACTGCCCATTTCCAGGGTTTATCTGGACTGGGGTGTGGGGAGGGGAGTGAGGGAGGTGGGGGTGTCTGCTAATATTCTGGCAAATATGTTGGCTGTGGTATTGTGGCAGGGTCACTGTGGCAGGAGGGGATCAAGGAGTGATTTGTGATAAGGATTTCTTTGCACCAGGTACTGTACACATTTTAAATCCAACCTCTGTTTATTTAATAGCAGATGGACTGCATGGAATTTTGTGATGTTTCCAAATTTTGAGGTTTGGAGAAGGAACATTACAAATGTGATGGTGCTATAAGCTTTTCTTCTGATCCCCTATGTATTTTGTCAATTTTGTATTTTTGCCAACCCTGTAATAATGTGCATAATAGGGACTGAGAGCCCTTTGACATATTGTTTTGTATTATAGAAATGTTTTTTTTTAGCATAAATCAATTTTAACGAATAAAGTGATATTTTTTTACATAATTTGGTGTGCGTATTCACTGGAAAATATCAATATAGCCTTCCGGTTATAGGGATATTTTGAAAGGTATAAAATATGTTGCTTGGGTCAGACTTGGGGCGGCTAATGTCCAAGTATGTGGCCACTGATTCCCCAAGTTCTGATCCACCAGAATGTTTTGTACTGTCCAATGTTGATGATGTTTATGTTCTTAATGATGTTCTTGATGAGGATTGCCCTGACACAATGCATGCAGAGCCAGGTAATGCAAGGGATCAGGTGAATGCTGACACTCCACACAACACACACAGGACGGACAGGGGCGGGTGGAGGAAGACAAAGGGAGCTGTAAAATGGCCTCAGGCCCTGCCCAGCCAGCACACAGGTACTCTGTTCTCAGAGGGGAGACAGAGGAGGCGAAGTGGGCCAACAGCTGCGGGAGGATCAGACATGGATGGATGTGACACTGCCCTCCGATGTAAGTAGCCAAATAATGCAGCCAGGAGGCCAGCATGTGAGGTCGAGATACCCACAGGGAATGTGGTGCTGCCGGGGAAGGCCCAGACATCGAGCTCTGAGCAGCTGCAGGGAAGGGGGGGGGGTGAGGAACCATGCCGGGGGGATTGGGCTGTCACGTAAGATCCCATGGCAGGAACCCCCCCACCCCCAAGATGTCAGAAGGCCAGGGTAGTCCGCCTGAACCAGCGCATTGGTCAGGAGCGGAAGGGAAACACACACTGTTCATGGTTACAGCAACCATAGCCCGAGGAGACTCAAAGGACCGACAGCTTCCCCCCTTCAGACCAAGCGGTCACGGAATCAGAGGGAGGCCAGGAGACTGGTCCCGTGGAACCGACTGGGGAAGTGGCAGTTTCTTGTATTCTGGCCACATCTAGTCAGGGATTTCAGGCAGCGTTAGAAGCTGATGACAGCTTCAGAGCTCTCAAGGAGTAGGCGGCACAACCTCCCTCGGAGTCAGACCGCGAGCGGGTGGTCTGAGACCAAGGACTGCTGTACCAGAAAACGGTCCAGCAGGGCTCACCAGAGGTGTGGCCCAGGACAGACAGTTAGTGGTACCCTATCTGTTCAGGGCGGAGTTGTTGCGTATCGCACATGAGATCCTGATGGCTGGACACTAAGGGATCACTAAGACCAAAGCCAGACTCTCCCAGCATTTCTACTGGCCAAAGGTGGGGACCGATGTGGCTGCCTACTGCCATTCGTGTGATACCTGTCAGAGTGGGAAAGGTGGGGCGACACCCCAAAGCCCCCCAATAAACCTTCCCATCATCGACGAGCCTTTCCGGAGGGAGTGACTGTAGATCTGATTGGATCGCTGTCCACTATCAGCCGCTCCAGGAAAAGCTACATACTGACGGTTAGGACTATGCCACCCAGTACCCACAAGCCGACAAGGTGGCCACCGCTTTGGAGATTTTCGCCCGAGTGGGATTTCCCTAGGAAATTCTCACAGACCCAATAACCCCAAGCACTGATTGCTGCCACCAGTTCCTCATTTAATAAGTACGGTCCGTGAACAGGCTTATATTGGGTCAGAAACCAACCCAGGTAGCGTTAAATGAGCACACGGACTTGGGGATCATGATCAAGATAAAAAGAGCAACTGGAATAATATTAATTATGTACAATTATTATTAAGATATTACAAAGGCTACAGTCAGTTATGCAAATAAAAGATAAATGGGATACACACAGAATAACAGACACATGCGATCAGTTACCTTATTGCTGAATGACGCCACAAGGGCAGCATGGGCTAACCCGGTTCCTGGGTATTGTCTGGTTTAGATGAAATTATGCCCTTCAGAAGAATACCAAGATGGAAGAGATGGGCTATTTTTATTACAGAAAGAGGCCTTCTCATCTCACACCCATTCTCCTGCCTCTGGGCCATCTCATAATTCCACCCCTGAGAGGAGTATGAGATTATACAAAAGTTATTGTTTTCCATAACTTTGTCTAGGAATGTCATAGGCGGAACACAATGCTCCATATTTTCAGTTATTGATTTTTAGCTTGCCTTATAATATGACACAATACCCCTCTGCTTGTATTCTACTGGCCAATATCAAGTTGAGGGTACTTACAATGGTCTCACACTTATATAAACATATGTGCCAGGATGTCTGAATCTGTGGATGCAAATATTTACACTGATATTTTTATATGAGCGACGGTTCATAAGATATTAAGATTATATTCTGGAGTCTCTAAGTCTAGGCAGTAATTGACTCTTCCATTGAGTCTGCAGATAGAAGGAAATTCATTCTCACATGGCAGAGAAGTCCCCAGGTGTCATCTTTTAGCTAATGGCAGGGAGATTCATTGCCACTAATCTCCATGTCTAGGAGCTCAGTGTGAGAGCACTTGGCTAGGAAATTAGCATGCTCAGGTTGATTAACATATTCCCTTTCAGAGATGACTTGCCTCAGGCAAAAAAGGTGTATGATTGGAGGAGGTATAGCAGAGTTGAACAACATTGCCACCACTGGAATGCTGCTCATTCCCCACAAATATTACTTATTCATTACATGGTGGGGCACGGGGGGGGGGGGGCATTCCCGACATACAGGCGGGGCACAGGGGGGGCATTCCTGACATATGGGCGGGGCACGGGGGCGTTCCAACATGCAGGCGGGGCACGGGGGCATTCCCAACATACAAGCCAGGCATCCATCATTAGAAGTTGGGATGATCACGTGGACAGCATGGGGCCTTCACTTATCTGGGAAAAGATGGCACCAGGATGCACTATGTGAATGACTCGCCCCCGGTCAGGGAGCGTGGGGTACTCACAACTGGGCCCTCTCGATGTCGTCGGGGCTTCAGGATGTCACGGTGGCGTGACCCGGTCCATGATCCCCTCGTCGGGCAATCAGTTAAATAAGGTAAAATTGAAAAAGGGTTAATAGAAAAATATAAAAATAAAATAAAGAGTTTTTGTCATGACACCACCCGTGGAATGCGGCCAGCAGAACAGCTGCTGCAGTCAGGACTACTGGTCATGATGGGAGTAGCAGCTCTGATTGTTTAGCTCTCCACGGGAAGAGCAGGTCTGCAAGGCAACCGAAGAGTCTGTGGAGGCGATTTGGGGAATGGGAGGCCAGCGGGGTTGAACTGGCTGCTGGCAGGGATCAAGGACACCCTCAGGTAGGCTTCTGCTACCGGTTTGGCAATTCAGTCTACCTCTCCTCAGGCGCAGAAATAACTGTCTCAATGCTAAGCTTCAACCCAGTTTACTTGGCCTCCTCAGCAGGTGTTCAAGTTACAAGACAGTGCAGTGGCAGCTGCAGTGGTTTTTTTTTTTTAGCAGCCGGGATGGCTCGTCCAGGTCACCCCTTTTGTGTTCCTTTCCATGGGCCTCTCTTCCTTTGGTTGGAAACACACTATCCTATTTATATGCGAGTCTCTTGGACGAGACTCGGATCAGTGACCCTGAACGGTCTCTCCCCCTCTGGACAGGAGTGTCAGCTGCTTGTGTTTTTGTGCAGCATCACACTCCCATTCAGAGAGGGGGAGGCCGTTCAGGGTCACTGATCAGAGTCTCATCCGAGAGACTCGCATGCAAGTAGGATAGTGTTTTTCCAGTTTTTCCCTTCTGCACGCAAAGCCTGGTCCCTGTCCCTAGTACGGCGGCCTTCTCTTCGCTGCGCCGGGGTTGGGTCATGGGACGCAAAAACCCGCAACCGCCCGGTATTGTGCTAGGAGTGTGGAGCGTCCTGGCCACCTCAGAGCTGGCTCTCTTGTTTCTGCCCAGTCCTTCAGCTTTCAAGCTAATTTGGGCGCACAGGTGGATTGCTCACTACCCATGCCCCTAGGACTCCTGTCTCTCTCTCTATGGTCTGTAGCCCAGGACCCGAAACAGCCTCATGGTGGTACAGGCCGCCGGGTCTGTGTCCTTTCAGTCTCGTGTAATGATTGTGTTCTCTCCTCTCCATCTGACTAACTAACTAACTGAATTGACTTGACTGAACAACTTCCTGTGGTGTTTGCTTGTTTTGGTTTTGTTTTCTGCCCTGACGGTTTCCTGTGCCAGCTTTCCCACCCTCCACTTGTCTCCACCCACCATCCCGTTGCTGGGCATAGAGTCCCTAGTCTTGGGATCGGAGTGTGTTGGGTGTGTGTTTGGGTGACTGGAATTACTGATCCCGGGTTGCTGCAACTTCTAGTGGTGAAAGGACCGCAGGGGCGCCACATGAAGACAATATGGAGGGGGCAGACATGGGGCAAATTTCTGCTGAAAACCTTGGTCTGTACAATGATATATAGGTGGCACAAGTCACACCCACATGATGCCAGGACCCAGTACATCCCTGACGGCAGTGCATATTTCAGCAGAATACTACCCTCGAAACACAAACGACTGCTGAACAGATTTCTGAGAGTTATCTCCACAACCTGTGGGGAGAAGTTCACCAATGACCCATCCTGGAGGACCAGTGCAACAATATATACTCATTCCGGTTTCATCTCCGCTCTGGACGATCTTCACAAATGAACAAAATAAAAAAAATATTTTTGCGTTTTTATTACCTGCAAAATGAAATCTCCTCTGCGGCTGCCAGCGTCTGAAGCCAGGGCTGCTCTTTCCCGGACTTAATTCACTGCTCTTTCTCCTGCCGAGATTTCCTCTAATTATGAGCCAGGGGCATTGATGAGTGGTAATAAAACGACAGCACATTGCCCCTCAGGTGGGTACAATGTCCATCAGCTGCAGCCGTGGAATGGCAGAGCATCAGATGGCACCGGACCTGAATACAGAGGGTGAAGCCATTCATCACATTGAGAGGAGAGGAGTGGGTGCCCAGGGCACCAGCATGCCAATACACAACACCCTGGCATTTAGCTGTGCAGATGAGGTCAGACAAGAATCTCTATGCACTTGCTAAGAATACAATAAAAGTTTGTTTTGCTGCATCAGCTTTTCCCCGTCTGAATGGCTGATAACAGGGAACAATAGACTGTGCTCCAATCCGTCACTCTTGCACTTCTCTCCCCTTGCGGAATCACACTTTTGGCCTGACCCCAGAGCAGAATCCTTGGGTGACTACCATTTTGAACTGTATCGACGTGGTGGAGGATCATGATGGTGGTACAGGCTCCCTGCACCAGCACTCCCCATTCTATACACCACTGGCTCCCTGCACCACCACTCCCCATCCTATATTCCACTGACTCCCTGCCCCAACACTCCCCATTCTATACACCACTGGCTCCCTGCACCACCACTCCCCATCCTATATTCCACCGACTCCCTGCACCAACATTCTCCATCCTGTATTCCACAGGCTCCCTGCACCACCACTCCCTACCTATGCTATATTCCACGGGCTCCCTGAACCACCACTCCCCATCCTATATTCCACAGGCTCCCTGCACCACCACTCCCCATCCTATATTCCACAGGCTCCCTGCACCAACACTGCCCATCCTATATTCCACAGGCTCCCTGCACCACCACTGCCCATCCTATATTCCACAGGCTCCCTGCACCACCACTCCCCATCCTATATTCCACAGGCTCCTAACTCACCGTAGCCGGGGGTACACGGAGCGGGCGTTGATTCTCCTCCAGCCATGGAACCGCGCCTGCGGTGGTGTAGGCCCGGTGGTCCAGATCAATAGGGGAAATGGCGGAACAGTAGGGGTTAGTTTGTCTTCGTGACGCCATCTGCAGGTTTCTGGTAACTTTACCAGCGCTGCTAGGTCTCCGGGGGATGGTAGGCAGCAAGTTGGGAAGCTCCCCACAGGATGAGCGGGAGTCCCCGGAGCCGGGAGCTGCGCAAGATGTTGTGAGGCAGCTGCGGTAATGCTGCTGTTAGGCCCAAGAGTCAAAAACAGACACACCAAAGTCTTTTTAGTACCTTTACTGGTGGTTTTCAGGTACGCCAGACCGGGTTCGTGAAGTTTAGCAATCCTGGAGATTCACAGCAAGCAGTTTGTGTAGGCTTCCTTCTCTCTATACTTCTGGTGCTAAGGTCGGGTGGATGTGGAATCCATCCGGACCAGGCAGTGTGTTCAATAGAACGGATTTCACCTGGTTGTCAGCACTGAGGGCACTGTAAAAGGGTGATGATAATTCTACCTTCTTCCCTGGGCTCTCGTTGGTAGGTGCGACAGGTGGAACAGGGGGCTAGACTCCCTGTGAAGTATGCTGGTTCTCTGCAATGGCTATGTAGCTTCCACAGCTTCGGTTCCAGTAACCGGAGGATGAGGGAAGAGTTGGTGTAACTCTGGTATTCCTTGAGAGGTGCTTCTCCTTTCCTAGTATCCCAATTGCAGGGATTTCCTCACTAGTAGCTAGGCTGACTAGGCCTGGTGTGTGTCTCATCAGCTTGAGATCGTACACAACCTGCAGCTCTTGTAGCGTCTGCACACACTTTGGTGTTTCTCCCTCCAAGACTATTTATAGGGGGAACTGGCTCAAAGCGACCAGTGGAGCTCCCCCTAGAGGCTCGGGGTGAAACCAGGTGTTCTAAGGTGTTGTTGTGTTGTTTGGTGTTTTGTGAGTTTGCTTTGCTGTTACTTACTCCAGTCATGCCGTAAGGATTTCTGTGGTGCCCAACAGGTGCCAGGGTGCCACACTCCCTGCACCAACAACTCACCATCCTATATTCCACAGGCTCCCTGCACCACCATTCACCATCCTGTATTTCAAAGGCTCTCCACACCATCACTCCCCATCCTGTGTTCCACAGGCTCCCTGCACCAACACTTTCCATCCTATATTCCACAGCCCCCAACCAACACTCACCATCCTATATTCCACAGGCTCCCTGCACTTCCCACTCCCCATCCTATATTCACAGGCTCCCTGCACCAACACTCACCATCCTATATTTCACAGGCTCCCACACCACACTTTCCCATCCTGTGTTCCACAGGCTCCTTGCACCACCAACCTCCCCTATCCTATATTCCACAGGCTCCCCACATCGTCACTTCCCATCCTGTGTTCCACAGGCTCCCTGCACCACCACTCCCATCCTATATTTCCACAGGCTCCCCACACCATCACTCCCCATCCTGTGTTCCAAAGGCTCCCTGCACCACCACTCCCTATCCTATATTCCACAGCTGGCTCCCTGCACATCCTCCCCATCCTGTATTCACAGGCTTCCTTGCACCACCACTCCCCATCCTGTATTCCACAGGCTCCCAGCACCATAACTCCCCATCCTGTATTCACAGGCTCCCTGCACCTCCACTCCCATCCTATATTCCACAGGCTCCCCCACCACACTCCCATCCTATATTCCACAGGTTTCCTGCACCACCACTCCCTATCCTGTATTCCACAGGCTCCCCACACCAATCACTCCCCATCCTGTATTCCACAGGCTCCCTGCACCTCCACTCCCCATCCTATATTCCACAGGCTCCCCACACCACCACTCCTCATCCTATATTCCACAGGCTCCCTGCACCACCACTCCCTATCCTATATTCCACAGGCTCCCACACCATCACTCCCCATCCTGTATTCCACAGGCTTCCTGCACCACCACTCCCATCCTATATTCCACAGGCTCCCAGCACCATCACTCCCCATCCTGTATTTCACAGGCTTCCTGCACCATCACTCCCCATCCTGTATTTCACAGGCTTCCTGCACCACCCCTCCTCATCCCATATTCCACAGGCTTCCTGCACCACCCCTCCTCATCCCATATTCCACAGGCTCCCCACACCATCACTCCCCATCCTGTATTCCACAGGCTCCCTGCACCAGCACTCACCAAACTGTATTCCACAGACTACTGTAGGCGTACAAATACATGGGTCACTGCGTTACACCTGTGCTGGCACAGAGGACATTATGTGGTTTTAGTAGAGCCATACTTCCCTTGCCCCGGAAGCTGCCAATCCACAGTATGCCACTAATTCTCCTATGGGACAGAGGACCCCAAACGTAGAGGCCAAATTTGACTGTTGAATAGATCCAGAACCATTAACCCAATTTCATACATCTCAGGAGGTTGTAAACATGCGTGCGCTGCCACTCTCTCCCATAAACCAGCACTCATTGCAGTCATTTGACAAGGGAATGTGTGAACCCTTGTCAGCTGTTAGTGTTTGGCTGCAGATTAGAAATATGGCTTCATTATCAATCTATAGGTCCCAATGGGCCCAGAAATGAACAGAATGTGCTCTGTAGAGTATGGAAGGCACTGGTGTGTGCAGTGGGGGCACCGCAGAGATCTGGGTAGTAAAATCTAATTTCTAGGAGGATATAAAAATGAGATGAGAATTTCACCTGGGATTAATGGAGATTTGGAAGTGTTAATGGTAACGTGACTAGAAAAATATCCAAAAAGTAAAACCATCTATTCATACCCAATCTCTCCAGGTCAGGATGCCACCCTGATGAGAATCAATTAATTGCTGCAGAGCTGCTCCATTAAACAAAGAACCTTCAGTTGGTATCCACGCAACCAAGAGTCCCTTTAAAACCGTGCCTACCCAAGTGCCCCCCCCTCCAGGCAAAACCGTGCCTACCTACCCAAGTGCCCCCTCCAGGCAAACCGTGCCTACCTACCCAAGTGCCCCCTCCAGGCAAACCGTGCCTACCTACTCAAGTGCCCCCTCCAGGCAAACCGTGCCTACCTACCCAAGTGCCCCCCTCCAGGCAAACCCCGTGCCTCCTGAGTGACCCCCTGCAGGCAAACATGCCTACCCGAGTGCCCCCTCTAGGCAAACCATATCTCCCTCAAGGGCCCCCGCTCCAGGCAAACCCTGTGCCTCCCGAGTGCCCCTGCTCCAGGCAAACCCCGTGCCTCCCTAGTGCCACCCTTACAGGCAAGCAGCATATCTTCAATGCCGCCCCCCCCAGGCAGACACTGCCTCCCAAGTGCCCCAAACACACTGTTTTTGATGCAGTTCTGAAGCCAAAGACAGAATTGTATCTGGCAGAACAGAGAAACATAAATAAAAGTTCACACAGTGCAGATTTTCCTTGAGGATTTACACGAAGAAAATCAATAGTAATACAGAGAAAGCCAAGATTTCAGCAAATCTCATCCGAACGCCGATGAAAATGTCACGCAGACTGTAAAATCCAAAAAGTGACAATTATCTGCAATTCACAGTGATTCTAAACAAGGGGTAAAATCTGCAAAAACGGCACAAACAAAATGTCAGGTGTGATCTCAGCCTACAGGTGTGTTCACACCGAGGTCTGAGGCAACTCTCCAGTCAAACATTACGATTCAAAAATTGTTGGCTCCAGAATGAGTTAACTGAGATCTCATCAGTGAGTTCATCCTGACAAGGAGTTCCTGGCTTAGATGTGATCATACATGAGACAAACCGTTAAAGTTCATCCCAATTTTAATGTGATCTGTATCGATAAGGCTCATAATACTCTTCTGTTTGCACCATTTTACTTTTAAAGTCTCTGTTCCCTTGCACATTACTATCTGTAGAATGAGTTTGCTGAGAATCAATCAGGGAGCTCATTCAAGGACTTTGTCTTTTTCTGAACTCCTTTGTGCCAACTAAACTTAGTTCATGCAGCCAAAGAACAGTGCTACATCACAGGGCAGTACAAGTGTATAGGACCACATTACAACCACCAAGGGTACCACGACCAATGAGTGGCAAAAAATCCTAACTTGTTGGATTTTATATACCCTTGCGGCCAAAGTCGCTTAATAGCCACAGTCAAATCTGCACAAATGACCTCAGAGAAAGAAAGTGTTAAACCTCCCCATTAGACTGAGCTCACTGCTGCAGAATGAGTTTACTGAGAATCGGTCAAAGACTGTAAAAGCCAAAAGGTGTAACATTGGTAACCTCCCTGGCGTTATCAATAGGTCAGGAATTTTGTGCTAAAAGCGGGCTTACCCGCAGTTGCGGCAGATGCGGCAAGTGCGGTTTTGCACTTGCGGCAGGTGCGGCAAGTGCAAAACCGCACTTGCCGCATCTGCCGCAAGTCCCCCTATACTTACTATGGCGATTACCGCAACCGCGCCGCAAGTGCGGCGGCTATGCGGCAGATGCGGTTTTTTTCACCGCATCTGCCGCGACCGCGGGTAAGCCCGAGCTGGACTCGGGGTTAACGCTTCTAGCAGTAACTTTTAACCCCGAGGCAGGCTCGGGAATACCGCTAGGCAGGTTAATGAAACTCAATTGAAAAAGTGATTTTTAACCCAAAATACAAAAAAAGTCCCTGTATGAGTCCTACAGTTGTGGGCAAAAGTATTCACACCCCTGCAATTCTGTCAGATAATACTCAGTTTCTTCCTGAAAATGATTGCAATCACAAATTCTTTGGTATTATCTTCATTTAATTTGTCTTCAATGAAAAAACACAAAAGAGAATGAAGCAAAAAGCAAAACATTGATCATTTCACACAAAACTCCAAAAATGGGCCGGACAAAAGTATTGGCACCCTCAGCCTAATACTTGGTTGCACAACCTTTAGCCAGAATAACTGCGATCAACCGCTTCCGGTAACCATCAATGAGTTTCTGACAATGCTCTGCAAACTGCTCCAGGTCCCTGATATTTGAAGGGTGCCTTCTCCAAACTGCCATTTTTAGATCTCTCCACAGGTGTTCTATGGGATTCAGGTCTGGACTCATTGCTGGCCACCTTAGAAGTCTCCAGTGCTTTCTCTCAAACCATTTTCTAGTGCTTTTTGAAGTGTGTTTTGGGTCATTGTCCTGCTGGAAGACCCATGACCTCTGAGGGAGACCCAGCTTTCTCACACTGGGCCCTACATTATGCTGCAAAATTTGTTGGTAGTCTTCAGCCTTCATAAATCTCGTAGACTGTGAGCCCTCGTGGACAGGGTCTCTGCCCCTCCTGTACCTGTACGTCCCGATCACCTAGATTTAGTGTACTTGTTCTTGTCTCCCTTATCCTCATGTAAAGCGCCATGGAAACTAATGGCGCTATATAAATAAATAAAAAAAAAAAATAATAATAATAATAATGCCATGTACACGGTCAAGCAGTCCAGTGCCAGAGGCTGCAAAGCAACCCCGAAACATCAGGGAACCTCCGCCATGTTTGACTGTAGGGACAGTGTTCTTTTCTTTGAATGCCTCTTTTTTTCTCCTGTAAACTCTATGTTGATGCCTTTGCCCAAAAAGAGAGAACATTCTTCCAAAACGATTTAGGCTTTCTCAGGTAAGTTTTGGCAAACTCCAGCCTGGCTTTTTTATGTCTCGGGGTAAGAAGTGGGGTCTTCCTGGGTATCCTACTATACAGTCCCTTTTCATTCAGATGCCGACGGATAGTACGGGTTGACACAGTTGGACCCTCAGACTGCAGGGCAGCTTGAACTTGTTTGGATGTTAGTCGAGGTTCTTTATCCACCATCCGCACAATCTTGCTTTGAAATCGCTCGTCAATTTTTCTTTTCCGTCCACATCTAGGGAGGTTAGTCACAGTGCCATGGGCTTTAAACTTCTTGATGACACTGTGCACGGTAGACACAGGAACATTCAGGTCTTTGGAGATGGACTTGTAGCCTTGAGATTGCTCATGCTTCCTCACAATTTGGTTTCTCAAGTCCTCAGACAGTTCTTTGGTCTTCTTTCTTTTCTCCATGCTCAATCTGGTACACACAAGGACACAGGACAGAGGTTGAGTCAACTTTAATCCATGTCAACTGGCTGCAAGTGTGATTTAGTTATTGCCAACACCTGTTAGGAGCCACAGGTAAGTTCCAGGTGCTGTTAATTACAGAAGCATCACATGATTTTTCTAACAGTGCCAATACTTTTGTCCACCCCCTTTTTTATGTTTGGTGTGGAATTATATCCAATTTGGCTTTAGGACAATTCTTTGTGTTTTTTCATTGAAGCCAAATTAAATAAAGATAATAATACCAAAGAATTTGTGATTGCAATCATTTTCAGGAAGAAACTGAGTATTATCTGACAGAATTGCAGGGGTGTCAATACTTTTGGTCACAACAGTATCCTTTCATATGCCATCTATTTAAGGCTTTATGTATGAAGACTTTGAAATGTCAACTTTGTGAAGCCTCAATCCACTGAGCACACAACTTTCTCCTCTGCTCCGCTAATTGTTATAGCTCCCCAACTGGACTGATTTAATCAGAGCGGAGGGCAATTATAATGGAATATTCAGACATAGGGCATTTACAACCCAGCGGAGGGGACATGTTGGAATAGGTCAGCCAGTAACATGTTGCAATGGTTTTAGATAATTTTGTTCCCACTGGTCTAAATGAAGCCCGTGAGCCCCAATAAGACAAAGCCCGTGAGCCCCAATAAGACAAAGCCCATGAGCCCCAATAAGACAAAGCCCATGAGCCCCAATAAGACAAAGCCCATGAGCCCCAATAAGACAAAGCCCATGAGCCCCAATAAGACAAAGCTCATGAGCCCCAATAGCTTGAAGCTCATGAGCCCCAATGGAAAAGCTCCAACAGGACTTCAATTATTTCAGGTTTTCAATAGTGTTGGTGTTTTCATATAGTCCAAAACGACTTTTGGGGCTCCCTAGACTCTAGGACCCACAATAGGTGCAGGGGTTGCAATCTCACCTGGGCCCTGGAATCTAGAGGGCCCCAAAAGTCCTTTTGGCCCATATGAAAAGTCCATTCATGACTATGTACCTTTAACTTGGAATTCGCGTTCAGCATCACATATTTCACAGCCCCCTGCACGTTCTCAGTCCACGAAGCCAACCAGGTGACCGTATGGTCATGACGAACCTCTTTCCATTGATGACCACTAGGGGGCACAGGTATTTTTGAATCTCTGGATTGAAAAGGATGATGGGAAAAAAAAAAAAAAACATCAATTAAGAGGTTGAAATAAAATTTAAAGTGATATTATTGTCTGAGCCATTTATGCTTTATAGGTGCTGTTTCCACTATTCGGACACCCCCTTCTCCAGCCATTATACACTACAACATACACTCCTGCATGGCTGTCTGTCAATCTCATCTACTTCTTTCTGAAGAGCATAGAATGAATGAGGAGACCCCCGATCCTGACAGTCTGCTCCGAATTTACGCAGTCCCCTTGTAAGTCGAGGAGGAATAAATATTTTGACATTTTATTACTTTGGATAGATACGTATGCAGCAATACCAAATATTTTATTAGAATGTTTATACTTTTTTTATAAAAATTTTTTATTGCTTGGACCCTGGAATTGTTAATACAACGCAATATTATAAAATGACACAGGCCGGTGTTCGTATGTGTACAACAATAGACACGGGAACCTTTAGTGAGGGCCAAGTGTTGGGGTGTTATGACATGGGGTTGGGTCGTCCAAAAACCTTCCCCAATTTCCAAACTTTTTAAATGCTATGGTCACGATTGACTGCAGCATGTCAGAGGTTAATGCGCTGTGATCGGAGCCATTACCATAACAGTTATAGGCTATGTTCACACAATGCTTTTTTGCTTCGTGTGTGTAATCCACTTCGGGATTCTCACCGACTTTGTTTCCATCAGAATTCCCTTCAGGTTTTGTGACAAATCTGCACTCAAAAACGTATCAGAAAACAAGATAAAAGTGCAACGTGTGCACACAGCCCAATACTCCAGTGCTGGCTATAAAGCCCCCGCCTCCTCTGCTCTCTCGTGCTCCTCCTGTGTTGTCGTCTGGATACCTTCCGCTGATTCTCTTCCCGCGGTGCCTGGCTCCCTGGTAATTGACTGCATAAAAGTCCAGGAGACAGAAGTCTCCACGGTGTTCCGGGGTTCTCCACTGGGCCTGGTGCCCTCCAGTGGACACGGACTCCGGTGTCCGGTGGTTGCTCGGGGGTGAACCCAACGCTGGCTGCACAGTCCCCCACTGTTCTGCTTCTTCTCCTTGCCTCTCGACCCCACTCTTGGGCCTTGCAGGGCTACAGGAGACTGGTCAGGGTGACTGGCTCGGGCCTAACGCAGCACTTCTTTGTAGCTCTTGTAGCGTCTGCCACACTCTGAATAACTCTGCCCCCAGCGCCAGTATTTATAGGGGATCCTCCCTAAGTGCAGCAGGTTAAGATCCCCCTACTGTGCTGGGGTGGAAGGTGCTGTGTTTAACTGTACTCGCTGTGGAAACCCATCCATGCTGCGGGTGAGTCTGTGGGTACCTGTGGTTAGCGGGAGCGCCTCTCTATAGACATCATCCTCACTGTCCCCATTGGAGCTCACAATCTAAACATCCTATCATTAGGTCTTTGAAATGTGTGAGGAAACCAGAGAACCCGGAGGAAACTTCTCGCAGATGTTGTCCTTGGTGGTATTTGAACCTAGAACCCCATAGATACAAGACTGCAGTGCTGCTACTATGTCTTACCCATTCTGGCTCCTACCTATGTGCTGCTTCCCTTCTCTTAGACGTAGAGAATATGTATGAGCCACCATCACTGATAAACATGTCTGCAACTAGATGTTTTTGCATCTCTGCCTTTGTGGATAAGATGAAAATGTAGGCATGGGAACTGCAGAAACCGAAATTTTATGAAAATGGGGCTTTTGCCTCACCATTTACGATGGTTCAATGAAAAGTAATGCCTCCACATTCGTAACTTGAGTTTCGATGTGAATATTTGAATACATTAAACATAGAAACAATCCATAGAATTACCGATATTCACTTTTCCACATAATCAGACATTCGGATACACTTCTGCCAATGATGAACAAGTGTCCTGAAGCCGATGTGGCGCCCCTGCGTACAGGTGGCCACAAAGGGTACTGCAGCCAGGCAGTTAGGACATAGTAAACACTACACCCTCACAGCCCACATCCCCACGCATAGAGAGGGTTCACATCCAGCTCTGAGGTCGGAGACTATATGAGACCGGAGGAGTGGTGGATGAGGAGTGGGTTGGGCACACCAGAAGGTCAGGTGACTGACAGTATATAGAGAGGGGGAGGAGAAAAAGGAAGTTAGTAAGCCATGGTGCTGAGATGAAAAGGTTGAAAGAGATTGCACGTCCTGGAAGAGCCTAAGCTGAGGAGCGCAGACCCGTACTGAGCCAATGCGAGCCAGATGGGGGGGAAAGCCCGTCCAAGATGCTGAAACCACCAGGAGTGTGACAGACAGAGAAGGGACGGTGTAACCCGTGCCCTGGACAGCAGCAGAAGCTACTAACAGCAGGTGGAGAAGCCCTCCTAGATACCGAAGGAAACAGAGGAAGGAGCCTGGCAGAGCCTCATGCTAGAGGACTGTTGCAGGCTGGGCTAGAGCAGAGTGTCAGCTCTGAAGGGGACCGACGATTCACCCGGTATCCCCAGATTCACTGACGGGGAGCTTTAGTTTCAAGCTGGAGTTCCTAACCCAAAGGACAGGCAGCTCAGTGACAGATTAGGACTCACAGAAGCCCGAGTCACCGCTATACTGTTCAGCGTCCGCATACACCCGTGTAAGACGGAGAGAGAGAGTAATAGCCCGGAAAGGCACACTTAAAGACTGTGTGAGGGGACACAAGGAGAGAGGAGCCTGGCTGCAGGAGAGAAGGGAACCCGGAAAGGGAGTAGAAAGCAACCGTGTACTTGAACTGTGAATAACCTGTAACTTGCTTGAAGAAGAACAACTTAAGTAAAGCTTTGGAAACCCTGAATTCCTTGTCAGACTCTATCTGCAGACCCTTTCTCCCATACAGGCTTGCACCAAGAAGACCTCAACCTGCAGAGCCACAGCCTGTCGGCACCAACGCTGAGGAGAGATCCCTGCAGCTGCAAAGTAAGTGTGCTCCACTACACCAAATAGACTTTAACTCCTTACTGCCCCGGGGGATACAGTTCTCCCCACTGGAACTATACCATCCCCGCTGCCATTCCATCACCCCCGGAGGTTCTGCAGCAGCGGCGGCCCCTATTACTGGCCGCACCAAGTGGGTGGCGTCACCCGTGACATATCCTTTGTAAATAATCCCCCTTTTATTGTGCTGAGCCAGGGACACGGTCCGGACCAGGCCACCAGTGACATCCCCAGCAGCAGATCGGTCCGGTACCGAGTACCCCACGTCCCTTGGGGCTCCACACCGACACGAAAAGTTGACACTCTTGCCTCTCTTCAGTAAGGAGAAGAGGGAAGACAAACAGTGGGATCTAGTCTGTACTGAGGAGCGAAGCAAGGAGGAGCCCTAGAGGGGTCTCCCAGGGAGGGTACCTGAGAGGAAAAGGCGACCCAGGAAAGAAAGGGGAAACCCAGTGCCAGACCACTGGACAGGTCTGGGGGAATCCCAGTCCACCAACAAAGTACCGGCTCCGAGACACTATACAGGCAAGTTCACCCCTGAGCCGTCCACACCAGCCAGTCGCTGGTTAATCAAGCAAACCCGACCCCCGTCCAGAACATGCAGCCCCATCAGGATCACCAAACCGGGTTGAGTCCCTTAGAGAAGAAAGGCACCTCATAGCACCCGACAGGCCTGGTAGACAAGTGGGCTGTGCAGGGCAGCGCAAGGATAGTGAGGAGGCACAGGAGGAAAAAGGGACACGAGAAAGACAAGAGAAGGTACACTACGGGAGCCTCAGAGAGACTTTACCCTCCTCAGTGACTACCCGGCCAGCTACCCGTTCAAAGACTGTGCAAACTGTAACCTGAAGTGCCAGTAAAGTACCAGCATAGAGTCTAAAGGTCTCGATGTCTCCTTTCTATATAAACTGCTGCGCAGCTACACCAACCATACCCAGCACAAAGACATCAAGTGCTACTTCATCCTGCCCCAGGGATCCGGCTCCACCTGCAGGGAGCTGAACCATCTAGCTGCATTACCATCAACCCCGGCGGTCTGATAGCGGCACTGGTGAACATCACCAGACACTTCAGGTGGTGTTGCAAGACACTATTCCTTTTCCTTTTATTTTCAGTTGACCACCAGGGCTACGGGTCCGGGCAGGCCACCAGTGACACCCCCCAATTCCCGCCCGAGTACAGAGTTCCCTTAGACCCATGGGTGAATCATGTGCGGTCTGGCATGGTCATGATGCAGGAAAACATTTCCCTATTCCTTTCATACCCTTGTTGGTTGTCGTTTCAAAGTTCACAGCATTGTGATGCAACACTCGATTGCATTAACCCAAGGGTCCCCAACCACCGGACCGTGGACTGGGACGTGGAGGGACTCTGTGCTGGGCCGCGGCGCCGCAGAGCACTACACACAATGTGCTCTACGGCGGCTCGGAAAGGTGGATGCTGCTGCCCGCCTCCCTGAATATGATGTCACCGCCCACCTGCAGCATTACAGCACCTCTGCTCTATTCCTCAGATGTGGGAGTAGATGTACCAGTGAAGCAGTTGGTCAATCACGGCGCAGCAGCCGGGCCCCGATTGGCTGGTGGTTGCTGCACTGTGATTGGCCCGGCTGCTTCACTCGTACATCTACACCCACAGATGAGGAAGAGAGCAGAGGTGCCGCAATGTTGCATGTGGGGGGTGGACTGGTGAGCAGTGTGTGAGTATAAGTGTGTGTGTGTTGCATGGGGATGATGGGGGGCACAGTATTGGAAGCTGCATGGAGATAGTCGGGGCTGCAAGAGAAGGAGGAGGACAGTGGAGGCTGGAGGAGGACTGTGGGGGCTGCAAGGGAATTATGATGGGGGGGTATGGTATTGGGGGCTGCAAGGGGGATGATGTGGATATTGTGCTCTGCAAGAGGATGATGGGGACTTCATGGGGATGATGGGGATACCATATTGGGGGCTGCAAGGGGATGGAAAAATAAGATATCCCCTGAAAATAGAACGTAATGCATCTTTCGGGGAAACAGGTTACTAGGTTACTAAACTCCAATCCTTCTCCATAGCCCCTCGCCATGTGACCAAAGCCCCGCCCCTATGCCACCTTCCCATTCCCTCGCCAGGCCTCGGAAAAATGGTCTTGCCTGAAGCCGGTCCCCGATGCAAAAAAGGTTGGGGACCACTGCTTTAACCAACCGACTGAGCAGGATTCCATTCTTTACATTGTAAAAACCTGTTCATTGCTAAGGCTTGCCGCCAACTAGCTATGTAGAGGAGAGTCTACTGAACAGTCCAGTACCTGCCACATACCAGTGCTGCCATCTACTGCAGAGTTGCAAAGGTGGAGGCATTACTTTTTGTTCAACCCTCATGTAAGAGCGATATGAAAGATAAAACACAAAACTAGATCTCATACATGACTGTGCAAAATTTATAAGGTATAAGATAGGGTGCTTTAGTGTAAGGAGATTGGTGATGCCAGGAAGTTCCAACCCCTGAAGGTGACTGTTTTTAGTTATCTTATATGTAACATATTGTTATGTATATACAGATAAGATGATAGTGTACATCCTCTAACAGGAGGGTTGAGCAGTGTTCTCAGCCACCATTAGATGTCGCCAGTGTGCCCAGATCCCTGGGTAGAGGGGAATCTAAACCCCAGCACAGGGCTGAGGGAGTTAACTCAGAAGCCATCCCCCACTGAAGGGTATATAGGGTCAGGCATTTCCTGGTTTTAGGCTGGTGATGGGTACCCTGGCTTTTTTTGGTGATCCGAATCCCATGGCTCCACTTACCAAAAAGAGCCAGATCCTAAACGGCTCCCTATTAAAGATGCATTCACCCCAGGGGAACACATTCAGCATGACGTTGATCTCTTCATATGGACGAAACCCCACAAACCTGCTGTCCTAACCCCACACATTTGCAACAGACCAATTATATTGAGGAGTGGGCAGGGCTTTGTTCAGGTGGGCGTGGGTTTGTCCCCCAAACACCAGAATTTTTGGTAAATGAGAGCCATTATAAAAAAAACTTAATGGCTCTCACTTGTGTGCCAACTGCTGTCGTTCATGCAGGAAATCGGCTCTTTGTATCAGATCAGTCACGACCAACACTAGTTTCAGGTAGAAGAAGAAAATGAAAGGAGAACGTTGTCGGGGGATCAGGCCGGGGATCAGGCCGGGGATCAGGCCGGGGATCAGGCCGGGGATCAGGCCGGGGATCAGGCCGGGGATCAGGCCGGGGATCAGGCCGGGGATCAGGCCGGGGATCAGGCCGGGGATCAGGCCGGGGATCAGGCCGGGGATCAGGCCGGGGATCAGGCCGGGGATCACGGCGCGGGGATCAGGCCGGGGATCAGGCCGGGGATCAGGCCGGGATCAGGCCAGGGATCAGGCTCAGGTTGCAGTGCAAGCTGAAGGAGGCAAAAGTGAGGAACAGGTGGGCAACCACACACCCAGCTTGGGGATCAGGCGGGGATCAGGCTCAGGTTGCAATGCAAGCTGAAGGAGGCAAAAGTGAGGAACAGGTGGGCAACCACACACGCAGCTAGTGGAGCCAACTGTGTGGAGAGTGGTGAAATAGTTCTGCTTTAGGGCTTCCAGAAAGTCCTCTAGTCCCCAACTGCAACGCTACATATTGACCCATTCGGTGGGATATTTGATAACAGAGCTGCGCCAACAGAGCTGCGTTTCCCTCAAATAGCTGGTGAGACCTGCCCTACAGATCAGTGGACGGACCGGCCCGTGTTAATGCATCAATGCTCTATGAAGTACTGAGTGTTAACTTTGTAGAGTATACAGTGAATTGGTGTTTGGAACTTGCTACCAGTAAACATTATGCTGTTTTGGACTGTTGTGGACTACTTAGTGACTTTGCACAAGAAACTGCACTGTGTGAACTAGACCATGAAGAACTGACCTATGACCACAGAGGGCCGGTGAACAACAGGTAACGTACCCCCCCTCCTCCCCTTACCTTTGTCAGTAACAGGCGAGGACACAGGCACTCTCGCCCATGACTAACATGTTACATTAGTGTAGAAATGCAAATTTTCTGTGCATTTAACAATCATATTACTAGGAAGGAGGCATTAAAAACAAAGTGAAGCCAAAAATTGTGTCTAAAAGGTTTAGCTCCTGCCTGCAACTGTAGAGGTTGTCAGTTCAACTCCCAGGGACACTCACAGAACATTAAATAAAATGTAAAGGAACTAGAAGTCCCAGCATGCTCTGCAGTCACTAGTTTAAGTTAAAAGTTGCTTGTCGCCTGATATAGTGCTCTACCCATAAAATTCACTTATTGAGCGCGCAGGGAATGTAATATACACCCGGAGCTGGAAGAATTTGCCAAATGTTCACCTTAACCGTAAAGATAAACATTCCCTTTATCTAAATGAAACAGGACCGGCGCTTCACAGTCCATAATGTAATCTCTCAGTCGTATCACAGGTTATTAAATCTCCACAGAACACAAGAGCCGCAATTTCAAACAAATTCAACCTCGCGGCTCAGAGCAACGTGTCGGAAGTTCAAAGCGAGGAGCGAGTGAATTGCGAATTACCTGGCGGGTCACAAGTTCACGATCTGGATGAAGGAGTAAGAAATGAGTTATAGAAAAGGGGAGAAAAAGAATGATTTGCTCTATTGTATCAGACTTTATGGTAAACGCATTATTCCCCTGAAGGTGGCGCTGTTGGATACAAAATGGCTCCATGATCGATTTTCCACGCTTTAGTGCGAACGCTGCGGACTACAGTTCTGATTATTTCAGGCAGAGGGAAATGAAAATGGAAAAAAGAAACCATTGGGAATGCAAGGGTTTACTAACAGTATAGGCAAGATTCTATAGGAAGAAAAGGTATTGAGAGATTAAAGGGATGAACCCTATCCACCCCCACATAGAAGAATCCGCATATACGTAGGATTGGTAACAACTTCCTGATCGCTGGGGGGTCCAAATGCTGTGACCCCAGAGATCTTGACATTGGGGGTTCTGCAGCCTGGTTCTGAAGCTTAAGACCACCGCTTTAAAAGACTGCGTCAGTAATGATCGGTATTCACTTATATTCTATTATTGCCGGTAACCTGATTCATCTGCTTTTTGGTTTGTTTTGTTTTGAATCCACCCTACGTTTCCACAGATAAGGGGCTTTTTATATAGTGCCCCTTTTCACAGGCTTTCCTAAGGGGGCGTGACAATTCAGAGCATCCTAAAGACACGCCCCTGAGCGTCCGGTGATCATAAAAAGTAGCCCCAAATAAAAAAGGATCAAATCTCTAGAAACAAAAAGCAGATTTAAAAAAATATAGAAAAATAAATACTTCACTTGTATGGCAGGCATTGAAAACCTTTTGTTGGGTACCACTTCTCTCCTGCAGTCCCTGGCTCTCTTCAGGTCTGTGCCACAAGTGTCACAAAAGACTAAAATCTCCTGGTTGTCCAATGCTTTCTCTGCTGGGCTGACTGACCCTTGCAGACTTGGACTCCTGTGTCCGGGTTGCTTCCTGGGGTGATCCGGTATGGCTCCTCTGCCCCCACTCTGCTCCTCGCCTTGCCTCCGACCCTCACTCTTGGGCCCTGCACTGGCTAGGCTTTCCTCTGGCATTGGCCTAGCACGGCTATGTTTGCCAAGTGTCTTCCTCAGTGCTGCTCCTCACTGAACTCTTCATCGTCCTCTCTGGAACTGCATTGCCTAACTCCTTCCCCGGGCCTAAATTTATAGGGGACTTTGCCTGAAGTCGACAAGTAGAGCTCCCCCTTCAGGTCTGGGGTGGAAGGTGTTGCATGTGTAGGGGTACCTGATGTGGAAATCCCTCTGTGCACCAGGTGGTTCTGTGGATACCTATACCGCAGGGTGCCACATGTGCACTTTCCTCACAAGGTATGCAGCACACTTTAGTACACTAGGGGGTAAAATAAATATTTAGCCTCTTCTTGGACAGAATAGCTTGGTGGGTGGAGTCAGGGGACAACTGCCATCAGGGCAGAGTCTTGCGTTCGAGAACTGCCGGTACTTTGGAAGTGACTCAGTTTAGCGAGATCTCAGAGTTCAGATGGAGCCAGTACAGATCACCACAAAACATAGGGGACAGCAACACCTGTTCTTGTGGGCTGACCCGAAATTCCAGGAAGAAGCTCCAAATACTTGCACCCCTTAGACAGAAGGAATGCCCTGACCTGCACGGCAAATCCAGCCCACCTTAACTTAAAGCTGTGGACCAGGAGGACTACGGCCTGAGAAGGAGCTCATCACCCATGAAGATCAGAGGGACAGTACCTGTGGAGTCTGCTGGAGGTCACTCCGGTAGGAAAGTGCAACATAGTCTAGTGTCATCTTGGACACCAGGCTGGACGCTGGATGTTCTCATTGTCATCGTGCTTCACATGGAATGGTGTACCTAGATTTGATGCCATCTACCTGCCTATTGACCAAGCAAATGAACTGCAGCAAGCCTCTTCTAGATGTATATTATGCCTTTATTGGGCCTGCAGGCACAACTTGTGACATTTCAGTCTCAGGACTTGTTTCTAGCCAAACCTGCCTATCAAGCTATAACCAAGTATGTCTATACCATTGGAGGCAGTGTATTTTCTGCATTACTAAAGGAAGAACTGGTTTACTTTTATAAACGTCTCCTGACTCTCCTGTCCCCCTCCACTACACCAACACCACAGGGAAACACCATTCACCACCAAAAGAGGGAACTGTAAACAGTAATGTTGACCCCCGCATGCCCACAGCCACATGCCCTTTACTACTGTCACCGGGGTCACAATCACTGAGCACAGTCATCACCATGACTGGACAACCTAAGAATCCAACCCTGTGCTCGGCGGCCAAGTATCCTTGCCCTGGTCACTACAACTGCTTCTGAGGACTGTGGGGATCCCAAAATCAGCCCCTCTTCGATCACACATTATTGGCCTGTTTAAAGGGCTACTTTTTTCTGTAACAGCGTCACCCCTGTCCACAGGTTGTATGCGGTATTGCAGGCAATCTGTATTCACGTTAATACCACACAACCTAGAGTGTAATAGCACCATGTATATAGATATATAATTTTTAATATTAGACAAGCCCCTAAATGCATCTTTTGGAACCCTTTCCCTTGTTTCTAGTTGTTGGAGCCACCTCTTATCCATATGGATGAACATGTAATAACACAAGGTAGCATCCTTCGTTCATTACCCAGGATGAGGGTGCACAGACTGGCTCTCCTGATCCTCCTACACCCCAGACTCCCTGGTTAATATTACAGTTCACACATGCAGGCTGCACGGAGATTAAACCTGCACAGAAAGCCTTCAGACGCATCAGTCTGGTTAATCTCCGCCATCAATACTTTCATTCAGATACTTGGCTCTCCTCCGCTTTACATTTCTAGTATCCAAGCGATACAAGCGTAATGATGCTGCAATTTGCCGGCTGTAGAGACTAACACCGCGGCTGAATGGTTTCTGAGACCAAGCCGCTCCCGACTATGGATCACATCATCATTGTAGCATTGATCAGAAAACATTACTTCCCCCAACTTCTGACAATAAGAGGCACAACGACAAAACATGCTCTAAAATCAAAAAATTGGGGGAGGAAAATTCTTTGTATCTGCTTTAAATGGGATGGGAAGTGCAAAATCCATAAAATGTTGCAGTATTGTTACATTTACATTCAGGTGAACCTGTCAGTTTTCAGAATAAGATGAGAAGTAACACTATTTCTGGCCATTATAGGACTTGGATCCGGCACTTTTCAGTTTCTCTCTACTTTCCGTTGTCTATGAGCTAGTGGGTGCAGACCAGCTGTTATGTTTTTCACACTGCACATAGAAATGAGGGATTCCTGCTCTCCTGTATTAATATAGCACATGTTCAGAAGCAGTAGCATAGAGGACTTTTGTGGCACCCCAGAGTCCAGTTGGACTTGCCTCCCTCAGGGGACCATGCCGAGCTTGGAAGCAAGGGGAGGTATCCACACCAGGTAAGCCCACTGCCCACCACACACAACACCTTCCCAACTCCAGGCCAGAAGCGGGAGCTCTGAAGCCCGAGTCCAAGGGGAGGTCCCCTCCTATAAATTATGGCCTGGGGCGGGGTTTTGCAGTTCAGTTCCTAGGAGGACTGTGAAGAGGACCTGTGGAATGGAGTAGAGTAAGACTTGTCCCGGGACAGAGACTAGCCAGCGTGAGGGACCCATAGGAGAGGGTCTGAGGAAGTGGAGAAGCAGGTCTGGGGAGTGGAGACAGTAGCCAGGCTCACCCCAGTGCAGAGCGCCAGAAGCGGACACCGGAGTCTGAGGTTGTGAGGAACTCTAGGACGAGCATCCAAAACCGGAGGATGGGAGATTCCAAGTGTCTCATCCACAACGAAGCCTAGGAGGCACAGCAGCACTAGAAAGCTCAGGGAGAGCAGCCAGAGGAGTGTAACCCAGAGGGGGCTTGAGCTGCCTGTCATATGGGCAAGAGACTGCACGCAGGATGAGAGGGTCGCAGCTTTGCTACAGGCAGCCAGGACCCGCCAAGACTAGCGCAACAGGGAGGCTTCAGAACTCACAGGGTGAGGAGAATCCCAACTTGCTTCCAGGCCACCAGACTCCCAACACCACGTGGACAGTGCTCTGGACAAACCTGCTACTTCTACCAGTAAAGGTAACAGAAACGTTAACCGCTGTGTCTCATTCCGTGTCCTCAATTCTGCACGTCCAATGGCCTACCACCGCCATAGCCTATACCGGTTGCCCTGGGGATTCACTCCACCCGTGGGGAGCGAAACCATCACCGTTTGCCCATCATCGCCAGAGGTCCACTTATAGCCACATACAACAGGTAGCGTCATGACAACCATCTCTAAACTACTAGACCAGAAAGCTCCTTTAAACCCAACCCCCAGGGCCATGAGACTGGGCCTCGACCCCTGTGACTTCCCCGCCAGCAGCAAGCAGCAGCGGGCCCGATCCAGAGTCAACCCCGGGGCACGTCACTTTATACAACAGTACTTAGCAGTGTAGATGTGAATCCAGCATCGAGGTAAGGAAAATTTACTAGAAAGCAGCAGAATAATTTCTCTTTTCTTTGCTCCACACCACTCTTGCCTCTTCATACACTATGATAGGCATTTGTAATAATCCCCAAGTCCCCTTATAGGGCGGCTTCACACCACGTTTTTTGCCCTGTCAAGCTGTGTCCGATGCTTTGCAGGAGGCACCGGACACAGCCTGACAGCTCCGGACAAATAGAACCGGAGGGTTAATATGCCCTCCGGTCTGTTTGTAGCCGGAGTCTGCAGAGCGCAGCTGAGGTAGCCGACCCCTGCTGAAATGGTGCTGAAGCACTTCAGAGGGGACAGCTCCCTGGTGCTGAAGTTCAGCGTAGCTTACGCTGAACTGCAGCCACCAGTGTCCAGATCCCGTATCTGGGCAATCCGGCGCCATAGACTCCCATGTTGGAGGATCCAATTTCGGCAGCAGTTTTTTCACCCTGGACACAAACGTTGCTCACAAAGGTAACCAGAGACTCACCTAGGGCATGGATGGATTTCCAGTGGGTACAAGACGCAAACACCACCTTACACCCCAGCACAGTAGGGGGAGCTCAACTTTCTGCCCTTAGGCAAGATCCCCTATAAATACTGGTGCTGGAGGCGGAGTTAGTAAGAGTGTGCAGACGCTAGAAGTACTGTGAAGACGTTCTGGTGGTCGGAGCCGCACTAGGCCCGAGCCAGTGACCCTGAACAGCCTCCCAGCCTAGTCTTTGTAGGGCCCAAGAGTGGGGTTGAAGGCAAGGAGAAGTAATCACAGAAAAGACCAGATTGGGGACAAAGGAGCCATCTTGGTTTACCCCAGAAAGCGTCCCGGACACCGGAGTCCGCGTCTGCAGGAGAGCACCTAGCCCAGCAGAAAATACCGATTCACCGTGGAGACTTCAGTTTTCCGGCATCTGTGCAGTCACCAAAAACGGAACCAGGCACTGGAAGAAGAGATAGCAGCAGGCCGAAGCGGGTTATCCCAATTCAGCACAGGTGATAGGAGAGCAGAGAAAGCCAGCCAAGTTTCACACAAGGCAGGGGCTTCACACAAGGGAAAAAGAGACAAGGAGGCCTTACACCCACTCGCTGTTGAGATCCTGAAGTGTTTCCTGACCACTCGACAGTGTACCGGACTTTTACCTGCCTTACCATCAGTAAAAGGTAGAGACAATCTACAGTGTGTGTGTGGTGTGTGTGTGTGTGTGTGTTTATGTGTGTGTGTGTTCTTCAACCCCTGACCTTCGTAGAGACTATCCCTGCTTCTCCTCCCCATCACACCACAGCCCGGGGGATCCAGCTCCACCTGTGGGGAGCTTCAACATCTAGCTGCCTGTACATCATCCCTAGAGGCCCAAAGCAGCGTTGGTGCAATCACAAGAAACCACAGGTGGCGTCAAACTCTTTATTCCCATTTATACTACCACTTTTTAAAAGCATAGCCTCCAGGGCACGGGTCTGGGCAGGCCACCAGTGACATCCCGACCTCAGCAAAGGGCCCAGATACCAGAGTACCCCATATACCCTGGGGCAGCACACAAGCAACGTTTGCGTCAGAGATAAAAATCTGAATTGTCCCGGATTCTCCCAGACAGATTGAAACCAGATGGCAGATAGCTGCCATCCGGCTCCATCCGGCCCTATAGGACAACATTACCAAAAAATCGGGTCCGGGGCTTCAAGTTCACACTGGGCTGTCCGGGGTGAACATGCCAGCCCCGGACCCGATTTTCAAACAGAACCGGAGGGAAAATATGCCCTCCGATCCTGTTTGTAGCCGGAGTCTGCATAGCGAGCTGAGGAATCTGTCCCCTTGAAATGGTGCTGAACCACTTCACAAGGGACAGCTCCCTGGTGCTGAAGTTCAGCGTAGCTCGCGCTGAACTGCAGCCGCCAGTGAGGTTCCCGGATACTCCAGTCTCCTCCTGGATCTGGGCAATCCGGCGCCATAGACTCCCATGTTAGGGAGCGCCGGATTGCTTCGGATCTGGGAGGATCCAATTTGGGCAGATTATTCGCCCCAAACACAAACATTGCAAACAACGCTTCTTCCGGTAGAAAAATACAAGTTGTCCCAGATCCTGCAGGACAGATGGATACTGGATGGCAGATAGCTACCATCTGGCTCCATCCAGCCCCATAGGGTCACATTACCGCAAAATCGGGTGCGGGGCTGACCTGTTCACCCCGGACCTAATTGTACCACGGTGTGAAGCCGGCCTTAGTTTGATAGATTTTTGGATGTTTTTCAAAGTTTAGGAGTGAGAAGAAGTGCCTCTTAATTGGATAAAGAATCACATTTCTCCAGTCAGATATATTACAAAGTCTATTATTTTATGAAAAATAAGGTGAAAGAATTAAGGCTGGGACTACATGGTGATCTTCAGCATCACACGTCGCTCCGCCATGCTCGCCTTACCCCAAAACACACACGCCTCACTCATCCAGTCCCCCCCACACACTCGCCACACTTATCTTGCCCTGGCACACTTGCCTTGCCCACTCTCTGCCTGACACACCAATCTCACCAACCCACACACTCGCCCCAACCAGGCACATTAACCTCGACCCCACACACTCACCTTGCCCAGTCTCTCAGTGACACACCCGCCTCGCCCTGTCTGCCCCAACTTGGGGCACACTTGCCTTGTCCCAGCACACACTTGTCTCACCCTGGCACACTTACCTCACCTAGTCTCTCCCTGACACACCTTCCTCATCCCCCACACACTCGTCCCGCCCCGTCTCTACCCTACCCAGGGCAAACTCGCCTCAACCCAACACACTCGTCTTGCCCTGGCACATTCGCTTCGCCCAGTCTTCCCCTGACTCACCTGCCTCACACTCGCCCTGCCCTGTCACTCCTCAACCCAGCAAATAGAAAAACAAGCGGTTTCCACTTGAGAAAGACGCATCTGTGCGTCGAAACGCGTTGTGGCATACTGGACCCCTGCTGTTCGTGCAATAAATTATCGGTAATCTAATCACCAACCCGTGGTTTCTTTAGCGCTCCAATCCTCTGACACCGCTTGTTTTTCTATTTGCTAATCCCCTTCTCCCTTGTTGGGAGTGCGGTGTGTGAGCTGCTCTAAGATCCACAGTACCTGGCAGTACATCATAAAGACCCACCCTTGAATGATCAACTGATACACAGTGTGGAGCTGGGACGGAAGCCAGTGCCGTGAGTCTGCCTCTTCGGGTGGAGGAGTGAAGGAGCCCACCTCCATCTCCAGAAGAATTAAGGAGCCGACCACCAGGCCCGGAGTATCTGAGGAGGAGGGAATATTGGCCCTTGTCACTACAGTGATCCACATTAAGCCATCAGTCTGGTTGTGCGGGGTGTTGCACAACCAGTAAAGGTTAGTACAAACATAGTAAAACCGTGTATTAAGTTCCTCCAGTTGCAGTGTGGCGCAATATCTGTTTTTCTTTTAATTACTCCTCAACCCAGGGCACACTCATCTGAACCTGGCACACACATCTCACCCAGTCTCCCCCTGATACCTGCCTCGCCACCCCACACACTCACCCCACCCAGTCTCTCCCCAAACCAGGGAACACTCGCCTCAACCTGACACACTTGCCTCACCCAGGTCCCCCCCTGACACACCTGCCTTGCCACCCCACATACTCGCCCCATCTGTCTCTTCCCAACCCAGGGCACACTAACCTTGGCCCAGCATACACTCCTCGCCCTGCCTCTGCCCAACCAAGGGCACACTCGCCTAGTCATGACACATACTCGCCTTGCTCAGTCTCTCCCCAACCCAGGGCACACTCGCCTCACCTAGTCTCTCCCTGACACCTGCCTCGCCACCCCACAGACTCGCCCCGCCATGTCTCCCCAACCTAGGACACACTCTCCTCAACCTTTCACACACTCTCCTCGCTACCAACAAGGTGCTTTGAACATGAAAAATAAGTCTTATTTAACAGACATGGTGCAATAAATAATGCACAATCTGACATGGGTTTGCTATATCAAGGAATTGACCCTTGTGTGATTGCACCGGTGGAGTGGGGGGGAGGGGGAAGGGAGTTTGCGATGAGAAAGTTCCTGTGGGCTCCCATCAACAGTTCTTGCTATGTGAAAACTGCAGTGTACAAATGCAATAAATGTAAGTGGAAAAGACCAGACATCATCGAGGGAGCCATCTCACCAGTAGCGGACATTTATTTTGTTTGTAACGTATTAACTTGCACTTATGTCTTATTGTGTTGTGTCAAGTTTTCTACTTTGAAGATATTGCATGAAGGAATTGACAAAAAAAAAAAACAAAAAAAAAAAAAAAAAACTTTTTTCAGGAACAGCACCACTCTTGACCATAGGCTTTGTCTGGAATTGCAGTTCATTTTAATAGGGCCAAGTTGCAATACCACAGACAGCCATAGTCAAGAGTGGCGCTATTACTAGAAGTACGCAGGCGCAGTCATCCTTTTTTAATCTCCAGTTACTTTTCAATCATAATGTGGCATAGGATGTAACGGAGAAGAATAAAGCATAGAGTATACCTTGGCCCTTTATATGATTCATTAGAGATTATTTCACAGGACCCTGGTGCAGTAATCCCATCAGGAGATTGCTCCCTACGTACTGCCTCCTCCTTTTCTGATTTGTAGGTTCGGTGTACTGCTGCGACAGTCCTACAAATCCTAAAGTAGTTTGGAGGCGCCGTGGTTCACAGAGCTCCCCCTGGACGTGGTCACTGGACAGGTCCTGCAAATTGAGTCACTCATCTTTACTTCTCCTGTGGATCAAGACGCCTTTTAAAATAACCTTTAAAGCGCCAAATGTGGCAAGACCCGGTGGGAGTGTCGGGTTGGATTATTTTCCTGCTGAGGATTCTTGGATCGGAGCCGCCATCTCGGTGTAATCCCCTTGGCGGTGTTTTCTGCACCTTCCCGCTGCTCTCCACAAGTCATAAAAGCTTTCCAATTTGCCTAACTGTCCCGTCTTGTGCGAGATGTTTAGACATCGCAGGTCAGAGACATGAGCGCGGCACTAATCCCACATAAAACCGCACTCAGCAGGCAGAGCACAGCACGTGGAGAGTGCAAAGCTGCAGATCACACTCCGTCCTTGTGAGATACCGGATGTCACATCGGTACAACACGTCTCATCACCTCCACAGTAATCCTTCCATCTAGTTTTAGGCTTTTTTTGTACTAAAAGGGGCACTCTGATCATACATAGATAGGACCTGCCATCACTATGATCAACGGGCGTCCAATTTATTAGACTCCCGACCAGATTAAAAAGTGAGGGCATCCACTACTAATGTAAACTTGGCACCTCTTACTCATTTCATCCTATATAGCAGCATTGCCCGCCACCTGACCGTACAGGGGACTGACCATCCACAATAATGGACATTAATAGGATCTAAGTGCTGGACAAGCATGAAACAGCGGTTATCCTCCAGAGCTGTTAGCATCCTTCTGTACTGCCTGGATTTCATGAATTCCTAATAAAGGACTTGTTTTAGGCAATTCCGGTGAGTGCGGCTTATCCTCTTTTGTGAAAGTACATTCACTTCTATGGTGTTGCACCGCTCAGCTTGAGGGCAGCCACTGCAGCAGAAAACAAACAAGGGGACGCAGTGATTAAAAAAAAATTGGGAACCAACATTGGTGTCTTTCAGAATATCAACATGTCCGAGCACATCACAGGTCATTACTTCAAAGGCCTGATTGGCAGAAAGGACGCTTGGTCTGTCTGCAATCCAATGTGCTCAACGAAACGAAGGGGAAGGAGCCACACTAAGACATTTTTTGTGATACAGGGTTAATTCAGTCTTCATAAATGAGGCAGTCTGATTATGCATGAAAAAACTCAATTTTGCAATTTACTGCTTATTAAAATTTGTAGCCGTTCTTGAGAAAGTAACACTTGTTTACAGCTGGTTTCCATGGAGACCGACCACCGCTGCTAGACAGAAGATGCAAAAATGCTTACAAGCTCTTTTAAACCCGGCTACGATTGGTGGATTGTGTTACCTCCTAATCACGGCCATGTTTACTGCTAGATGGCAGCGGTGCTCGGTCTCATAGGCCACAAGCGTAAACAAAAGTGTTAATGAGGTGTGGATATAGCCTAACTATCTATGATGGAAGAGAACTTTTAATGATCAGGCACCATCATTTAAAAAAAAATAAATAAAAGGTTATAAAAGGTGTTTAAAAAATAATGAAGTTAAACTTACAGACCAGCTGACTGTCCATGACTGACACTGTCACAACAATAATTCCTGCTCCATCAGCTCAGTGTTATACTTTTGGAAGCAATTCTATTAGATTTATAAAGTTTTTCTTATAGTGTTCTATTATTTATGCTTAAAAGGAGACTGTCATGTCCTTTCTTATTATTAAAACTCTTCCAATGTCACTTAGATCATGTACTGTGCACTATTTATCCCCCTCCCACCCAAAAAAAAAAAAAAAAAAAGGTCTTTAGATACCTCAATGTTTTCATTAGCTACCTGTCCAACCAGTCATACTGTCATCCAGGCAGTTATCATACATTTCAATCAACTGCATACATGCCGTAATTTATCTTATGATCTCTAGAAGGACCTGTGTGATGTCATGACCATGTGACCGTAATGGGCAAAGGTAAGTGTACGTGGTCCTTGACACAAGGCCTGCTTAGCTCTGCCCATTATGGTCACATAATCGTGACATCACACAGGTCCTTTATACAGAGCATTAGATGAATTACGACATGTTTGTAGTTGATTGACATGTCTGCTAACTGCCCAGATAACTGACTGTCTGAGCAGGTAGCTAATGAAAACATCTAAGTATCTAAAGTGCTTTATTGGGATAAATATGATATCAAAAACCCAATAGGATACTAATGAACAGTACATAATTTAAATAACATCGGGGGCGGTTTAAAAATAAAAAACACGACCGGTTCCCTTTAAAATAATATTTGAAACATTCTACAACACCCTTCTATGGTTTGCTTGATTTTCTCACCATTTTCAAGATCATGAGAACACGCTTGTCCCTATTCAGAGGCAGAAAACCACTATATACAGCTCCTTATACCCGCTGCGAAGATAGAACATTAAATGTAATTGTAAGGGTGCCTTCACACTTGCGGTCCCCTCCACAGCGTTCTGCAGACGGGAACCGCAATGTGAGCGCAGGCAACACAAGTCCCTATGTTTAACATGGGGACATGTGGCGCCCCGCCAAGCAGGCATCACAGAGGGTTACTGCACCCATAAAAGAGGTGCAGATGCTCCAGCTGCAGGTGGACCCATTCTCAGCACTCCCATATTAGTACAGCGGTGGGAGGTTACCCGGGAGGGAATAAATTCACCACTAGGGGGAACAAGAAAGTCTTTAGTTGGAGGTCTCTGCTCCTAAGCTTTTGCTGAGGGACCAGGAGGAGAGATGGAAGAAGAGGAGAGAGTTTAAGGAGCTTTCCAGGAGAGCAGCCGGTCTGGGAAAGAGGAGCCAGCCAGATAGGTTCTCCCAGACAGCTTACCAGGCACCCGAATCCGCAGACTGCTGGAGCTACATGCATGGCAGAGAATCCGGATTCCCGTGGAGTCTTCAAGTCTCCCGGGCACCAGAGCAGTCTACAAGAAGGGTAACAGGCACCACCAAAGGAATGAGCGGCCAGCTAGTAGAGGGTTACCCAACGACAGTGAAGGTGAGGGAGGACTGGAGGCCAGGCTGGATTTTACATCAACCAGGCTTCACACCAAACTGGAAAGCAGGGAAGAACAGATGCAGGTTAGTTAAAGAAGGCACACCAAGGGTTCCATCATACCACCTGGGATCCACTTGCAGCCACCCGTTAGCTACCTGTTCTTGTAACATCTAAAGTGCTGAACTGTGAACTGTAATGGCCACTTTACACGCGGCTACATTTCTAGCTTATCCACAGGTAACTTACTGGCTGCAATGAAATCATGGAGACATTCCATTTGTACACAGCAACAAGATAGAACCATGTCTCCATGATTTCACTGCAGCCAGTAAGTTACCTGTGGATAAGCTAGAAATGTAGCCGCGTGTAAAGTGGCCATAACTGCAACTGCTACAACTAACCGTAAAGTACCCGGAGGAAAAGTGACTTTGCCTCTGCCTGTGTTTACTTACATGAACTTGTTCCCTACACAGGAACACTGCCTCAGAGGTCCAGGCCTAACTGTAGAGGACTTTGCCAACTTGCCGCGATACCATCTACCTCCAGCGGACTGTGGTGGCGCTGGTGACATCACCAGAAGCTACAGGTGGCGTCACGACAATTTAAAATATAATACCCTGTAAATAATTCCCCTTTTTCAAAGAAGTCCCCCGGGACACGGGATTAGGCGCGGCCACCACTCCTCGTGACACAGGAGCGTTAACCCCTTGGAGCCCGATACCCGAGTACCCCAAAGCCTGGGGCTCAACAGACGTACGATGCTGCGCTTGACTGCACATGACCGTGCGCTCCCATTCATTTCCCTGTGTGATTTGTACGCATGCTTGTGTACAAATCATACAGCGTCGTCCACACCAGGAACATGACATGCCGCGCTACGGGTGCGGACGAGAGTGTGATTTGTACGCAAGCATGCGCATGCATACAAATCACAGGGAAATTAATGGGAGCGCATGGTCATATGCAGCACCATGCGTCCCCATGATAAACATAGGGACTTGCGGTGCCTGTGCTCTCATGGCGGTTCCCCTCCGCAGAGCGCTGCGGAGGGGAACGCCAATGTGAAGCCAGCCTAAGCTGAATAGTCCAAGCTCCAGACTGATACACTAACAAACCATCAGATGTGTGCAGCTGCTACTGATATGTTTATCTAAGATACAAATGTATCCACTAGGCTGAGATACAGTAAAAAGTATTTTCATTCACTGACAGCAAGCAAATATATTGAAAAGAAAAGGAGATGAAAACAAGTATTAGACAGCTGTAGAACCTTTTTTTCTATTTGTATAGTAATTGAAGGGTTGCTCAGCAATTTAAAAAAAATGTGGCCACGGGGTGAAAATTGACATTGGTTATTTTACTAACCTTGTCCTGCCCATTTATGAGCATCAAAGAAAATATTCATAGTGTAATACTAGTTACAACCCATAGAGGGCATGGGTTGGCCCTTTTTGTGTTTGGAGATGTTTCATATAGTCTAGCAGTGTTCCTATAGTTATAGGAATCTGCTCCTTTAAGATCAGTGTCTCCTGAGTAGAACCATCCCCCTCTTTCCCGGAGAAGAAAGTCTTGCAAACATTTCCTAGGCTTCTGAGAGATGATACACATGTTCCTGGCTCTCTCGCTTCTCTACAACTGCTCCTCCAGTCAGCTGAATCCGGTGAGAGTCATAATGCAATTACATGTTTGTTTGTGTTAGAATCTGTGTATGCAAGTTGTTATGCAGCCACTGTATATAAGTACAGTGAAGTGACTGAGGTACAGTGCTGTGCAAATTAATTGGGACAAAGCATTTTTTTAAACAACATCGTAAGTTGGTTACCAGTCAGTGATTCAAACCAGTTTTAACTGCTTTGAACAGCTGTGAGTGTACAACCTTGAGTAACAAAATGTGGTTTGAACTGGTTTTAGTCAGAAAATACCAGCTAGCTGCCCCCTCAGCTTCAGTTGAGAGCTTGTTTCTGTGAGGAGTGGTTTAGTGTACTTTCTCTCTCAGTGTGATTCGTGCCTGTAAAAATGGATGTTACTCCACAGAAGAGGTCTAGAATTATTACTCTTAATGACCATACAAGTCTGACTAAAATAGCTTCCACCGTTGGTATTGGAAAATCTACCATTTCAAGAATAATTCGCACACACAATGAAACTGGATCGTTTTCACCAAAACAAAAAGTGAAATGTGGAAGAAAAGAAAACGACAACAAGAACTAATAAAACACTTATCAGAAATAGTAAAATTACTGCAAGAAAAGTAAAGACTTGCTTTGTCCCAATTAATTTGCACAGCACTGTGTATTGTGCTACGATATCCTCCATCTTAGCCATAATGCCGTTTTCACTGCAGACAGATGAATGTTATGTCTGAGTCGGGCCGGCAGGGAAGGGTTACTCGGAACCGGGATGGCGAGGGAGGGAATCACAGCTGGTCAGTTTCTGGTTCCGTGCCCTGGGCACTCAATGGCTGATGGGGGATGATACGTGACGCCACCTGTGGTACCTGGTGAAGCAGCTTATGTAGTACAGCTCTCCACAGGCGGAGCTTTACCTCAGGGCAGCAGGGAGGATGGTAGGAGTCATAGTCCTTGGCTCTGTGGTGCTGCAGGAGCCTCCCAGGCCACGGATTAAAGGAGATCGGACACCAGATCAGCTCAAACAGATCATTACTGGTACCAGATAAGGGTACACAGTACAGTCGGGTTCACTGGGAGTTGTAGCCATGGATTTTGGAGGCTTTTCCAGAGTCTGTCAGAGGTGTCTCTACAATAACTTTCTTGGTCTGTGTTTTGCTTTAGCTCTCGTCAGCCACACTAAAAAGCCCAATCGCCAGTCCCCAGGTCTGTTACTAAAAGGTACTTCTGACTCCTTTCTGGTACGAACAGGAGCAGTGAGAAGACAATCCCTCCCATCCCCGGTATTTAGTCCTTTCCCTTGTAAGTGTCTTGGACCTACTTTGGGACAGAGGTGGGATTTAGTCTTGTGGTGCTGTGGCTCCTACTTTAGGCCAACAGCCTGTCGGTCTGCGGTTTGGGATGAACCGTTAACTAATTGCCTCGGTTCCGATTTGTCAGTGTTGACCTGGACTCTCCAACCGGCTCCAACCAGTCCTGGAGTGTCCCCCTTCGTTGTCTGGGTCACCTCTCTCCTTAGAGGTACCCTCCTGTCACGACCGCAGGGTCCCCTGCATCCGTCCTTTCTCTTCTTCTGTCACTGTCTGACTGACTTGTGTGTAACTGTCACTCACGTCTTCCCGCTCTTCTAGGCTCCACCCCCTGGGACCTACTAAATACTAGTCCCCTGTGCTAAGGTGTCCTATGAGCGTGTTTTGGGTGCAGACCCTATTTTCCTCCTTATCCACGTCTACAGGGGCACTACACCTTCTGTTTGGGGTGCAGTACCTCCCTGTGGCGTCCCGCCAGTGGGGCGCCACACACCCCCTTGGTTAAATACACTCGTCCGCGAGTGTCACAACCAAACCGGGTTTGAGCTTAACTTTTTATTAACATATTAACCGAGTTACAACTAAACATGAACATAAAAACAATACGATTACTTTGTCTTCTTCCATTGCAGGAGGCACTGGGCTTCAAACATTGCAAACAACATTTATTCTAGTCCACATCTGTATAGAATAGAGCCCGCTGCAATGAACCTTACCCCAGTTATTCATGTTAAGTGCATTTCTGTGTTGTTCATCACTGTTTGTACCCAGTACTGACAGACTCTTTGTATTATTGTTTTTATTGACAAGTTCACTACATCACTCCAATAAATTAAGACTACAGAACCTCTACATAATAACAAGAAGGGATGTCCACAGCACCACGTGGAAATGGAACCAAGATAGAGACGCTCGTCCTTAGCCTGGGAGTTCCACCAGGCACAAGTAACACCAAAAGAACAAAAGGAAGAACAGCGCCTCACAAGCTGGAATCTTGATCTTTAAATGTATTTATTCCATCCACCAGCAGCACAACGTTTCGGTCACTTGATAAAGGTCTATGACCGAAACGTTGTGCTGCTGGTGGATGGAATAAATACATTTAAAGATCAAGATTCCAGCTTGTGAGGCGCTGTTCTTCCTTTTGTTCTTTTACAGAACCTCTACAGTCTGATTAATAGGGAAGTGGACGAGGGTTTAGCCGTATGCTGAAATCCACACAGCTCTACATGTCAAGGAAGGCAGAACAGTAAAAATGAACAGCTGGCAGCAGGCAGTAGTTGAACAGACTGTACAGGACCACTATCACCCACACTGCACCGCACACTCGTATTACAGCAGCCGCCATACAGCTGCAGGGAAAAAGAGCGCAGTTCACCCCAGCAATAATGGCACAATTCCCGCCATGCTGAAGCCTGTTTATCTAAAGACTCAGGTCTGCACTGAAGCACCCAGCTGTCTGCAGACCAGCCCCAGTAATTGGATAATTGGCCACGGGTGAAAGTTGATCGGACTGTATGGGACCGCTACCACCCAGACTTCACCACATATGGGTATTACAGCAGCTGCCATACAGCTGCTTTAACGAGAGCGCTGCCCGCCAGAGAGCACAACGCCATTTCCACCACACGGAAGCCCAGTCACACAAACTCAGTTTCCCGCCAAAGTACTCAGCAGTCCGCAACTAAGTACACAATGTTTCGAAGCGACACATCTTCACTCAAAACGAGATCACATGCAGTCTCTAGCAAGTCTAATAGCAGAGCTTGCTGCTGTCACTTGTGCCGAGGTGGCAAAAGTGAGGTCTTCCTTCGCTGCAAAAGAGATGCAATTAAAACGAAGACAAGCAGAGCTACATGCAGAGCAAGAAAAAGTGCATGTGTACGAACGAGTGTCTCTAGAAAGACTTGCCACAGACAAAAAAACCAGCAGCTGCAATAGCTAAAGCAGAGTGCTTGGAAGCATGATGAAGCATATCCGTATTTAGAGCAAGTGAAACGTACGTAAGGAGTCTGATATGGAGGGATTGAATCTCTTCATCCTGCACTAGCACCTTATTCATTATATGTGATTGCACTTGGAATGTATTTACTTCTTTTGCACTTTATGGGATATTGCAATATTTTACCTATGAGCTGCCAGTCTATACCCAGATTACTATGGCTGTCTCATTATGCTTTATCTGATTACACATGTCTAGAGAGTTAGCCTTTGTAATATATCCCATGTCTGTGCAATATGATGAAACCTATGTACTGTGCATCCATTTATTGTATATGGATTAAGTGCTATGTATTTGTAAAGATTGCACCATTATTTCTGCACATTTGTGTTTAAAAACTGTCTCTTAATAAAGATATAATTTTATTGCAACTCTTGAAGCAATTAAGGCTCCACATATTTTCTCCCTTTGATTAGTTTAGCTTCGTAGAAAGACTTCTGTAGACTACTTAACGCCACACCAACAACTGAGGCTGCAATCAGTCTCCTAAACAGGCTCAAGAAATGCTTGCTCTGTCTAAGGCTGCCTTCACATTAGCGTTTGGCGCCGCAGCGTATGCTGCGTTCCCATACGCAGTCAAACGCATGCGCACTGCGTTCCTATGTTTAACATAGGCGGATGCCTGCGTACAGACCACACACTCTCGCCCGCACCAGGGACGCGACATGCTGCGTCCCGGGTGCGGACGCGGGACACCGGAAGGAGCAGATATGGTCCGCATCCGCACCCGAACGCAGCAAACGCTGCCAAACGCAGGCACTATGCGTTCCTATGTTAAACATAGGAACGCAGTGCGCATGCGTTTGAATGCGTATGGGAACGCAGCATAAGCTGTGTTCACATACGCAAATGTGAAGGCAGCCTAACCGGAGGTTGCACAAGATTGTCTCCAACAGTCGAGAATTGATGGAAGCCTTTCCCTCCCAAGACTATTCCAACAATCTAAAAGACTCAGACCTAAGCATTGACTCCCTTCCAATGCAGAGGAGCCTTGGATTGCTTTGAGATTTGAAGACAGATGACTTCACCTTTCATAACAGACGAGAAACCCTTCACGCGCAGAGGAGTTTGTTCTTTTGTGAATAGCTTATACAACCATTTGGGGTTCGTAGCTCCGGTGACCATCCAAGGCAAAATGTACCGTTAAAGGTACCGTTACACGGCATGACACTGAAACGATGTCGGCAAAGATCTTGGGGGCGCGCGGTCGTTTTTGGCATTATTTCAACATCACTGGCGAGATGTCACGTCTAGATATCATGGACAACTCGCCAACGATGTTGTGAGCAGGTATTGTTCGCAAACCCCGCGAACGATCCCTGCTTATTGATGTGAATGGGCCAAGTAGTCCACAACATAGTTTTCGTGGTGTCACACACAACGATGCAGCAGGTTGCTGGAGTTGAGACCGTAAGGTTTTCCAACATGTTGGTTAACCTGTCAACGCCGACCCAACGATTTATCGTAGCAACTTGCCAGAGCCTCACACAACGAGGTCGCAATGACGTAGCTGGTACGCCTCCAAACCCGTGATGTATCAGCGATGTAATTGACGATGTCGTGCCTTATAATGAGGCCTTTAGGGACTTCACCCAAGAGACGTCTGATTGGGACAATCCACATCCAGCAGATGAAGCAGACCTGTGGGCCGAGTGGAGGAAGTCGCTCGAAGCCTTCATGTGAAATGACCATGTGCTCCAGTGCCATCCACAGAAGTCAAAACACAAAGACTTTGTGTCTTCTGTGACGCATCAGTCAAAGCAATTGCAGCAGAAGTGTACCTCAAAACCACAGACTTTAACGAACAAAGCAAAATCGGGTTCATTATGAGCGGACAAAACAGGCGGCACTCCGCAAACACACGATACCCAGACTGGAACTCTGTGCTGCTGTCCTCTCAGTTGAGTTGGACGAACTTCTCAGATGGAATGAATCTAGAGATCAAAGATTTTGAATTCTACACAGACAGCAAAGTGGTACTAGGGTATATCTGCAACGAAACGCGACGCTTCTACACTCCCTGACAGAAGTTGTCGCTTATCCATGCTATGTAAATAAAACCTTATAACCTGACATTAAATTCATCCATTGGTTGTATAAATTACTCTTTTGAAAGCTGAAACCCTCCGAAATGTGATTTAGCTTAAGAAAATAAATTGGCATCAATGCTGAAATATTGATCATTTAATGAACACAGAATGGTCAGATTTTGGCAAGACAAACGTTTTGTCGCCCACAGAAAGTAATGTGATTTTCAAACAAATAATTAACTTAAAATACAAATATGTTACATAACATTGGTGAATGAAGTTGTGGTGCTATGAGTCATATTTAATACTTTGTGTGACTTCCATGAGCTTGATAGACTGCATCCATGCGGTTCAACAATGATTCATACAATTTATTAATGACGTCATCAGGAATAGCAAAGAATGCAGTCTTACGTGCCTCCCAGAGTTCATCTAGATTCTTTGGTTTTGTCTGCCAAGCTTCCTCTTTCATCCTACCCCAAACACCTCAATCTTTTTTGCCTGGAGGCACTTTGTTGGAGAGATGGATGTATGAGATGGAGCACCATCCTGGTGCAGAATTTGACCCCTTTTAGGATTTGGAATATTAGAGGTAGCTAATACTTCTTGATATTTTAGGCTATTGATATTGCCTTTCACATTGCAAATGTTTTGCACACACCCATATTGAATGTAATCCCAGACCATGATCTTTCCACCACCAAATTTAACTGTTTTCTGGGTATATTTTGGACCTATACGGGCTCCAGTAGGTCTCCTGCAGTATTTGTGGCAGTTGTGGTGTAATTCTACTGAAGATTCATCAGAGAAATCCACCTTCTTCCACCATTCCGGCGTCCATCTGTTTAGCAGCTGTGGGACTTTGCAAATGCCACACGTTTTTTTATTTGCCTTTTGTTTAGTGCTGGTTTCTGGTCACGGATTCGACCATGGAGACCATTTAAAGACCGTATCCTACAAAACTGTTCTAGTTAGCACAGGGACTTGAGGTGACCAGGCCTGTTGGAGCTCTGCTGCAGTGGAAGTGGCGCTTGCTTTGGATTTTCTAACCAACAAACGTTCTTCCTGAGCAGTGGTCTTGTGGGGTCTGCCGGACCTGGGCTTGTCAAACACATCTCCAGTCTCTTCAAATCTTTTTTTAATTATTTGTACTTGGCGCTGAGACACATTAAAGGTGCCAGCCACCTCTGCAGTGGATCTGGTCTTCAGCCTCTTCATGATCAAGGCTTTGGTTGCAGGGTGGATTTTTGGCATGTTGTCAGAGCTGAAGTTGCAGTTCAAGTGAAGGTCTGGTGTGCTGGGTTTCTTTTTATACACACCCACTAGTTAACAAATCACTTACTGAGCACAGGTGAGGATGTAAACTAGGATTGGTGCATTATATGACCAGGCGACAACTTTTGTCTTGCCAAAATCTGACCATTCTGTGTTCATTAAATGATCAATATTTCAGCATTGATGCCAATTTATTTTCTTAACCTAAACCACATTTCGGAGGGTTTCAGCTTTCAAAAGAGTAATTTATACAACCAATGGATGAATTTAATGTCAGGTTATAAGCTTTTATTTACATTACATGGATAAGCGACATAACTTCTGTCAGATTCAAGGAAGTCCGACCTCTGGGCACTGGGTCTGGGTGGTGGGGGGAGACAGAAAGAGGGCGCAAATCTAAGTGTAGATTATAAAATATGATTATAGATAATGGGTTATAAGCTCACACTTTTGATGTCTTTACTTTTTCGTGTAACAATTCCTTAAGCTGTCAATTCGTTTATCCACTCTTTAGTGTGCTTGCCTCCTGGTTTGCAGCTACGTCCCAGAAATGACAGAGCTCCCAGCCCGGAGTCTGTTGGGTGTGACTCACCGTAGCCAGGGGGATGGGGGGGGGGGGGGGAAAGTACACGTCTCGGGCTGTCGCTGCTCCCTGTCACGGTTCTGCGCCCGATGCAGTGTAGGCCCGGTAGTCCAGATCAATAAAGTTGGCTGAACAGATAAGGGGTTAATTATTGTTGTGACGCCACCTGCGGGAGTTCCGGTGATTTCACCAGCGCTGCTTGGGTCTCCGGGGGATGGAATGCAGCAAGATGGGACGCTCCCCACAGGACGAGAGGGAGTCCCCGGAGCCAGAAGCTGCACTGGATGTTGTGAGGCAGCTTAGTTACTCTTAGTATGCGGAGTTAAACTTTTCTGAAGAAACACGGACACCAATAGTCTCTGCAACGGGTCTTTTACTGTAACCAGCAGGCGATACATGTTATACAGGTAACGGGCAACGGACTGGGTGGACTTAGCAATGACCGGTGTTGTCTCAGAGCTCCGCGGTGTTCCTCCATTCTAAACTTGTTCTAGGTGAGTTGCCGATGTCACCTTAGTGTGCCAAGTTCGGGTACAAGGGGCTACTTAAATTTCTCTGCCGGTGTGTACGTTCCGGTGTGAGGGGAGCCTGGGTCCTTTTGGTGGGTACTCTGTTGGCAAGACGGCTCTGTTTGCGGCGGCGGTGGGGGTACTCCTGTAGAGCGGTCCCTCCACTCCTGTTTGCTAAGCAGTGCTGAACAACTTGCTTGATTCGGAACCAGTGATCTGGTTGTAGATGGGCGCGGGTGTATTTTGACCCATAGATGTTCGCCCAGAGTCCGGTTGTAAACTGCGTTGCACGTTTTAAAATCTCATAATGGCCAATCTTCCACCTGACACTTAGTACTGACCCCCCTTCACCAATGTCGGACTAGAAGGGTTCGGTCCTTGGTCCGTGACTACTAGGAAGATCCATTCTGAAGCAAACGTTGGGCAGTTCTATTCACCTGTCTGTCCATCAGAGCCATCCATATCAAAGTAATCGAATCTATGGACACTTCAAGCATCATAAATGCACTCGACGCTTCATCGCGATCAGAGGCCCTGTGTATCATATTCGTTCCAACCGAGGCACGAATTTCATTGGATCAGCAAGAGAACTCCAAATGCCTTCCAATCTGCACATTACTAATGTATAGTTGCTCACCGATTTTCTGGTTTTTATATAATCCAAAGTTTTTCAAAGCATATATCAAAGAGGATTAGTTTCTAAAATGTAACTTTTATTTGATTTTGTTAAAAAGGAAACTATAGTTCCTGTGATACGGTTTATGCAATCCAAACCTTACCAAGGGGATCTAGGGGGGTGGGAATGCTGTCCCTATACTCTCCCTATCTCACCCTGTCTTGCAATGGAGTTTTAGACATGTAAAAAATTCTTGCTGGTGTCCCCATACCACGCCGTCTGCCCCTCCTAACCCTGATTGCACACTAGGGTGAGGGGTTGTGGGTCTCACAATTTTACACTAACCTAAAGACCTGTTTGTCTCATATATGTGTCATGGAAGTGCAAAAAAAAAGGTCCTACTAGTAGAGTCCAGGTCAATCCCCGTTGCTCAGTGGAAAAAGCCACATAGGACGTGTTTGTACAAAAAAAATCTGTTTCTTGTGATAGGGGACCCCTCTATCACAGGGTGTGTGTACGGTGGGCGTGTTAGTGTGGAGACCTATTTTCCAATACCAGCAATAGTTGGCAATAAACCAAATCTCAGATGAGATATATGTCACACTTTACCTATAAACAAACACACACCCATAAGATATGTACATAAAAACACTGTCAGAGACCAAAATTCTGGCCCAGACCATTGTATGTAGGACCTATAAGACATACAACCGTGCCACTGAGGGCACCTGTAAGGCAGGGGTATAGTACCCAAAGTAGCTAGCCAGTAGTCACTTAGCTTAGCATGATGATGCCGCGTCCTTCACTCTACGTGTTTCCCCCACCGTAGTTCTCGTCACTGACTGTTTTTATGTACATATCTTATGGGTGTGTGTTGTTTATAGGTAAAGTGTGACATATATCTCATCTGAGATTTGGTTTATTGCCAACTATTGCTGGTATTGGAAAATAGGTCACCACACTAACAACATGCCCCCATACACACACCCTGTGATAGAGGGGTCCCCTATCACAAGAAACAGATTTTTTTTGTACAAACACATCCTATGTGGCTTTTTCCACTGAGCAACGGGGATTGACCTGGACTCTGCTAGTAGGACCTTTTTTTTGCACTTCCATGACACATATATGAGACAAACAGGTCTTTAGGTTAGTCTAAAATTGTGAGACCCACAACCCCTCACCCTAGTGTGCAATCAGGGTTAGGAGGGGCAGACGCCGTGGTATGGGGACACCAGCAAGAATTTTTTACGTGTCTAAAACTCCATTGCAAGGCAGGGTGAGATAGGGAGAGTATAGGGACAGCGTTCCCACCCCCCTAGATCCCCTTGGTAAGGTTTGGATTGCATAAACCGTATCACAGGAACTATAGTTTCCTTTTTAACAAAGTCAAATAAAAGTTACATTTTAGAAACTAATACTCTTTGATATATACATTACTAATGTAGAAAGGTACCTAGGTTGTTGTGAATTCATTGGAGCTCTCTCCGGTGGTTGTTGGTGATGCACCTGACTGGGCTTCACAGGTGATGGTGATGATTGGCAATCTGGTTCTTGGAGCATATAATGGTTTGAAGGTTTGAAGTGGATCAATCCTTGCCAGTGTTCCTGGAGGAGTTCACATCTCTCTGGTTTCTTCTGCTCTAAGGAGATCTTTGTAAGCTAAGTGGATGCTTTTTTGATATTTTGTGGCACACTTTTGTATGCTTAAGTTTCTGCTTATGATTGGTCTTATTCTGAGCTTTGGATTTGCAATTTAGTCTGTATATTTGTTTATCTGCTCTCAGATAGGAAGTTTTCTTCCTAGGAATTTTACCATTCACTTATCTGTTATTTCCAGTTTTGCTGGCATTCGATTTATAGAAGTCTGCAGATATAGAAGTCATTGGTAACTGAACTGACCACAATCCCTGACTACACACTGCAACTAGAAGTAGACGTGGGATGTAACTAACCAGATCTAGGCACTTCTGCACAGCCGGAGAAATAACTGCTCCTAAAGATGGATGGAGGAAAAGCTATCTTGCCTCAGAGCAGAACCAACCCCAAAGAATAGCAAGCCCCCACAGATATTAATGGGGAAACCAGAGAAAGAAAAACAAACACAGGTAGAGTAAAAAGGTTTAGCAAAAGAGGCCAAACTAGCTATATAGGAAAGACAGGATAGTGTTATACTGACCCGAATAGTATTCTATCAAAAAACCACCAACAGCAGATATAGAGGGCGCCCTCTATATCTGCAGACTTCTATAAATCAAATGCCAGTAAAACTGGAAATAACAGATAATAGTGTATGGTAATATTCCTAGGAAGAAAACTTCCTATATGAAAGCAAATAAATATACAAACTAAATAGCAAACTCACATGAATGCTAGGCAGCCGACAACACTTTCTGGCGATTTCGGAAACTCAACGGTTCTTACTCCTGCCATGTTACTTATGCAGAAGACTCATTTCAAAGTGTTCCACTCGGATGAATTCAACGACAAAGACCTCTATGGACGACAATGAAGACCAGTACAAATTGTAGCCAATGTCCAATGGAGACCAGTACAAAGTGTGGCCAATGTCTTCTGGGACAGATGGAAAAAGCAGTACCTCTCCACTCTGCAAACCAGGACAAAGTGGCAGAAAGACCACCCAAACCTCAAACCTGGTGATTTACTTGAGAAAAAGTCAGGCACATTGAAATAAGTGGCCACTTGGCCTAGGCACCAAACCCTTTCCCAGCAAGGATGGGAAAGTACGTGAAGTGGAGGTCAGAGTGTGTAAGCTTGGAGAGAACAAACTGTTCCTCAGGCCATTAACAACGTATGTTGACGTTTTCCCCAAAAGAACCAAAAATAGTGACATGGGAGTGTTCTGCCCATTTATGAGCAGTAAAGAAAATATTCATAGTGTAATACTTGTTACAATCCATAGAGGTCATGTGTTTCCCCTTTTTGTGATGTTTGGATGTGTTTCACATAGTATAGCAGTGTTCCTATAGTTATAGGAGTCTGCTCCTTTAAGATTAGCGTTTTCTGAGTAGAACCGCCCCCCTCCTTTCCCAAGAAGGAAGAGGCTTCTGAGAGATAATAAACATGTTCCTGGCTCTCTTGATTCTCTACAACTGCTCCTCCTGTCAGCTGAATCCGGTGAGAGTCATAATGCAATTACATGTTTGTGTTACAATCTGTGTATGCAAGTCATGCAGCCACTGTATAGAAGTACTGTAAAGTGAGGTATATTGTGCTCTGGTATCCTCCATCTTAGCCATAGTGCTCTTTACACTGCAGACAGATGTATGTTCTCTGTATAGAATAGAGCCTGATGCAGTGAACCTTGTCTGTTTTTCATGTTAAGTGCATTTCTGGTGTTAATCACTGTTTGTACCCAGTACTGACAGACTCTTTGTATTATAGTTTTTACTGACAAGTTCACTACATCACTCCAATAAAGTAAAGACTACAGAACCTCTACAGTCTGTTTACTGGGGAAGTGGATGAGGGTTTAGCCATATGCTGAAATCCACACAGCTCCACATGTGGAGGAAGGCAGAACAAACCTATCTGTTCGATCTTCCGCTGATTCTCCAGTGATGACATCACCCCCATCATTCATGTGACCGCTGCAGACAGTCACTGGCAGTAAGAGTAAACATCTCTGTTGTGACAGGACATCATTGGTATGGAATCTGTGGAGCTGCAGCAACAGATCAAGTAGGAAAGTTGTGGTTATTTTGTCTTTTTATAAAATTTTAGCCACATTTAATTTTTTTATAAAATCCCAGAAAATTGTATAACCACTCATCTCCATTAAAGCGTTTGCACCAAGCTGGCGCTACCCACACGAAGAGAGATAACTATTACGAAGAGGGGGTCCCATCGATGCTGAAAACAGGATGGAGCGGTCGTTGAGCATGCTAGGGGGCTGAATGGGAAAGAAGGGTCCATTTACTCACTAGTCTCCGGTGGTCCCATAACATGCTTGACCCCCAGGAACGGTTATGAGACCGCCGGGGGGCTGAGGAGCTCCATTCCTGAGCTCAGTGGGGTCCCTATCATATGGATTTGTCCGTGGTCCTGAAACTGCCACAGCTTTTTTTTATGATTATGCCTACATAAAAAAGGCCAGTCGCTTTGCAGCTCTGAGGGTCTATGGACGAGGAGTGGGGGTGCAGACTAATTTTCTAACTATTTTAGCCGCATTTGGGAATAATTACTGAAACACTTAAATGTCTTCTGGGATTTCTATAGTATCCAGCTGTGATCTTGTATTCAGAGGTCCTTCACTGGAGCAGTCGGCGTTCAGACTCCAGCTTCTTTGTAGCCTTATTTAATTGCACTTCCTCCTTTCTGATAAAAATTAGGGGGGGGGGATGCAGCCATTTATCAGTACATTTCCAGATTAACAGCGATGATGGCTCGCCATCCGCTGTAGAAACATATTTAGAATCTGTCTTTTAAAGTAGTTCACATTGAGCAAAGATTGCTGAAAGAAGCCGCGTTTCCACTGCAAACGCCTTGGTAGACATATGTACACTTGGGGGTCAGTGTGGGTTATTAACGCAAGTGCCAATATGATTCTCAAGACAGAACAGTTCGCCTACCTGCGTGAAGATGACAACTACATTGTGTTTACATACGGATCCGGCTTGTACAGCCATTATTTTAGGGCTAAATGGGCCGACAGATTTTAAATTGGGAGAGCGGGAATAAGCCAAGTCATCGCTAAAAGTATTGTTCCAGAAAATGAAGTACTGATCTCAGTTATCTGACCCCAGACTTGATTTATTTCCATTTTGTCTGCTCCTTGTACTTATCTCCTGGTAACTTGACCCCTGAATCTTGACATGACTACCCCTCTGTTAACTCCCTGAATTATCTTTGTGGCCTCCTGAAAACCTGACCCTGGACTGTTGCATGACTAGGTCTCTGTTTACTCCCTAAATACTACAAGCCCTCCTGGAACCTGCCCCCTGTCTTTACTACTGTATATACTCCTGTAAGTAGTGGCTGTGTCACACACTATTAGTAGTGACCACCTTCTCAGAGGACAACATCAGCATTGAACTTGAAATAACCATGTGGCTGACAGGGGTTTTCTCATTTTATTTAAATTTGTAAAATTGAAGAAAAAAAAAACAAAAAAAAAACAAACAAAAAAAAAAAGGCGACTTTGCAGTTTCTTTCATTAAAATTCCTCTCCATTGTTAGGATAGAGAGGATATTGAATTTGGTAGTTTGCCGCTTGTTGCTTAGATTAGGCCCTAGGTGGCTGGTGTAAAAGGCGCAACCGCTTGGTTCCTTCCAACTTTACCATGTTATTATTCTAGAATGGAAATCTTCAAGGGGGAAACTGGATAAACATATAGCTAGGAAGACCTGTACTCATAAGGTTGGGCCCAAAAGGCCCCTTCCAACACTGCCATTCTATGCCCTTTATTTGTACAGCTTGAAAGCAGCCTTATACCACAGTATTGGAGAGCAGGTAGTTCAGGCCAGCAGCTTAGCCAGGCTGCTGGCCTGATCTGTTAATCTTCAGGAGTTCATTGCCTCCCCCGGCAATGCACTTTTGAAGATATAAACTTGAGAAAACCCAATATTATTTAATTATTAAAATATTGAATATGATTATTTCAGCAATAAATGCAGCTATGCTACTGTCCCATATTGATAGAGGAGCATTGTGCTCCTGAAGTAACAGTCAGCGAAACCTTTTAGCCTTTGCGGCAATGGAGTCAAGAGGTAAAGAAGGTTGACCAAGATGTATCACTGGATGTAAAACTGCACAGAACGTTGGTGGGGTCCAACTCATCACCTCCGAGCACCTTTTTGACCAGTACTCCGATAGGGATTTGCCCCCTTCATGGCTTACAAGGCACAGTTCTGTAGTGTAAGTTGTGCTCGTCTTCACAGCTTCAGACCATTCATTTAGCCATAGTATTTCTGGAAATTGTGGCTTCTTCTCTGGAGGACTTGGAGTGACCACATAGAATTTCTGTAGGGGATGATACCATACCAGGATGAAGACCCTCCTTCATCAGGAACCACTTACTTGCTGCAGTTGATGATCACATCTTCTGGGAAGATTCGCTTCTTCAGCATTCCTTGCTTGGGGTGGTCACCTCTCCCTCGGAACAATGCTGGGGGCTCAATTTTAAAGTTCCCGATCCGCTCCGGTGCTGATCCATTATACAGAAGCCGAATTCCTCCACCAGCTTCGCGTTCTCTTCCTTCAGTTTCTGACGAGTAACGAAAGAAATCAGATAAGAAAGATTTGTAACTTTAATATCTAAACATAAAAAGCCCATCTGAGCGATCTGCGGCAAAACTCGGCTAATCTATCATGGAGCCGCATAAACACCCGAGCCCCGATATGTATTTATTAGTGCAATCTCTTCCTTCACAACAGACTGACTGCTGCTGGGCTGCCAGGAATACGACAAGCGACGGCCGCTCCTCGCAGCATCGCTGATGTATTACCAGGTTGTTGTCAATTAGGGAATTGTCATGTATGCACATCCTCCTATATCTCAGCTACAGGCCATCAGAGTAAAATAAAGACCCAATGCTAAATGTGACGTGTTCCCCAAAGTCTAACACAGTACTGCCCTCAGGACCTTTGGACCCAGTCAGAATTGGGCATAAGCTCAACTTATAGAGGAAAGAGGGACGTGTATTGTCACACAGCGGTAAATGCCTTTCTCAACAAAAGCACATCCTTAACTCCGTAGAGTTTTTTTTTGTGCACCCACTCAATTACTCCCACAGCACCCGTAAACAGACCCCCCCCCCCCGCCAACGACAAACTCACAGCTTCCTAAACATATACTACAAATACACACATAGCATCTTAAAAATACACACTATAAAGCCAGCCATAGCATCCAAACACACAGGTAAAAAGCCCCCCAGAGAGCCTCACACACAAGGGGTACAAAGCCCCCAACAGAACCCCCACAAAGGATACAAAGCCCCCAACAGAACCCCACTGACAAGATGTCACAAAACCCCCACAGAGCCTCAAACACAAGGGGTACAAAGCCCCAAACATACTATAACTACCTAGAGCAGCCTCAGCATAAAATGTTCCACATTTAAGTAAACCCATGCAGAACAAAATTCCCCCACAGAGCATCTAACATACATGCCATAAAGCCCCCCCACAGCACCCCAAACACACGGGGAACAAAACTCCCCACAGTGCCCCAAACACCCAAGGTATCAAGCACCCCACAGTGCCCCAAACACCCAGGGTATAAAGCCCCCCGCCGTGCCCCAAACACCCAGGGTATAAAGCCCCCCGCAGTGCCTCAAACACCCAGGGTTTAAAGCCCCTCTCAGTGCCCCAAACACCCAGGGTATAAAGCCCCCCTCTGTGCCCCAAACACCCAGGGTATAAAGCCCCCCACAGTGCCCTAAACGCATGGTATTAAACCCCCCACAGTGCCCCAAACACACGAGGTATAAAGCCCCCCACAGTGCCCTAAACACATGGTATAAAGCTCCCCACAGTGCCCGAAACACATGGTATAAAGCTCCCCACAGTGCCCCAAACACACGAGAAACTATAGCCCCCCAAAGGGCAATTATAAAGCCATTCTCTTATGAATTAGTAACTTCCTTTAATTTGTAGCCATTATTACAATAAATTGTCTGGGTTAGAAGTAAATCCCTCTTCACTGCTCCATGAAACACTATCCCGAAGCTTCAGCAATGTGGAAGCTATTCATATTCTGTTCTACAAAACAGCCAACCCAAACCCTGATAGAGCAGAAACATAACGGGGGTCTGATCATTAAGAATCATAAGGACTAGAGTAGACGATAGAACAACATTGATGAAGGAGGTGTCCATCAATCTATCTGTTCCAGGGAGCAGAGAGACCCTTGCTGCAGCCCAGGAGCGGCAGGCCACATGCATTTTTTTTAAAGTATGGAGTATTTTGCACATGCCTTATTAATTAGGATAGTCCATGTTCTCTGTACTTGCTGGACATCAGAAGTTTACCTCTGTAAGTGACCCAGTCAGCGTTCAACAGTGTCTCTGCCATGCCAGATTGTGTAAGACTATACATTAAGTGTTGTGTGAAATATTTTTTACATGGAGGAGGGTGATTAATTTGCCATAACCCAAAAGTCTAGAATTTATTAGACTGGCACAATAATGGACTAAAGTTTAAGATTTTTAAACCGTTTCAAAGCTAGAAGTATGGAGAAAAAAAGTCTTCAGCACATCATAGCCCAAACTCACGAACCTTAAATCCACATTTACTAGACTTGCTTCAGTGCATCTAGAATAAAGAGCAACAGTTTTTTGTATGCAGCTCCTATGCAAACCTATGTATGAGTTGAGCTTCGGAAACATTCATCTAGTTAATATGCACTCCCTTATTGCACATATAGAGCAGTGTCCGTGTTAGAATGGGCGACGCTGCTCTTTTATACCTGTGTTTCCTTGTAAAGTGTCCTCTGCAGACATTTATCCCCATCTGGGAATCACGGCTCAGCACAGAGGACTTAAGTGACAGGTGTTACTGTTCATCAAGTTTTAGCAACGCTGGCAAGAATGTGCACAGAGGCTGGCGGTTTCTGCTCTGCCCGAGATCTCGGCCATTAATCATCCAAACTGAAATTCACAAAATCCAGGAGCTTTAACACTGGGCCTCATTTATCTTCAGGGAGAGAAATAAAAATACATCACAACTTTGTGCTGCACATTTCTACCAGATGTCTAGAATCACGTGAAGACCTTTCTTTAATATCCTGATTATATGGCAAGATGGCGCCACAGCGCCACAGCTGGTAGGGATTCAGTGTTAACTGAAGAATTCCTTGAACATATGCAGTGCCAAAATCCACATCACAAATGGCTTTTCCACTTCAAAAGGGTAAACATGTCTATAATGCACATGGTTATTGTTTATTTACCGGCATTAGCCCAATCTCAAGCCATGGTAACTTGATTGATGAACATTCTTGTAGGAAGATCGATCTTGTGCAGCCTAGATGGCTCCACCAGAGTCTCGTCCAAGCCTAGATGGCTCCACCGGGGTCTCGTCCAAGCCTAGATGGCTCCACCGGGGTCTCGTCCAAGCCTAGATGGCTCCACCGGGGTCTCGTCCAAGCCTAGATGGCTCCACCGGGGTCTCGTCCAAGCCTAGATGGCTCCACCGGGGTCTCGTCCAAGCCTAGATGGCTCCACCGGGGTCTCGTCCAAGCCTAGATGGCTCCACCGGGGTCTCGACCAAGCCTAGATGGCTCCACCGGGGTCTCGACCAAGCCTAGATGGCTCCACCGGGGTCTCGTCCAAGCCTAGATGGCTCCACCGGGGTCTCGTCCAAGCCTAGATGGCTCCACCGGGGTCTCGTCCAAGCCTAGATGGCTCCACCGGGGTCTCGTCCAAGCCTAGATGGCTCCACCGGGGTCTCGTCCAAGCCTAGATGGCTCCACCGGGGTCTCGTCCAAGCCTAGATGGCTCCAAAGCAGTAGGTCTGCTTAATTGATTCGCTAAAATGTTTTGTTGAATTTGGAGCAAACTTAAAGTTGATTTTATTGCGCCCTTTTAGACCATTTAACCAGGTGCAAAAATGCTTCATTTACTCGAATCTAATTGTTTTGTAGGCGTCTGGGCAAAAAATATGCAATAGCAATCTGTTCTGTGTTTTGCTGCATTATGCACCTTTCCCCTGAGGGACAATTTGACAGCAGCTTTTAATGCTGTTAGAGCAAAAATGATGGGATTATATTTTTCCAAGAATTTTTTCAGGCTATAGATAAAAACGCAAGAGTGGGGGGGGGGGGGGAAGCATAGTTCAAAAGCGTTTAAGGGAAAACCTCTATAAATCCACAACAAAATCGGAAAAATTCTCAAAAATTTGGGAGTTTCTGCTTCAAAACCCAGCAAAAAAAAAAAGAAAGATTTTGTGTGCACATAACCCTACGCAGAGCAGCCAGAAATTTTTAACAAATAACATACACTGTGTACCCAGTTCGTCGACCATTTCTCTGCGTGGCTGATACACTTCATATCCTCAGAATTACCAACCCTCATTCTGGGAGACTTTAAAGAGGACCTGTCACCAAACCAGGCATGGTGATCTAATTACAGCACTGGATGCAGCATGTCTCCAGCATGCAGGCAAGGGGTCCCCCAGCACTTGAGCAGCCCTGTACCCCGAGATAATACACTTAGAAAACTTGCATGCTACAGCCACTAAGGAGGTGGCTAGGGGCTGCAGCCAAGGGCAGATTCACACCCCCTGCATGTTTAATCTGCCCACAGCTGCCAATCATTCTCTCCCTCTTCTCCAGCATTTAAACAGAGGTTTTCTTTTTTGCAGAACTTGCCGTTTGGCCCCGCCCCTCAGGGGGCGGGGCTAAACAGACTTTCTGGGAGAGAAAAAAAAAACTCTTTAAATGCTGGAGAAGAGGGAGAGAATGATTGGCAGCGGTAGGCAGATTACACAGGCAGGGGTGTGAATCTGCCCTTGGCTGCAGCCTCTAGCCACCTCCTTAGTGGCTGGAGCATGTAAGTTTTCTAACTGTATTATCTCGGGGTACAGGTCTGCTCAAGTGCTGGGGGACCCCTTGTCTGCATGCTGGAGACATGCTGTATCCAGTGCTGTAATTAGATCAGCATGCCTGGTTTGGTGACAGGTCCTCTTTAACATCTCCATAAACAGCCCCATCTCCCCATCTGCATCCCAGCTCCCATCTCTAACCACATCTCTTGGCCTCTCACAGCTCTCAACCTAAGACACACAAAGATGGTAACACCCTTGACCTAGTCTTTACCTGGCTCTGCTCAACCTCCTCCCTAGATAATTCATCTCTTCCCCTCTCTGACCACAACATTATCTCCTTCACGCTCACTAACCCTCACCCACCAAAGCACACCCCTACCTATCAAACATCCAGAAATCTACAGGCCATTAACCCTCATGCACTCACAGACTCATCTCAGTGTCCCCAATCTCCTCATTTTTCATGTCCAGATCTGGCAGTAAATCACTACAATGACACTCTCTGAAGCACCCTGGACCAAGTAGCGCCCCTCACCCTCCAAACATAGAACAAAACAGCCTTGGCTCACATCACAAACTCGATTCCTCCAGCGATGCTCTAGGAGTGCTGAACGCCTATGGAGGAAAACTCGCTCACGAGAAAACTATCCATTATAAATTCATGCTAAAAACCTACAGCTTTGCCCTTCACCTCGCCAAACAAACCTACTTCACCACTCTGATATCCTCACTATCCAACAATCCAAAAAAAATAAAATAAAACACCTTTCACTCTCTCCTCGGTCCTAAAGTGCAGGCCCCCCATCACTGACCTCTGTGCTGACCTAGCCAGTTTATGGAGAAAATTGACAACATCTGCCAGGAAATCAACTTCCAGTCTCCAAGCGCTCCCACTCCCTTTCTTCCCCACATCTCCGGCTCACTCTCCACATTTGACCTGGTTACAGAAGAAGTTACCAGGCTCCTTTCTTACTCTTGTCCCACTACATGCACCACTGACCCCATTCTCTTCATCTACTCCAGTCTCTGTCCAGTCGTCACCACTCACCTAACCAAAATCTTCAACCTCTCCCTCTCTTCTGGCATCTTCCCCTCCTCCTTCAAACACTCGATCATTACTCCATTATTAAAGAAAGCTTCTCTCGACCCATCATGCACAAATAACTACAGACCAGTCTCCAATCTCCCCTTCATCTCTAAACTCCTGGTGCGCCTGGTCTACTCCCGCCTCACCCATTACCTCTCCACTCACTCTCTTCTACAGTCATGGCCAAAAGTTTTGCGAATGATACAAATATTAATTTTAACAAAGTCTACTGCTTCTAATGGCAATTTGCATATACTCCAGAATGTTATATAGAGTGATCAGCTTAACAGCAATTACTTGCCAAGTCAATATTTGCCTAGAACCCCCAAAACACATTTCAACATCATTGCAGTCCTGCCTTAAAAGGAGCTGCCAACATCGTTTGATTGTTCCATTAACACATGTGTGGGTGTTGAGGAGGACAGGGCTGGCGAACAATCAGTCATGATTAAGTAAGAATGACACCACTGGACACTTTAAAAGGAGGCTGGTGCTTGGTATCATTGTTTCTCTTCAGTTAACCATGGTTATCTCTAAAGAAACACGTGCAGCCATCATTGCACTGCACAAAAATGGCCTAACAGGGAAGAGTATCGCAGCTACAAAGATTGCACCTCAGTCAACAATCTATCGCATCATCAAGAACTTCAAGGAGAGAGCTTCCATTGTTGTCAAAAAGGCTCCAGGGCGCCCAAGAAAGACCAGCAAGCGCCAGGACCGTATCTTAAAACTGTTTAAGCTGCGGGATCGGACTACCAGCAGTGCCGAGCTTGCTCAGGAATGGCAGCAGACTGGTGTGAGTGCTTCTGCATGCACTGTGAGGCGGAGACTCTTTGAGCAAGGCCTGGTTTCAAGGAGGGCAGCAAAGAAGCCACTTCTCTCCAGAAAAAACATCAGGGACCGACTGATATTCTGCGAAAGGTACAGGGAGTGGACTGCTGAGGACTGGGGTAAAGTCATTTTCTCTGATGAATCCCCTTTTCGATTGTTTGGGACATCTGGAAAACAGCTTATTCGGAGAAGAAGAGGTGAGCGCTACCACCAGTCTTGTCTCATGCCAACTGTAAAGCATCCTGAAACCATTCACGTGTGGTGTTGCTTCTCAGCCAAGGGAATCGGCTCACTCACAGTCTTGCCTAAAAACACAGCCATGAATAAAGAATGGTACCAGAATGTCCTCCAAGAGCAACTTCTCCCAACCGTCCAAGAGCAGTTTGGCGCTCAACAATGCCTTTTCCAGCATGATGGAGCACCTTGCCATAAAGCAAAGATGATAACTAAATGGCTCAGGGAACAAACCAGATTTTGGGTCCATGGCCTGGAAACTCCCCAGATCTTAATCCCATTGAGAACTTGTGGTCAATCATCAAGAGACGGGTGTACAAACAAAAACCAACAAATTCTGGCAAAATGCAAGCATTGATTATGCAAGAATGGACTGCTATCAGTCAGGATTTGGTCCAGAAGTTGATTGAGAGCAGCCAGGGAGAATTGCAGAGGTCCTGAAGAAGAAGGGTCAACACTGCAAATATTGACTTGCTGCATTAACTCATTCTTACTGTCAATATAACCTTTTGGAACTCATATGATTGCAATTATATTTCTGTATGTGATATAAACATCAGACAAACACATAAAAATCAGAGGGCAGCAGATCATGTGAAAATATCATTTTGGTGTCATTCTCAAAACTTTTGGCCATGACTGTAGATCCATTACAGTCTGGCTTCCACCCCTTCACTCTACAGAAACTGCCCTCAAAGTGACCCATGACCTACTGACAACAAAACGTAATGGTGACCACTCTGCTTATTCTTCTTGATCTCTCTGCAGCCTTTGACACTGTTGACCACCATCTCCTACTCTCTATGTTGCACTCCATTGGTATAAAGGACACCGCTCTCTCCTGGCTCTCTTCCTATCTTTCTGGCCGCTCTTTCAGGGTATCATTTGCTGGCTCCACTTCCTTCCCCTCTTCCTCTCACTATTGGGGTCCCTCCGGGTTTAGTCCTTGGACCTCTTCTCTTCTCTCTCTACATGGCCCCCGATTGGACACACCAGCAGCAGATTTGGCTTCCAGTACCATCTCTATGTTGATACAGTTATACGATTCAGCCCCTGACCTTACCCCTGCGGTTTTAAAGAACACCAATGACTGTCTAGCTGCAGTTTCCAACATCATGTCTGTTCTCTATTTAAAACTCAACCTTTCAACTGAACTTTTGCTCCCGCCCTCCACTAACCTCCCTAAATCTGACATCTCTCAGTGTGCGGTACGACGACAACACCTAGGCAGCAGGCCCGCTGTCTGGGTATCACATTTGACACCGATCTCTTCACCTCCTATATACAATCTCGTCCGCTCTTGTCGCTTAGGCTGCCTTCAGACTTGCAGATGCCTCCGCAGCGTTTTGCAGAGGCATCTGCAAGTATCTGCATGCAGACCGCGGCCCCTATGTTTATAATGGAGCGCACGGCGGTCTGCAAATGCTTGCAGACCGCCGTGCACTCTCATTGCCCGCCATTGGTGATCTGTGCGCAGGCGGATGCAACATCTTGCGTCCCTGGTGCGGACGAGAGTGTTTGATCCGTACGCAGGCATCCGTGCGCTCCATTATAAACATAGGGGCCGCGGTCTGCATGCAGATACTTGCAGATGCCTCTGCAAAACGCTGCGGAGGCATCTGCAAGTCTGAAGGCAGCCTTACACCTGAAGAACATCTCTAGAGTCCGTCCCTTTCTCACCATGGAAACTAAAACCATTACCGTGGCCTTAATCCACTCCTGCCTTGATTATTGCAATTCTCTATTAATTGGCCTCCCCCTCTCTAAACTTTCCCCTCTACAGTCCATCCTTAATGCAGCAGCCAGGATCACCTACCTGGCCAATAGTTACTCAGATGCCTCCGCTATGTGCCAGTCATTGCACTGGCTGTCTATACACTACAGGGTCAAGTTCAAATTGCTTGTTCTCACCCACAAAGCTCTTCACAATGCAGCACCACCCTACCTCTCCTCCCTCATCTCTGTCTATCACCCCACCCGTTCTCTATGTTCTACAAATGACCGTTGACTAACATCTGCACTCATCCGATCCTCCCACTCCCGGCTCCAAGACTTCTCCCGAGCTCCACCAATTCTCTGGAATGCTCTACCCTAAGAAATCAGGACCATCCACAACTTGCATGGCTTCAGACGCTCGCTAAAAACACATCTTTTCAAGGCAGCCTATCATGCTCCCTAACAAAATTCCTTTGTACTGTACATAGCCCATTCACTATCCCTTGACATAACTTCAAACTCCACCAAACCCAAAATCTCTACATAGATTGTCTGATGACCATTCATGTAACTATTTCTATCCCCCATTTCCTCAAGATGCCTGGACCATCAGTGTAATAAGCCCCTGCACTTTGTGCAACCCCTATCCTGGTGTAGATTGTAAGCTATTTTGAGCATGGTCACCTTTATTTTTGCTTTATTTATTGTATTGTATTTTTTACATTGATTCTATGCTTACTGTATTGTTTCCTATTATTGTATTCTCTGTACTGGAATAACTTCATGTATTATATTGTGTATTTTCTTACTGTAGTATAGTGCATTTTCATTTATTAACCACTGTATTGTAAAGTGCTGCGGAATATGTTGGCCCTATATAAAGATTTATTATTATTATTATTGTATGATCTGTTACATACAGATTTTCTGCACAATCCCTCTGTCACACGGCGTTTTGCTCACAACACACAGACTGTCATGGCGTCATCTGGCACTATTCATTCAATGGATGCAAGGGCCTGGGGTACTCTGTAGCCGGGCCAGCAGTCTTTTGGGTAGTCACGTTGGCTGTGGCCCAGCTCCTTGGCCCTGGCTGAGCAGTTAAGGGTGTGTTTTACAGGGGATAATGCATCTGTACATGACACCATCTGTGGTACCTGAACATGGATGACCAGCGCTGCTTGGATGAGTCCCCAGGGGATAGATCTCGTGGCAGTTGGGATGGTAAACATCTCCTCATAGGCGGAGCGGGCCCCTGGGATTTGATGTAAGAGTCTTTGGGAATGATGGTGGTGGTAGTTATAGTGCAGGAGGCAGCAAGGAGAATGCGGGAAATAGGCAGGACACAAAGGGTGCAGTTCTTTTACTTTTACTGATGAAATGTGGTGAAGTCCAGGGGTACTGGTTACCAGGTCCTGGAGGGTCCAGTCAGCCTGGAAGCAGTTGGAGCCCACCTTGCCAGGTGGGTTTGGAGGCCTGCCTGCTATGCTTCTCGGTTTGTGTCCCAGCTGCCTGTGAGCTATTCTGCGGCCCTTTTCCTTCCTTCTTGCCCTTGCTCCCATCAGGCAGAAAGCACAAACCTGTATCGGACACTGCAGTGTTGATTGCAGCTCCCGGGCTCTCATTAAGCTGTTGTGCCGCTGGGTCTCTACATGTGGCCAGGAAACTTGCAGTCTCCTGTCCTCCAGAATTGATCAGTGGGATGTGCAGTTCCAGTCTGACGCAGGACTCTGGCGTCCTCTGCTGCACGTCTCTGGGGTGAGCCCACTCGCAGCTCCACTCCCCAGAGCTCTCTTCCCTACAGACTACTATAACCCCTCCTTGCCGGAAACAGGGTAGCTCCCCCGAACTCGGCTATAGAGGTCCCCCTTCTGGCCAGGATTCAGGACTGGTGTATGCATGTGGTTGGTTACCACACATGGAGACCTCCTCTTGCATCCAAGCATGATATGACCCCAGTAAAGGAGGCAACAGCACTGTGGCAACCAGACCACTGGGTCACTACATTCACACAAAAGATTCTGACACTCCATGCTATGGTTTTTCTGATGCTCCTGTGTTACACAATCAGGCTCAGGCATCGACCAGCTGTGTTCTCATTAGTGATCAGACTAGCAAAAGTTAATCCCTGTATGATTCCTGATTACTTCTTGGATCACATGAGCTGGGAGACCAACCACAGTTGCTCCCTGCCTTGTTAAGATGGAGGGACCTGGTCTCTGATGCCGACTATAGCTTTTGCTTTACCCACAGCAATACTGGTCCTATCTTGCTGTATCAGCTTGTTCTTGTGTTCTCCCTCATTACCTATTATATTCTCCCTGTGTGTGAGTGCTGTGAGCTTGTGTTTTGGTTCTCGACTTACTGTCAGTGGGTTCCTTCACTTCCCAGCTCTGGAGGGAGGGAAGTAGGAATCCGCTTAGGGCTTTACAGGAGCAGGGTCAGGGTGGAGACTCAGGCCTCTTCATCAGGAATGCCCCTGAGTCAGGAATGTTCAGGGCTCCCTAGCATTAGGGGCAATTCAGGCCCCCCCCCCCCCCCCCCGTTTCCCTTTCTTCCCCCCCACAACACTCCCCGTGGCACCCTCTCCAGAAAAAGCTAAATGGGAACATGCTGCACAAAATTTTCAATATTTTAAAATGTTGCAAAACATAAGCACACAACTCAATTTATTTTTTTGCTCCACTAGAGTACTATTATATAAAAACGTTGCAATATTTCGAAAAATAATAAAATGGCCAAAAATACGGTATCCAGATAATTATCTGGATACTTTTGGCTAATTCATCATTCGTGATTTTTGGAAACATCAAAATTTTCATTAAATTACTACATTTTTATCTAATTAATATGAGAACCAAACCCAGAGTTCTAGAGGAAACCCCTGAAATAATGAAGAATTGTGAAGATATGTTACCAAGTCCAAGAACTTTTCATTGCACAAAAGTTATAAAGGTTACGGTCATTTTCTCAGTAGATGTTTATACAGTAAATGCATTTTTACCAGTTTTTCTTCTTTGGTGCGATTTTTTCTTTCCTCAGTTATTACTTTGTGGTAATTATATATTTCTGTAAAATCGCACTTTGCCAGATCAGTAATCACCATCCGCTCCTCCAGGGTCATTTCCTAGAAGAAATAATATACAATTATCTGGAGTAACCCATTAGGTTTGAGACTAGAAACTCCCCTAAGATCCCAAGAGTGAAGTCTTCAAAGAGGTTTATGAAAAATACACAACAATGAAATGGTAAAAAACTAAGAAGGAAGAGTCATAGACTTAAAGAAATCACAGGATGGATAGACATGTAAATGATAAGCAAATGATAAAAAAAGATTTAAAATATTTTCAAAACCTTACATTTTTCAGTGTGGTGTACAGGCCACATGCAGAAATCTTGGAACTTAATGTTAGGTTAATGTTCTACCACACTGAATGCACTTGGGCAAATCATCAAGATCCTCTGCTCACAGCTCCCTGTGCAATTGTAAACCAATGATGTCTCAGATGTGTTCGATGGAGGCAAGCCCGGAGACAAGCCCGGAGACGCCCCTCGCCACTGGAGGCAAACCCGGAGACAAGACTGGAGACATCGCCGCCGCTGGAGGCAAGCCTGGAGACGCCGCCGCCGCTGGAGGCAAGCCCGGAGGCAAGCCCGGAGACGCCGCCGCCGCTGGAGGCAAGCCTGGAGACGCCGCCGCCGCTGGAGGCAAGCCTGGAGACGCCGCCGCCGCTGGAGGCAAGTCCGGAGACGCCGCCGCCGCTGGAGGCAAGCCCAGAGGCAAGCCCGGAGACGCCGCCGCCGCTGGAGGCAAGCCCGGAGGCGCCACCATGGGAGGCAAGTCCAGAGATTCTGCCTCCATAAGAGAAAGCTCCAGACATGCTGCATCCTTGGGACACAGTCTGGACAAACTACGACCATGGCAGCATGTTTAGATCAAGCAGGTTGCTCACACTAGCACAAGCAACAAGTGGCCAGGCATTATTGAGTTGAAAAATGGCTCTTGGGACATTTTGGAGACACGTCAGTGCTCCTTTTTGTATATTTATCATTAAGAGTTTTACTCAATTACCCACTAAAAACGTTGTCTTGAGATGGAACAGAATGTAGCCATTGTAGGGATGGGACACTCTATGGAGCATCACCAAGTCCCTTTTAAAAGAATGATCAACTAGTCATCTGGAAGGCAAATCTCAGTATTTCTCTGGCTCTCTCCCTCTGATGCCAACTATAATGAAGCCATATGTGCGGCAGCCTAAGAAAAATCCACTTGCTGCACTCATGTGTCGACTGCTGCATTAATTCGCCTCATGCCCTTTTCCATTTCATAATCAATTGGCCCTAACAATAGTCATTGGCTCAGAATTATAATCTCATTATAGCCAAGCCAAGAGGAATAATGTGAAATAAATGGAATTGTGCACCCTTTAAAACCTTCATAGGAGGACAGGACCTTTGACTGAGCGGGTCTGATCTCCGCTTATGATTTGTAATTGTCCCGATTTTCTCAGGCTCTTGGATTTTCGCAGGTTTTTCTTCCTCACCAGTCGTTGGTTAATTTCCTTTGTCAATACCAATTAATGCTAATTTATCACATCAAAACGCTTTGCATAGTCATAATTTAGGAATAACTAGGAAGATGTGGACTTTAATGAGCACTTCTGAAGTTGTTTTCATGGCTTTTAAAGTCGTGACTGATCCTATTAGAGTTGCCATCCGGCTTTTTTGTACATCACTGCTGCATAAGTAGGCGATTCAATTACATGGGGTCAGACTGCAATATCAGACACATGCAACAGATTGGAGGGGCGCTTGTTCTGGAATCACAAACCATTTCATCATGGTGTGGGGCGGTTTTTCAGCATACGGCACTGGCAAACTTCATATGAAGGAAGTAAGAATGGACAAAATATATATATACATTCTAGACAAAAATCTGCTGCCATCTACCAGGATGATGAAGATGAAACAAGGGCGGACATTTCAGAAGACAAGGATCCCAAGCGCACAGCCAAGGAAGCTCAATTCAGAGAAAAAAATATTATGCACATACCTCACTCAAACATGGGTCAAGGGATAAATAAAGCCTACAAACACAGCAACTGCACCCTATAGGTTTATGTACAGACAGGAAAACCCCTATCCGCACAACTAAAAACACTAACTCATACCTTGCTCCCTGAAAGGCCATCAAGATTTTTCACATTCCTCTTGAGGAACCAGAAAGAAGGCCACTATGCACAACTAACCAAGAAAGGGAAAGTGTGCAGAGGTAGACTGACATCCCACATGAGGACACTTAAAGCATGTGTGTTGGGTTGCTGGACAAACAGGGCCCTGGTAGTCGACGGCGAGGCAGGGCCTCAGAGCAGCCCTGATTCCGCTGTGGTTGAGCTGGCTTCCCAGTGCCAAAGTTAAGTTCTGGGTTTCCCTTGGTTAAAGATGACAGTCAATTATAGTTTGGATTGAAAATTTACTTCAATAGTCTCATGAATCCCCGGCACATAACTTGAACATTACACGTTTGGGGGTATGCACACAATTTACCCCAGACTGCTCCCCTCGTCTCGGTACTCCCAGATTCCTTACGCAACACTGAAGCCTATGGGATTTCATCCAGTCACTTTGGCTCAAGTCCTATCCAGCTCACAGGGATCCAAAGTTGCAATCAGGGCCACAGCCAGACAAAAGTTACTTCACAGCCTGCACCGTGGCTGCACATTTGCCCGAGTCTATATTGAGGTCCACTGAATCAACACCAGAGGAAGCAGCTGCTGACCGGTCCTGCCTGAGGTGGGAATGGGCACCAGCTTTGGGAGGAGCACACTCCCAATAAGCTCAGCACCCAGATCCTGGGCCCAAATCCCAGAGTGATCCAAAGGGTCCAGCAGAATCATAAATGGGAATCAATGTTCCTTTTCTGGTTTCCTTTTCTCTCTGGGGACTCTCCTCCTCAGACTATATCGACGGCCCTTTTTATTAACTAGGCCCCACCCCTAAGGAATATTAATTATTAATAACTTCCATTATCAAAGGGGACCAGGGAGCAGTCTTTGGCTTGGCTGTTAGAGGGCCACATACCTATGATTTGACATATTAAACTATTACATAAATGCGTAATAAACATAACTTTCACTTCCAAGGGGGAGGAAATTAATCCTAACCTTCTTACATGTGCTCAAGGGGTAAAAAGGATAACAACAATTCAAAGCAAAAGAAACCTCCCACCAACAAAACAGAGAGGAAAGGAGTTTGGAAGTTAAATAAGATTACAAAGAAGTTAAACAATTGGTCTCCGCCTTGCGGGAAAAATACCTTTGCTAAGGCTGGGTTCACATTTGCGGACCCCTCCGCAGCGTTCTGAGGAGGGGATCCGCAATGTGTCCGCAGCCACCGCGAGCTCCTATCCTTATAATGGGAGCGCACGGTGCTGCGCTTGACAGCGCATGACCGTGCGCACCCATTCACTCCCATATGTGATCTGTGCGCAGGCGGATGCCTGCGTACAAATCACACAGTCTCGTCCGCACCAGGAATGCAACATGTCGCCTCCCTGGTGCGGATGAGTGTGTGTGATTTGTGCGCAGGCATCTGCCTGCGCAAAGATCACATATTGGATTGCATGGGTGCGCACGGTCATGCACTGTCAACCGCAGCACCGTGCGCTCCCATTATAAAGATAGGAGCTTGCGGTGGCTGCGGACACAATGCGGATCCCCTCCTCAGAACGCTGTGGAGGGGTCCGCAAATGTGAACCCAGCCTAAGGAGATCCAGCACTGCAACAAACATCACCAGGAAAAATAGCCAACAAAGAAGGCTTGTGTGAGGAGAGTATAAATAACCACATCCAGGATGTGATAGGACTGAGATAAAGTTGAAAAGTGAGAAACACCTGAATACAACAAACCAGGGGAAGAAAAGCAATTGTAAGAGGACCATAAGCAGTTGAACAAAGACCAACCAGGCTAAGGCTCAGCAGAGAAGGAAACCAACCACATAGCAAGAGGTCACCCAATCCAGTCCTGAAACCAAGGCATGACAAAAAGCTGCTAGAATGGGCAAGCCAATCACCTGAGCTGAATCTTTGGAAGTAACTTGAGATCAAGCACATAGAAGGATCCACGGAACCTGCAGTGTTTGTGTGAACAAATGGGCCAAAAGCCACCTGAGCGATGCAGGGACTAGTGTCTATACAGGAGGAGCCTGGAGTGTCACCACCAATAAAGGCCAAAGTACCAATAATTAAATTTCAGTAAGTATGTTCAATACTTTTTCCCTGTGTCATTTCTAAACCCTCGTCAGCATGAGCTCACTGCTGTATTATCAGCCAGCTCATTCTGTAGTCCGCAGTACTGCCGCTATAGAAGGCATATGCTATCAAATTTGTAATTTAAATCTATTGCAAACATTATGTTTTTAAGCAAAGATGCATGCATTCAACAATATAAAAATGCCTCCAAAACCTTAACCTCAGCATTGATGGTCAGTTTGTACCACCTCTACTGTTCACTTGAAGGTGCTGTTGGCAATGGCTTCCTCCATGGCATCCTGAAGTTTAAAAAAAAAAAAAAAAAATTCTAAAAAACAGAAAATTAAGAAAAACAAAAAAAATACACCAAGCAGCACGAACCATGGGGAGAGTTTGCATTGTCCAGGTAGATTTTAATGTATTCTGAAAGGCTTTACTGAGGAGAACAAGCTGTGATAAGAGGATTGTGCTGCGTACAGACCGCATGTTCTCCGTCACGTCCGTCCATAACGATTTAGCTGCCTTTAATCTTTAAAAAGGTTTTGCTTTTTTAGAAATCCCGCTGTTTAAACAATCGCTCTTCAGTTGTCTTTAAACAGGGTGACCTATAAATATGTGAATCTGTGCGGCCGGTGCCCGTGCTGCGCGGTAAAGAAGGTTTAGGTAGGGATTAAGCGATCGAACGGGTCCACGACAAAAGCTGGAGACAACACTTAACTCCATAGGGTAAATCTTGTAAAGCAGCGAGTGCACGCGGGACAGTGAAACATCCAGAAAGGACCTTCAGTTGTGAGGAAGTTGTGGAGAAAAGTTTAGAGACATTTGTCAAGTTAAACCAGCTGAAAGGTCTCCGAACGCCTCGTTATAGTGAAAAAGGAGCTGAGCAGATTGATGTATAGCTTTGTAGGAAAAGATTCAAGATGACATGGGTTTTATTAATTTGCTCATTCTCAGCTTAGATGTCCAGTGGGTGGGCACAAGGCTGTTATTGGGTGACTCCGCCCACTGGACTATAATCTAAACGAATACTAGAAGTTTATTATAATTAAATAAAGCTATCAATCTGTGTAGCTCCTTTTGATCTCAAAAATGCTCACACTCAAAATGTTAGTCACAATTCCTCCGTGCAGTGCATCTTCGATGCAAGTAGAGTTACTGCTGTGCTTGGTACCTGGGTGTGCTGAGCTGTTAGTATGCTGATCTTCAGAACAGGCTTCCATTCTGGTTATGGCAAGTGCTAGGTTGCTCAGGTGTTTCCTGTTCCCTGCGATTGCTCTGCTACTGAGCAGCTTCTCCCAGAATCCTGAAAGTCATACACTCTGAAGTGATATTTGGCCTGCATTCCTGTCTTTGCTTTGTTCTGATCTCTCTTATCTGACCCCAGAATGTTTCTTGATTTCCCTTTTGTCTGCTTCCTGAACTACTTGTGATCTCTTGGTATTTTGCCTCTGGACTGAGACATGAAAATGTCTCAGTTGATGCCCTGAATACTTCGTGCTGTCCTGGAAACCCAACCGTGGACCGTTGCTTTAGCAGATCTGTCTATTCCCTGAATACTACGAGTTCTCCTAGAAACCTGATCCTGGACCATGGCATGACCAAATTGTCTACTCCCTGAATACTACAAACTCTCCTGGCACCTGACCACAGGTTACCTGACTTTCCTGCAGTCTACACCACCTACCTGTAAGTAATGACTGTGTGATGGTTATCACTACTAATAGCTATGGTGTGACAGTTAAAAAGCTTGGGAATGTGTAAAAAAAAAAAAAAAAAAAAACAGATGCCCAAGAGAATTGGGAAGCTCAAGAGGGTGCCAAAATATGGGAAGACATAAGTGACTAAAAGCATAAGTAAGTAAAAAGTAATAAAAAAAACACGACGCATGCAAAAGCAGTGGGGAGGCACAAGACAAAGTATATAAAAAACAAACAAAAAAAAAAAGCATGAAAAGAGCTAAGTGAGGCAATAGAGGAGGGAAGCAGAGGCACTGAGGAGCATAAAAATATGGGGAGGTACTGAAAAAAAAATGCCCCGCCCAAAAGGTGTCCATCAAGGGCATATCTATAATGGCGGGTTTACACGCTGCTATATCGGCGTCCAACTCCGATCCAACTCAGACAAAAAGTCACGTGGTTCGGGAGTTGGACCCGATATCGCTCGCGCGTTGTACGGTTTGAACGTACAATGCGATCCTGGAACGATGCCAAAACGATATCGGGGTTGAATGAGCGTGCTCTTCAACTGCCCAATATCGCATGGCCGTTGTAGCTGGATCGTTGCGTGTAAACATCCAACTACGATGTGTACTCGCAACTCACCCATTAACTCCCATGTTAAATGGTCGTTCCTGGGTTGGTGGGCGTACACATCGTAGTGACGTTGTTTCCCGATATTGCAGCGTGTAAACCGCCGATGCGATATCTGGAAAAGTGTCAAAAAATGCGCGCTCCCGCGCCGTTGTATACCGATATCGTCCCGATATCGGGACGTGTAAACCCACCACAACAGGTGCAAGGGTTGCAATCATGCCCGGACCCTGAAGCCTAGGTGGCACAAGAATAGCTGTGATCCATATGAATAAAGCATTACTTTTAAGGTCCTGCAATAATTGGGGTCCCCAATGGAGCTTTTGCATTGAGATCCACAAGCTTTAAAATATGCCACTGGTGTCCATAATTCTTAAATAAAATGCCTGTTGGTCATTAAGAACGTCACAACACTGGAGTGAAGAGTAAGACTACATTCACAAGTAGCAGGGTTTTGCTGCCAGAGGGACGATTGCATGGTGAGGAACATTTCCAGGTGCTGCTGACATGAGGCATGACGGTTCAAGTGTTTGAGGAGGTTGCTTGAAGCAATTCGGTCAAAGAAACTGCCATTCCTCCCCCTCTGATATTGGACCTTCTGTGCACCTGCTTTTCCTTGGATTTATAGCATTAACTAAGTCCTGAGCTTGGGCCCTACATACGCACTTTTTGGCTGGAATTGTGATAACTAACTTTTTTCTGCCAATTTGAGGTAGTAGGCTGCAGTCAGTTCTACAGGCCTGTACTAAACTACACATTGTACAGAAAAAAGCCAGTATAAAAAAAGTCTAAATACACTCCACTATGTAGGTAAAAGTAAAAAGCCTGTGCAACAGAGTGTCAATAACAGGGTACTTGGTTGATATGTCTTTTGCAAAAAATGTACGGAACCCGTTCTACCAACACCAAGGTGACCCTTATCAGAACTGTCCCTAAACCAACGTGTTTAAAACCTGATCTAATGTGAACATACCTCTCAGATGCAGGATGCAGCAGGGTCAGAGTAATATGGGCACAGGGCAGACAGCACTTTTGTGTCTGGCTCAGTGAGGAAGGGGTTGGGCACTTCCTATCTTGTACCCTGTTATTGACACTGTTTTGCACTTTGTTTACTTGTGCCTATGTAGCAGAGTATTTTTAGACTTTTATACTGTCTTTTTTGTGGTATAGATTCTTGGTGGTGTGGACATGATTCTACAAACCTGTTCACATTGTGCTCTGGCTCAGCTGTTCATATTCCCATATTATACAGAGACTGATACCCAGGAACTGTCCTGCTTGGAGTGTTTATGAAGGTGGTATTTTGAGTATAGCTTTGGCATTTAGTTTGTTGTCATTGTGCTGGTACAAAGACAATCCCTGCTGCGTACCCACTGATTTACACTAGTTTAGTAGAAAAGAGACTTCCTCATACAAAATCCAATCACTGATAGGTAAATTGTTCCAGTGGTTCTGGATACATTACAGGGTCTCTGGGACAGCACTTTGACCTCGGGTCCTTGGTCCGAGTGTGTAAATATTCCTGGTGGTAAAACTTGGATAGAACTGGTTATTGATTAATTCCATATCCCCTCTTTTCAGAAGTAAAGGATCTTTTTGACTAGTGCTTGTCTGCCTCCATTTGTAACCTGCTGTATTCTGAGTAAATCCCTAAGTTCCCACACTAACTCACCTACTTTGAACACCTTATATGAAGAGAGAGATCACTGGAGAAGGACATATGACACACCCACTCCAGGGCCGGGGTACTCGGGAACCAGACAGCAGTTCTTGGTTATTTTCACAGGCAGAGACGGGGGCTGAGACCTGGTCCCATGACCCTGGTGGTGTGAAAGAAAAAAAAAAAGGAATTGACGGGGATGCCAGGGAAAAGGGGTATTCGTGACACCACCTGCAGTGCGTGACCATAGGTGGCCGTCGCTGCTTCAGAACCTCTGGGGATGATGACCAGCAGCTTGGATGGTTTCGCTCCCCGCAGGTGGAGCATGGTCCCCAGGGCAGCGGGAAGGAGAAGTCAGTTTGTACCTTGACAGATATTGGTTAGGTCAAAAAACACCCCAGTGTTTCATGCATTTGTGGCCGGTGGTCGCCGCTAAGAAAAGTCTCACATGCCACTGCTGGAGTTCCGTTACTTTTACTTAGTTGTCTCAGCATGGCCGCCGGGTGCTTCCCTTTGCCAAGCTCAGATTCTGCATAGTCTCTAGAACCGGGACAGTGCAGTCGAGCCTCTTTTGGTGTCCCTGTCTCTGTCTCTTTTCTGGGTGTTCTTGTCTCTGGGGGTCTCAGCAATATAAGCTAGTCTTTCCACTCCTCTCAGTGCCTCCGCACACACAGAGCTCAGGTACCGACAGCCACAGCTGCTCAGTTGTACCCCTTCCGAGTACTGCTCCCTAGTTCAGCCGCCTTCACCAAGTTGTGTTGGGTGTTTGGCCGCAGCTCCCATTAGGAACTCGGGGCCTCCAGTTTCAAACGGTTTGGGCATACAGCATCCACACCGTGTTCAGGGCCGGTTCCTTGTGTCGTCCCCCAGCCCCTCTGTTCTCTCACCAGGTACGGGCGTATGGGGGATCTACATATCGTTCCGTACCCAGAGGGCTCTGTTCTTTCTGCACATCCATTGGTCGTTCCCTCCAGGGGTGAGTGTGACTGCGCTCCAGCCCATGGGCTCCAAACACCCCTCTTTCACCTTTCTCACTCTCCTCCTCTACTCTACTACCTCCTGCTCCTTTTTCCCTCCCGGCTATGCTTGGGTCCTCCCCTCCTGTCCACCCACCGTCCTAAGTGTTTTGTGTGTGTGTGAAGCTCAACTGAGCCATCCCTGGAGAGCAGAGGCACAACTGTCCCTCTAAGGCTGAAGGCAATGCGTGCATCAAACACGGAGCGTGTTTGATGCAAGACAGTGATGCGAGTGAAATGCGTGTTTTTGGGGGTGTGTGGAGCGAGTGTGGCGAGTGCGCATGGCTCTATGGATGCGAGTGTGCTCAGAGAGTGAGGTTTGAGTGCATGTGTGATGCGTGCGAGTGTGATGCTGTCCATGGTCCTGAAGCACACTTCAGGTCCGTAGACAGCATTTTCTGGTGATTTTAAACTCCGAGGCTGACAAAGCGGCTGAGTTTAAATGTGCCGGTTTGCCACTATAGCAATCAATGCGTCAGCGCTGTCACACCAGCACTGACCTATCGTAGTTAAAAATTCAGGTGGTAATAAAAGATTTAAGTTATAGGGCTTAATCAGCATTTTAACCCCCTCTGCAAGCTCTGCACTGCATGTAAGCATAGGGCCTGCAGATGCGGCTAATAAAAGCCGGTGTATGAAGGGTTAATGTGCTGTTGTGTGTTGTCATCATGTGTACACAGTGCATACACATGGTGACATCCCACCCTGGCAGTGGAGGGGTTAATAGCAAGAATTATCTGATCCCGGCATTTGTGAGGTTATAGTTTCATTTTATTAAAAGCCGCTCCGCTCCTGCTGTCAGGCAGGGTGCTGTCCGTGGTCCTGTAGTTAAATTGCATAGAGGACCAGCGGCAGTGCTGTAGAACTGGTGAGCGGTCCCTGGTTCTTACGCCAATAGCGTACACAAACAGCATAGCACTGCTACACTGTTAGCGTACGCTATTGGCATAAGCACCAGGGACAGCTCTGCATTACTAAAGCACTGCCGCTGGTCCTCTATGCAATCTAACTATACAGGACCACAGACAGCACCCTGAGTGCTGAAGCGGAGCAGCTTTTAATAAAATGAAACTATAACCTGACAAATGCTGGGATGGGATAATTCTTGCTATTAACCCCTCCACTGCCAGGGTGGGATGTCACCATGTGTACACAGAGTGTACACACACACAGTACACATGATGGCAATGGACAACAGCACATTAACCCTTCATACACCGTCTTTTATTAGCCGCATCTGCAGGCTCTGTGCTTACATGCAGCGAAGAGCTTGCAGAGGAGGTCAAAATGATTAATAAGCCCTATAACTTAAATCCTTTATTACCACCTAAGTTTTTAACTATGATGTGTCAGCGCTGCTAACTGTACCGGCAAATTCAAACTTGGCGGCTTTGACAGCCACTAAGTTTGAAGCGATTTTGACAGCACACTCATGCGATATGGGTGCGAATTTGACTCCCACCCATATACTTTTAATGGCCAGGAGGAAATTGCGTGCAATCGCAGCAATGCGAGTGTAATGCAAGAAAAATCGCATTGATGTGACCTGTATCATTTAAAGATACAGGTCCGAGTGCAATGCGATTTTTTTCACGCATTTCACTCGCACGAGTCTTATGCCAGTTTGTTTCCAGCCTAAGGGCTCGGACACACACTGCTACTTACATGCGAGTCTCTCGGATGAGACTCGGAAGAGGCTGGAGCAGTGACCCCAAATGGCCTCTCCATCTCTGGACAGGAATGTCAGCTGCTTGTGTTTTTGTGCAGCACCACACTCCCCGTCCAGAGAGGGAGAGGCCGTTTAGGGTCACTGCTACAGCCTCTTCCGAGTCTCGTCCAAGAGACTCGCATGTAAGTAGCAGAGTGTGTCCGAGACCTAATGGAGGAGTGCAGTGCCCCTCATGGTGGCCTGCTTGGCGGGGCACCACATTCCCCCTTGGCAATGGTTAGCCCGTCCCTGAGCAACCTGGTAATACAGAAACAAATGTTTTTTCCAAATGAGAACAAGAACACAAATTTTTCTTCCCTTCTGGGAGGCATTATTCTTGTATGTTGCGATATAAAATACTCAAGTCCAAAGAAAAATATAAAAATAATGCAAAAGTCAGCTTGTCGGGCAATAACCCCTATCAGGGTTCTAAACAGTTCTTATTCAAAGTCCTCCGCCTGCCTGTACGATGACTATGGTGTGTTAACTATTTACATTTATACAATTCCGGTACCTAACTAACCAGCTACATACAATGTTTACATGATTCAACATTCTAACTACTATTTACACTGGTCCTACTTTAGGGGTAAGGGCCGCTGCTCGCAAACCATCGTCCCCACTCGATAGTTCAGCTGACTACATTGTTGCTCTTCTTCCTCAGCAAATATCTGTCCTCTACCTTACTCACCACCTGGGCTGAAATCAGGCATCCCCCGGTTAGACTCTTGTAGGATGCCCAATGCACCTTCCTGCTCTCGACCTCCAGGGTCTCTGCAGTGCTCCCGTCTCTTTCAACAGCATCACCCTCTGACTTCAGTCCCAGTTCAGGTGGGTCGGGGTGTGGCAGACGGTGGTACCTCTGTTGGCTCAGAGGTCGCTGGCCGGGTCTGATTCGTTTGTTCTACCGCTGGTGCTGCTGCTGGTTGTTCTGAAGACTCCGGCACTTGAACTCTGTGTGCCAACTTTTGTAGCTGGGACTGCATTCCAGGCATTAACAGCCCACAGCTGTACACTAGTAAGTAGCTGGTTTAGCTCTTTCATCTCTTCCTTCAAATCATTGGAATCTGAACTGTCTCTAGCCTCCCCTGTTGCATTGGGGGCTTTTTCGCTCTTCCGCCAGCCATAGTGTCAATCCCGTTGCTCGCCATGATGCTGCTCACTCCATGCACCACACGACTCTCCTCCTTCCATCTCTAGGTGGCATCAACAACCCTTAGCAGGCCCCCTTGGCTTTTCTTTAGTACTCTGGGTGAGCCTGTTCTTTCACGCCTTTACCAAGGTCCTTCCCACGACAAGGGCCTAGACACGCCCCAGACCTACACGTGGCACTCGTTCTTTCTTGTAGCCATTTTGCGAGCTAGTTCTTATACAGTCTTAACAGTTCATTAAGGCGCACGAGACCCAAGGTGTTACTGGGCCGCTCGCATCCTGTTCGTGAATCCAAAAACTTGATGCACCCCAGGGCAGTGCAGTACTCGGAACTAGGCTGTAAGGCCCCATTCACACACTGCTTTTTTTGCTGCGTATTTTTAAGCATAAGCTCATCACAAACCAGGAGTGGGTGATTAAACATATAAGTGGAGCACTTGTTTCTATTAGACCTTTCCTCTGAGTGTGCCAATCCCCGTTTTGATTGTTCCACTCCTGGCTTTTTTTGAGCTTGTGCGTAAAAATACGCAGCAAAAAAAGCAGTGTGTGAATGGGGCCTTAAACAGTTCTGGGGAGTCACAGGGGTCGAGACCCAGCTTACATGACCCTGGGTTCAGTTGTAAAAAAGTAGTTCACGGCTAATGTAGGGAAAGGGATGATTTACAAGGGAGTTATTTGTAACGCTACCTGTGGTTTGTGGCTGTGGGTAGACACCGCTGCTGCAGAACCGCTAGGAATGAGGACGGGCAGCTAGAATGGAGCGGCTCCCCACGGGAAAGGCGTATCCTCAGGGCAGTGGATGTTGAAGGGTGTAGTGTGCAGGTTAGAGGGTGCGCATTAACAACACTCACATTTTGTTGGTTCCTCAAATCTTTTACTGGTAAGACAGTCTCCACATAGATGCTCTTCTGCAAGTCCGTGTAACCAGAGAGCAACTCGGGATCTTCCACACCCGGCAAGTTCTAAGGCCTCCCTGCTGCACTTTCTCCTGTGGGTCCCTGCTGCTGCTTGAAGCTGAGCTGCGGCCCTCGCTCTCCTGCACGTGCCGGTATGACAGGCAGTTTAAGTCCTTTATTAGCCCCAGTTCATGGGCGGCTACTCCTGGGCTCTTCACACCGATTTGCCTCCAGGCACTTGGTGTGGACGGGGAACTTAGAAATCCCCACCCTCCGATATTGGCTGCCTGGACGTTGGGCCCTGCACAACCTCAGACTCCGGTGTCAGTTTACTGGTGCTTACTCCTCTGGGGTGAGCTCGACACTGCTCTGCTTCCCAGGTTCTCCTCTCCTTCCTCAGACCCTTGCCTATGGGTCACTCAAGCTAAATCTGGCTCTCCTGGGATGAGCTTAGCACTGCTCCAATCCACAGGATGTCTTCCTCAGTCGTCCTAGGAACTAAACTGACTAACCCCACCCCAGACCAGAATTTATAGGAGAGCTTACCCTGAACCCAGGTTTAGATCTCCCCCTTCAGACCTGGAGGCAGAAAGATGTTGTGTGCTTTGGTTGTGCATGGTGCAGGTTCCCTCCATTGCCCTCAGGTATGACATTACCCCCGGGGGAGATGATGACATAGCATCCTGACTATCTAGGGTGCAACACAAATGGAAGAACAGAAGCAAACAAAGCGATAGGAAAACCAGTAACAACTGCTGATACAAAACAAGGATAACAATGGAGTAAGACCCTGTTGGACCAGGCGAGGAGGAAGGCAGGCAGGCAGGCGAGGAGGAAGGAAGAAGGAGGCAGGCGGAGGAGGAAGGAAGGAAGGAAGGCAGGCAGGCGAGGGGAGGAGAAAGGAAGGCAGGAGGCGAGGGGAGGGGAAGGAAGGAAGGCAGAGGCGAGGGGAGGAAGGCAGGCAGGAGGGAGGGGAGGAAGGCAGGCGGCGAGGGGAGGAAGGCAGGCGGGCGAGGGGAGGAAGGCAGGCGGGCGAGGGGAGGAAGGCAGGCGGGCGAGGGGAGGAAGGCAGGCGGGCGAGGGGAGGAAGGCAGGCGGGCGAGGGGAGGAAGGCAGGCGGGCGAGGGGAGGAAGGCAGGCGGGCGAGGGGAGGAAGGCAGGCGGGCGAGGGGAGGAAGGCAGGCGGGCGAGGGGAGGAAGGCAGGCGGGCGAGGGGAGGAAGGCAGGCGGGCGAGGGGAGGAAGGCAGGCGGGCGAGGGGAGGAAGGCAGGCGGGCGAGGGGAGGAAGGCAGGCGGGCGAGGGGAGGAAGGCAGGCGGGCGAGGGGAGGAAGGCAGGCGGGCGAGGGGAGGAAGGCAGGCGGGCGAGGGGAGGAAGGCAGGCGGGCGAGGGGAGGAAGGCAGGCGGGCGAGGGGAGGAAGGCAGGCGGGCGAGGGGAGGAAGGCAGGCGGGCGAGGGAGGAGGGAGGAGGCAGGCGGCGAGGGGAGGAAGGCAGGCTGGCGAGGGGAGGAAGGCAGGCTGGCGAGGGGAGGAAGGCAGGCAGGCGAGGGAGGAAGGCAGGCAGGCGAGGGGAGGAAGGCAGGCGAGTGAAAAAGGCAGGCGAGTGAGGAAGACGAGGGAGGAAAAGGAAGGATAGAAAGAAACAGCAGGGAGATCAGAGACATTTTTATCTATCGTTCTGTCTCATTTTCCCTTCCTTCCGATACATTCTGACATATGTTTTCCCATAAAAGAAGCGATACTACAACCCGCTCAGTTCATCCTTTATAATGATTGCTTACAGTGTTAAGAAACTTCATAATTACGTAAAAGGCAAAGCAGCGAGATATATGTTTGCAGAGTCAGGAGCTTGGAGACTCTGGTGGCCGGCTGAGATGAGCAGCATAAATCGTCTTGTGCTCACCATTTTATGATTTCCCAAGGAAAGCCGCGCAGCGATGTCTGCAATTACAAATCTTCCACTTTGTACCAAACATTCCTGCGGCTGACAGAGAAAAATATAAAATAAATATAAATGAAAGTTTGTGTATTTGTGTTGAACACAGGTTTTGTAGCAGAGGTGGCGGTGTCTCATCTGAAGGTCCGTCTCCAGGTCTCTGTGGAGCTGAACTCACTCTTCTGAATGCAGCTGGCCACATTACCCACAAGAGTGATGGCTCCTGGACAGCCGGAGCGGAGGTCAGCTGTGTTTTACCAATACCTGGACACAAATTTGAGTTTGCGCCACAATGAGGATGAGTGTGACAGTGAAAACCCCTGATGAGCGCTGCAGAGGAGGAACTCTGTAAAGCACAGCAGAGAATTCTTTACCGGGACAAGCGAGGAGCTGGTGACAATTGGAACAGAACAAATTTTGTAAAGACGACCAAAAAGTTGCACTCCCAGCGGCAGGTCATCTGCAATAAAGGGCTCAGTCTCTTACTCCATGGCCCTTGTTGTGCCCGGGTCTCGCCAAGTGCTGCGAAGAGCCCATTTGCCCCATTGCTGTTGATACCTGGTAGCGGTAGGCTGCTGCATTTAGCAGCTATGCAAAACTCTGCCTGGTTGTATAGGTAAAACAGGGGGCTTGGAGGACGCCATGAAGAGAAAGCTCTACAGTAGTTGCCATGTGTAGTGCCAGAGGAGAGACTAGCTCAGTCAATATCCCAACCTTTAGCTGCATTGATATCGGAAAACATTAAATTGGAGTACAGATGATTGCAGTGATTGTTCAGCTCAGCAACAGTCTCACTACAGTAACTCTCCAGGATAAGCAGAACAGTAGGAGGAGGTGACAGGAGCTGACCCATCACTGCCATCAGCTGTACTCCAAATTCATATGTTATTGCACCAATGTCACTGAAGGCAGGAGAACAGACTGGGGAAAGTTAGGGTTACATACAGATGCATCTCAATGAATTAGAATATCATAATAAAGTTAATTGTTTTCAGTAATTCAATACATAAAGTGAAACACATTACATAGAGTCATTACACACAGTGATCTGTTTCAAGTGTTTTTCTGTTAATGTTGATGATTATGGCTTACAGCCAATGAAAACCCAAAGGTAATTATCTCAGAACATTAAAGTAGGGAGAATGAAGGGTCTGAGAGATAAAATATGACCTAAATAGGTATTAGAGGCTTCACCTTGTGTGGTTGTGAGAGTCACAACCACTATAAAAGCAGATCACGGCTGCTGCAGTCCCCAGCGTGGTGCATATAGGGTAGGGAGGATGAAGAGTTAAACACTGTGCTGTCGTATACCACCAGACATCAAAGGGTGAATATAATATTGATTTATTAGTCAATGTGTTTCAGAGCTCCCTGCCCCTTCTTCAGGAGAAATCAATATCATATTGTCATGTTTCTGGGCACTTCAGGGAGGCCTGCAAAGCATTGACTAATAAATTCACTCTGATGTGGAATATGGCGGCACAATTTTTAACCCTTCATCCTCCCGACTTTAATTTTTTGAGATAATGACCTTTGGGTTTTTATTGGTTGGAAGCCATAATCATCAATATTTACAGAAATAAACACTTTAAATAGATCACTCTGTGTGTAATGACTATATAATATATGCGTTTCACTTTATGTATTGAATTACTGAAATAAATTATCTTTTTGATATTTCAATTCAATGAGCAGCACCTGTATTATATACAGCTGTATTCCATGCAACACTCCTTTCCTCATAACTCTCCATTTCGCTGTAAAATTGCAGTGAGTATCAAAATCTAAGGCAACAAAACTCCTCCTCTATAAAAGAATTCTCTTTACTGGTCCTAGCATACACTGAAAAAAATGCGAAAACATGCAGCGTTTCGGCCAACACTTAAACGGCTTGATAAAGGCCCTGCATTGGCTGAAACGTTGCATGTTTTTGTATTTTTCTTCGAGGCCTGCTGGGATCAAAAAAGATAATTCTTTTATAGAAAAAGCTTTGGTGCCTTGGATTTTGTGATACTTGGAGAAAAGTAGGGGTTTGGGAGCCACTTTTTTTTAAAATACGGAATGAGGTCAATTTCCCTACTATGCAAAGTTTCACAACTTACAGGGCAAAATTGTATAAAAAAATAAAAAAAATTTAAAAAAATGTAAGTTTACTCTAACAAGGTGGTACCCAATTAATAAGGATTTGGACAATAACAATACCAGGCAAGGTTTGGTTGCCTTATGACTAGAGTTGCATAAAATGTGATGCGTTTGTTCGGGAAGAGGCAGCAGTCCACCATGCCCTGCAGAGGCAGAATGATTCCTACTTGTGACCTGGTGCATTGGCACAACAGGCTGTGCAAGAATCACATATTCAAGAGCCATAGTGACATGGTATTATGGGCTGTGAGCAGAAACACTTTGGCGCAGTCCGAGGTGCTGGGAACTCCAGTGAAGATTGGCAAATCCAATCACTATACAAAGGACCTCTCCAATGTGAATGTATGAAATATTCTACATCTAGTTTGTTTCTATTATTTACCGGCCTTCAGATTAATCAAGCCATGGCAACTTGATGGTTGAGCACTCTGGTCTTGCCCAAGCCTACTTGGGTCCAGCAGGGTCTTGCCCAAGCCTACTTGGGTCCAGCAGGGTCTTGCCCAAGCCTACTTGGGTCCAGCAGGGTCTTGCCCAAGCCTACTTGGGTCCAGCAGGGTCTTGCCCAAGCCTACTTGGGTCCAGCAGGGTCTTGCCCAAGCCTACTTGGGTCCAGCAGGGTCTTGCCCAAGCCTACTTGGGTCCAGCAGGGTCTTGCCCAAGCCTACTTGGGTCCAGCAGGGTCTTGCCCAAGCCTACTTGGGTCCAGCAGGGTCTTGCCCAAGCCTACTTGGGTCCAGCAGGGTCTTGCCCAAGCCTACTTGGGTCCAGCAGGGTCTTGCCCAAGCCTACTTGGGGTCCAGCAGGGTCTTGCCCAAGCCTACTTGGGTCCAGCAGGGTCTTGCCCAAGCCTACTTGGGTCCAGCAGGGTCTTGCCCAAGCCTACTTGGGTCCAGCAGGGTCTTGCCCAAGCCTACTTGGGTCCAGCAGGGTCTTGCCCAAGCCTACTTGGGTCCAGCAGGGTCTTGCCCAAGCCTACTTGGGTCCAGCAGGGTCTTGCCCAAGCCTACTTGGGTCCAGCAGGGTCTTGCCCAAGCCTACTTGGGTCCAGCAGGGTCTTGCCCAAGCCTACTTGGGTCCAGCAGGGTCTTGCCCAAGCCTACTTGGGTCCAGCAGGGTCTTGCCCAAGCCTACTTGGGTCCAGCAGGGTCTTGCCCAAGCCTACTTGGGTCCAGCAGGGTCTTGCCCAAGCCTACTTGGGTCCAGCAGGGTCTTGCCCAAGCCTACTTGGGTCCAGCAGGGTCTTGCCCAAGCCTACTTGGGTCCAGCAGGGTCTTGCCCAAGCCTACTTGGGTCCAGCAGGGTCTTGCCCAAGCCTACTTGGGTCCAGCAGGGTCTTGCCCAAGCCTACTTGGGTCCAGCAGGGTCTTGCCCAAGCCTACTTGGGTCCAGCAGGGTCTTGCCCAAGCCTACTTGGGTCCAGCAGGGTCTTGCCCAAGCCTACTTGGGTCCAGCAGGGTCTTGCCCAAGCCTACTTGGGTCCAGCAGGGTCTTGCCCAAGCCTACTTGGGTCCAGCAGGGTCTTGCCCAAGCCTACTTGGGTCCAGCAGGGTCTTGCCCAAGCCTACTTGGGTCCAGCAGGGTCTTGCCCAAGCCTACTTGGGTCCAGCAGGGTCTTGCCCAAGCCTACTTGGGTCCAGCAGGGTCTTGCCCAAGCCTACTTGGGTCCAGCAGGGTCTTGCCCAAGCCTACTTGGGTCCAGCAGGGTCTTGCCCAAGCCTACTTGGGTCCAGCAGGGTCTTGCCCAAGCCTACTTGGGTCCAGCAGGGTCTTGCCCAAGCCTACTTGGGTCCAGCAGGGTCTTGCCCAAGCCTACTTGGGTCCAGCAGGGTCTTGCCCAAGCCTACTTGGGTCCAGCAGGGTCTTGCCCAAGCCTACTTGGGTCCAGCAGGGTCTTGCCCAAGCCTACTTGGGTCCAGCAGGGTCTTGCCCAAGCCTACTTGGGTCCAGCAGGGTCTTGCCCAAGCCTACTTGGGTCCAGCAGGGTCTTGCCCAAGCCTACTTGGGTCCAGCAGGGTCTTGCCCAAGCCTACTTGGGTCCAGCAGGGTCTTGCCCAAGCCTACTTGGGTCCAGCAGGGTCTTGCCCAAGCCTACTTGGGTCCAGCAGGGTCTTGCCCAAGCCTACTTGGGTCCAGCAGGGTCTTGCCCAAGCCTACTTGGGTCCAGCAGGGTCTTGCCCAAGCCTACTTGGGTCCAGCAGGGTCTTGCCCAAGCCTACTTGGGTCCAGCAGGGTCTTGCCCAAGCCTACTTGGGTCCAGCAGGGTCTTTGCCACCGTTCTCTTTATAGTATCAAGCCATTGGGTTGTTGGTCTTCTCCTTCGCCTTGTATCTTCTATTCTTCTGATTAAAATTTCTTCTCCAGTGATCGCTCTCTTCATATGATGTGTAGACAAGTCGTACCTTGGTGATATTTTCTTCCAGTGACGTGTGGCTTGATTTGTTCCATATTGTTTGTTTTTCTTGCCATCCATGGTATTGAAACATCCTTCTCCAGCTCCACATTTTGAAGGCGTGGATTCTTCTTCTTCGGTCTTGTTTCTTTATTGTCTAGTTTCACATCCATATGTTACTACAGAAAAGACCAGAGTATGTACAAGCCGTGTCCAATTTCTTTAAATTCAGCACCAATAGTGCTCAATAGGTACCAGATGACCATATTTTCTGGACTGTAGAAGAACATAGAAGCTAACAGGTTAACGTGCCATTAATGGGGGACATCATCAAGGTAACCCCAACTTAGGCGGAGTGCATTTTTAAATGTCTAAATGGGCACTCCATGTATGATGCCAATATACCCTAATAAACTGGTTTCTATGCAATGTTTGTAGTCTTCCCGAGGATGTCCCGATAGCTGGAGGGACTTGTAGATTTACAACAGTCGCCCTGTCTACAAAGACTCTGCCTTCAGATTACAGTACTCAGCAGCGATCACCAGCAGGAGCACACGGCCAGATACTGCACCCATCTGTTATATGGATACACAACATTGCCAGGAGACAATTAGGTGCATCATCATTTCATCCACATTTGCCAAAATACTTCATAAATCAAAAAGTAGCTCGATGGAACGAATTATAAGCTGCTCACTTCCATTCTCCACATATTGTGCAATTCTATTCTGTAAATATCCCATTAAAATACACTGCTTCATGGCCACATTGTCATATTTACAATTGGAAAACAAAGATCGAGATTCAAGATATTCAAGTCATTGCTAGGCACCCTCTAAATCTGAGGAACTCCTGTGAATCCAACTATGCTGGCAATCAAAAGCTGTACAAGCCAACAACAAATGAATAGCACTTAAATCCCAGGAAGAAAACTTCCTAACCGAGAGCAGGGTAAGACAGACATGCAGACTAAATATCCACAAGAACCCCAACTCTGAGCAGAAAGAGACAATTCCAAAACAAGCAAACAGCATGTGTGCCACAAGAAAACAAAACCACTTAGCTTGGAAGTTTTGCAGCAGGGCAGGAAGAGACCAGGCAGAGGTGAAACACCTCCAGGAACAATTGACAACTGGCAAGGACTGAGGAAATCCTGTAAACCTAAATACCCCAGTCTAAATTCCAATTATCCAATTTACCTGACCAAGACTGCAAAACAGGATCAACTGCATTACCAGCCACAACCACAGGAGGGAGCCCACAAGCAGAATTCACAACAGTACCCCCCCCCCCCCTTCCTTGAGAAGGGGACACCGAACTCTCACCAGAACCCCCAGGCAGATCAGGATGAGCCAGATGAAGAGCACAAACCAAGTCAGGGTCATGGACATCAGAGGCAAAAACCCATGAATTATCCTCCTGACCATAACCCTTCCATTTGACAAGGTACTGAAGCCTCCACTGTGAAAAACAAGAATCCAAAATCTTCTCAACCACATACTCCAACTCCCCATCGACCAACACAGGGTCCAGAGGAGCAACAGTGGGAACCACGGGCTCAATAAACTTCCGCAATAAAGATCTATGGAAGACATTATGGATCGCAAAAGAGCCCAGAAGCGCCAATCGAAAAGACACAGGATTAATAATCTCAGAAATCCTGTAAGGACCAATAAACCGAGGCTTGAATTTAGGAAAGGAAACTTTCATAGGAACTTGTCTGGAAGACAACCAGACCAAATCGCCAACCCGAAGCCGGGAACCAACACACAGACGACAGTTAGCAAAATGTTGAGCAGTCTCCTGAGACAACACCAAATTGTCCACCACATGAGCCCAAATCTGCTGCAGCCGCTCCACCACCGAATTCACACCTGGACAAGCAGAAGGCTCAACTTACCCTGAAGAAAAACGAGGATGAAAACCAAAATTACAAAAGAAGGGTGAAACCAAGGTAGCAGAACTAGCCCTATTGTTAAGTACAAACTCGACCAAGGGCAAGAAAGCCACCCAATCATCCTGATCAGCAGACACAAAGCATCTCAAATAAGTCTCCAAAGTTTGATTAGTCCTCTCGGTCTGACCATTGGACTGTGGATGAAACGCAGACGCAAAGGACAAATCATTACCCAGCTTACTACAAAAGGCCCGCCAAAACCTGGAAACAAATTGGGAACCCCTGTCAGACATAATATTCTCCGGAATACCATGCAAACGAACATGTTGAAAAAAAACAACGGAACCAATTCCGAAGAGGAAGGCAATTTAGGCAAAGGCACCAAATGAACCATCTTAGAGAACCGGTCACAAACAACCCAGATAACCGACATCCCGTGGGAGACCGGAAGATCAGAAATAAAATCCATAGAAATATGCGTCCAAGGCCTCTCAGTTACTGGCAAGGGCAAAAGCAACCCACTAGAACGTGAACAACATGGCTTGGCCCAGGCACAAATCGCACAGGGCTGCACAAAATAACGCACATCACGGGACAAGGAAGGCCACCAAAATGATCTACTGACCAAGTCCCTGGTACCAAAAATGCCAGGATGACTGGCCAACACAGAACAGTGAACCTCAGAAGTCACTCTACTAGTCCATCTGTCAGGAACAAACAACTTCCCCACTGGACATGCCTCAGGCCTGTCAGCCTGAAATTCCTGAAGAGCCCGTCGCAAATCAGGTGAAATGGCAGAAAGAACCACCCCTCCCTTCAAAATGCCTACCGGCTCCGAGACCTCAGGAGAATCAGTCAAAAGACGCCTAAAGAGAGCATCAGCCTTAACATTCTTAGCACCAGGAAGGTACAAGACCACAAAATCAAAAAAGGGGAAAAAAAACAAGGACCATCTAGCCTGCCCAGGATTGAGTCTCTTGGCAGACTCGAGGTAAACCAGATTCTTGTGATCGGTCAAAACCACAATAAGATGCGTAGCCCTCTCAAGCCAATGTCGCCACTTCTCAAACGCCCACTTCATAGCCAACAACTCCCGATTGCCGACATAATTGCGTTCAGCAGGCGAAAATTTACGGGAAAAGAAGGCACATGGTTTCATGGAGGAACTGACAGGATCCCGCTGAGACAAAACGGCCCCTGCCCCAATCTCAGAAGCATTAATCTCAACCTGAAACGGAAGAGAGACATCTGGTTGACGCAACACAGGAGCAGAAGTAAATTGTCCTTTAAGCTCCTGAAAGGCAGAAACAGCCACAGGGGACCAGTTCTCCAAATTAGCGCCTTTCTTCATCAAATCGGTCAATGGTTTAACAACGCTGGAAAAATTTGTAATGAATCGGCGATAATTTGCAAAACCCAAAAATTTCTGAAGGCTCTTCAAAGACGTGGGCCGAACCCAATCATGAATGGCCTGAACCGTAACCGGATCCATCTCCATAGATGAGGGAGAAAAATGAAGCCCAAAAAAGAAACCTTCTGAACCCCAAAGAGACACTTAGACCCCTTAACATACAAAGCATTGTCACGAAGGATCTGAAATACCGTCCTGACCTGTTCCACATGAGAATCCAAATCATCGGAAAAAATCAAAATATCATCCAAATAAACAATCAAGAATTTAGCAATATACCTTATATACTCGTGTATAAGCCGACCCGTGTATAAGCCGACCCCCCTACTTTTGCCCCCAAAACCTGGGAAAACCTATTGACTCGTGTATAAGCCGAGGGTGGACCCCAGCACAGGTATACAGGCCTCCCCAGTGGTAGTATACAGCAGCCTCCCCAGTGGTATACAGCAGCCTCCCCAGTGGTATACAGGCCTCCCCAGTGGTAGTATACAGCAGCCTCCCCAGTGGTGTATACAGGCCCCAGCGGTATTACAGCAGCCTCCCCAGCGGTGTATACAGCAGCCTCCCCAGCGGTGTATACAGCAGCCTCCCCAGCGGTGTATACAGCAGCCTCCCCAGCGGTGTATACAGCAGCCCCCCCCAGCGGTGTATACAGCAGCCCCCCCCAGCGGTGTATACAGCAGCCCCCCCCAGCGGTGTATACAGCAGCCCCCCCCAGCGGTGTATACAGCAGCCCCCCCCAGCGGTGTATACAGCAGCCCCCCCAGCGGTGTATACAGCAGCCCCCCCCAGCGGTGTATACAGCAGCCCCCCCCAGCGGTGTATACAGCAGCCCCCCCCAGCGGTGTATACAGCAGCCCCCCCCAGCGGTGTATACAGCAGCCCCCCCCAGCGGTGTATACAGCAGCCCCCCCCAGCGGTGTATACAGCAGCCCCCCCCACGACAGCCCCCCCCAGCGGTGTATACAGCAGCCCCCCCCAGCGGTGTATACAGCAGCCCCCCCCAGCGGTGTATACAGCAGCCCCCCCAGCGGTGTATACAGCAGCCCCCCCCAGCGGTGTATACAGCAGCCCCCCCAGGGTGTATACAGCAGCCCCAGTCACCCAGTGGTGTATACAGCAGCCCCAGTGGTGTATACAGTAGCCCCAGGGGTGTATACAGCAGCCCCAGGGGTGTATACAGCAGCCCCAGGGGTGTATACAGCAGCCCCAAATGCTGGCACTTGCTCCCCTCCGTTGTAAGCCCCCCCCCCGGCTGCTTAACTTACCATCCCTGGTCTTCTGCATCGCGCAGGTCCTTCCGTGCTCCCGTCCTCCCGACGTCAGCTGCATCCGGGGTCCCCGGCCATCGGGTAGCGATGACGTCATGCGACCAGCCGGTCACATGACCCCGGATGCTGCTGAGGACGGGAACACCAGGGATGGTAAGATAAGCAGCCGGGGGGGGGGGGACCTTATAATGGAGGGGGGCAAGTGCCAGCATTTGGGGGCCATATATTTAGATATGCACTGCTTCCCCTGCCGCTGATTGACAGGGGGAAGCAGTGCATATATAATGAGCGGCCCCCCCGCCTCCTCCAGCCTCCCCAGCCCCAGACACAGCCCTCACCACAGCAGCATACCGTATTGACCCGTGTATAAGCCGAGGGGGAGACTTTCCAGCCCAAGTTTTGCGCTGAAAAACTCGGTTTACACACGAGTATATACGGTAATTCCTAAAGATGATATGCATAAAGGACTGAAAAAAAGATGGAGCATTAGTGAGCCCGAACGGCATCTCAAGGTATTCAAAATGGCCTTCGGGCGTGTTGAACGCCATCTTCCATTCGTGACCCTGTTTAATACGCACAAGATTATATGCCCCCCCGAAGGTCAATCTTAGTAAACCAACTTGCCCCCTTGATCCTAGAAAACAAGTGGGAAATCAAAGGTAAATGGTATTGAAACTTGACCATGATCTTATTCAAGAGGCGATAATCAATACAGGGTCTCAGGGAGTCATCTTAGCAACAAAAAAAACCCCGTTCCCAACGGTGAAGACGGCCGAATATGCCCTTTCTCCAAAGACTCCTTAATATAGCTCCGCATGGCAGGATGTTCAGGCACAGGCAAGTTGAAAAGGCGACCCCTTGGGAAACTTACAGCCCGGAATCAAGTCAATCGCACAATCACACTCCCTATGTGGTGGAAGAAAACTGGACTTGGGCTCATCGAATACATCCTGAAAGATCAGACAAAAACTCCGGAATCTCAGAAGAGGAGAGTGACATCAAAGTAACATCATCATGTACCCCCTGTGAGGTTGCAACTGGGGAACCCGCTTGCATAACGACAACAAACACGTGTTTATAAGTTAACCAATGTCTACCCGTTTATTTTTCACATACATATTAATAACATAACCCGGGTAGCATGTTTGACACATATCACATTGATTATAAACACCATCCATAAATACACCATACATTTACATATAACATTACATAACACTTATTGCACATGACATCTTATTGTAACCCGGGACTTGTAACCATCTCTCTGTCCCCATTGAAGCTCTACTAACAGCTCCCGTGGTGGCTACGGCCTCCGGCCTACTTACACTATACATCAATACATACGTTACATTACAACGATGACCCCTCCGGGTTCATAACAGGGATTGAGCAACCTGAGTACCGGGTATGTCATGCATCCCCAAGGGGCTCCTTCCTGGACGTATCTCCGCCTACGTCCCGGTCAGAGTCCACCTGGTTCAACCATAGTTTCCCCACTCTAGGAGCCCTTTTTAACCCCTGCTTCTGACCTTCGTTACATACGCCTCAACGGGCCCTGTGGGTCCCAATGGCGGTACCTGCCGCCTGGCTTTAGTCACCCAGCATGATGATATACCATTAACCCGTAGTCCGGATTCCTGCCTGACCGGGACCTTACATACCATATGTGATCCATCATACAAACGTCCATGGATCACATACATTTCTTACACCCGCTCACAGCCCATCATAACACATCCATGGACTGTGGCTCCTCCATGACCATAACAGGAACCTGGTCAACCGTAGAATCCGGGCTAACCATGCGTCACCATGGCCTACTCACTACGGTACGGGCTACCAGTCGCCACCAAACCTCCATCTCATCTCATGGCAGGTCTCCAAGTCGACGACTGTACCCTGCGTCTGAGTAGCATCCTAACGGATCAGCCATGGTTACCCTTCTAGGAGCCTTCGTGACCCCTGTCTCTGGCCACAGGCACACCCACACCATTAGAGGTCGTGGCTGAGGGACAGGTACCCACTGCAAGCAGCCACAGGGACGGATCGCCTCCAATGCATCAACCACACTGGCTGGGTCACTCTCTCTCCCACAACATTATACATGGCTGTTACACATAGGCCATCGTCTCTCATTCAGGGCACTGTTACCTAAGCCCCTACATACGTCCACGGGTCCTTTACCGACTGCCTAGTCAGACCCAATGGCGGTTATGCGCGCCTGGCATTAATCATGCATACAGCTCACTCCGTTACACGGGGACTGCTGTCTTACCGGGCACGGATCCGGGTCTCGCTACCTGGGTCACAGGTTCCACCAGGCATCCCCACGGGCCCCTTCCCGGACGTGAGGTGAACCTCGCCCGGACCAGCGTCCACGGGTCAACCACGGCTTCCCCCTCCAGGTGCTGCCACGACCCCGGACCTAGGCATCGGCATGGAGCTACCATGCTCCCTTCCGGTTCACCCAGAGCCTCTCGACTGCTCTGCACTTGGCTGGAACCCAGCCCACATGCTCTCAGGCTGCTCTCTGGCTGAGAATGAATCTCTCACTCACTCAGCTGGCTGACTCTTATCATGCTGGCCACACCCACACTGATTCATCCAGCTGGGCTGCTATTCCTCCGGACACACCCACCTGACACACCCACCTGGGCTGTCAGCAATCACTCCTTACATCCCTTTCCTCAGGGCTTCCTCGATCTCATGAGCCACTCACTAGTCACTTTAAACCTCATTGTGTTCAGGATAGGTTCACACAGTATTATCACAGTCAAACCGGCCAGTGTGAACAGGATCATACCCTGATCCTGCATGTGATGCGCCCCGGCCATGAGGATCATGCCGGCGGTGCCTCACACCCCTCACAACCCCAACTAGTCACAGATATAGACTTCCAATCTAAAACAGGATTATGTACCTGCAACCACGGAAAACCCAGCACGATCGCATCGTGCAAATTATGCAAAACCAGAAAACGACAATCTTCCTGATGAGCTGGCGCCATGCGCATGGTCACCCGAGTCCAAAACTGGGGCTTAATTTTAGCCAAGGGTGTAGCATCGATGCCCCTTAAAGGAATAGGGTTCTGCAAAGGCTGCAAAGGATAGCCACAACGCCTGGCTAACGCAAAATCCATTAAGTTCAAGGCAGTGCCTGAATCCACAAACTCCATAACAGAAAATGATGACAATGTACAAATCAAGGACACAGATAAAAGTTTAGGTTGCACAGTACTGATAAGTGAACTAGCAATCCTCTGTCCACTTAGGGCAGACAGAAATTACATGAGAAGCGTCGCCACAACAATAACACAAGCTATTCTGACGCCTAATCCTTGCCGTTCAGTTCTGAATAGAATCCGATCACACTGCATTGGCTCAGGAGTCTGCTCTGAGGACAACGCCACAGAGCGCATAGTTCTGCGCTCCCGCAATCACCAGAGAATCGAGGTCTCAGAGCAAAAAAAACAGTTTACAGTTTTAAAAACTTAAAAATTTGGACCGGTCACTAAAAAAACAAATCGGGAGTGGGAATTTTCGGCTCTAAAACTTGAGTCTGTACAATATACCGTATATACTCGTGTATAAGCTGACCCCCCTACTTTTGCCCCCAAAAACTGGGAAAACTTATTGACTCACGTATAAGCCGAGGGTGGACTCCAGCACAGGTATACAACCCCCAGCAGTGAGGTATACAGCAGCAGCCCCAGTGGTAGTATACAGCAGCCCCAGAGGTATATACAGCCCCAGAGGTATATGCAGCCCCAGAGGTATATGCAGCCCCAGAGGTATATGCAGCCCCAGAGGTATATGCAGCCCCAGAGGTATATGCAGCCCCATAGGTATATGCAGCCCCATATGCAGCCCCAGAGGTATATGCAGCTCCATATGCAGCCCCAGAGGTATATGCAGCCCCAGAGGTATATACAGCCGCAGCCCCAGGGCTGTATACAGCCGCAGCCCCAGGGCTGTATACAGCCGCAGCCCCAGGGCTGTATACAGACCGCAGCCCCAGGGCTGTATACAGCCGCAGCCCCAGGGCTGTATACAGCCGCAGCCCCAGGGCTGTATACAGCCGCAGCCCCAGGGCTGTATACAGCCGCAGCCCCAGGGCTGTATACAGCCGCAGCCCCAGGGCTGTATACAGCCGCAGCCCCAGGGCTGTATACAGCCGCAGCCCCAGGGCTGTATACAGCCGCAGCCCCAGGGCTGTATACAGCCGCAGCCCCAGGGCTGTATACAGCCGCAGCCCCAGGGCTGTATACAGCCGCAGCCCCAGGGCTGTATACAGCCGCAGCCCCAGGGCTGTATACAGCCGCAGCCCCAGGGCAGTATACAGCCGCAGCCCCAGGGCAGTATACAGCCGCAGCCCCAGGGCAGTATACAGCCGCAGCCCCAGGGCAGTATACAGCCGCAGCCCCAGGGCAGTATACAGCCGCAGCCCCAGGGCAGTATACAGCCGCAGCCCCGGAGGTATACAGGCTCCCCCATCAAGCTCCAGGTCCCCCCCCCTTGCGCGGCAGCCTGTAAAGGAAAATCATACTTACCAGTGTCCTGTCGCGCCGTCCGCAGCTTGCCGACATCACGATCCCGGGCTTCATTCAGCATCTTCCGGCTTCCGACTTCCTGTAGTCGCGGGCAATGATGTCATTGCCCGCGACTAAAGGAATGCGGAAGACGCGGAATGAAGCCCGGGATCGTGATGTCGGCAAGCTGCGGACGGCGCGACAGGACACTGGTATGATTTTCCTTTACAGGCTGCCGCGCAAGGGGGGGGCCCTGGAGCTTGATGGGGGGGCCTGTATACCTCTGGGGCTGCTGCTGTATATATACATATATGATGTATATATACTGTATACTCGCGTATAAGCCGAGGGGGGACTTTTCAGCCCAAATTTTGGGCTGAAAAACTCGGCTTATACGCAAGTATATACGGTCATCAGAAATTCCCTGTACCCTAGCAGCAAGCTGGTCTACACGAGAAGCTAATTCCTGAACATCCATGCCCGCACAAGACTCCTCAGCCACCCAGAGAAAAAGAGGGAAGAAGAGACAAAAGACTGCAGAAAAAAAAAAAAATGCCTAAACACCTTTCTTGCCTTCTTCTGAGATGCATTTAACTCATTGTGGGCCAGTTGTACTTTTTTGATCGGGTGACCTTGGAGCCGCATGAATATCTTTCACAGGAGTAAGTGTTACCTTTACTGACTGCAGTTCCTGACCCAACACCGCAACTAGAAGTAGCTGTTGGATGTGACTAACCATACCTTAGACACCTCAACATGGCCGGAGAACTAGCTACCCCTAAAGATAGAAACAGGAATTCTAACTTTCCTCAGAGCAGAACCCCCAAAGGATAGAAAGCCCCCTACAAATATTGACTGAGTAAGAGGAAAAAAGACACACTAAAACAGAATCTAGCAAATGAGGCCACTCTAGCTAGATAGGTAAAGACAGGACAGAATACTATTGAAGTCAGTATAAAAATCCTTTCAAAAATTTCCACAGCAGATAATACAAAAATACCCCTGAGTCTACTCAAGACTCGGTGCCCTCTAAATCTGAGGAACTCCTGTGAATCCAACTATGCTGACAATCAAAAGCTGTACAAGCCAACAACAAATGAATAGCACGTAAATCCTAGGAAGAAAACTTCTTAACAGAGAGCAGGTTAAGACAGACATGCAGACTAAATATCCACAAGAACCACAACTCTGAGCAGAAATAGACAATTTCAAACCAAGCACACAGCATGTGTGCCACAAGAAAACAAAACCACTTAGCTTGGAAGTTTTGCAGCAGGGCAGGAAGAGACCAGGCAGAGGTGAAACACCTCCAGGAACAATTGACAACTGGCAAGGACTGAGGAAATCCTGCAAACCTAAATACCCCAGTCTAAATTCCAATTATCCAATTCACCTGACCAAGAATGCAAAACAGGATCAACTGCATTACCAGCCACAACCACAGGAGGGAGCCCACAAGCAGAATTCACAACAGGGCAGGCCCAAGCAAATGGACATTCGAAATAAACAGCCTGAGGGCAGGGTAAAACAATGAACAGCTACCAAGAATTGCCGCAAACATCGCAAATGGAATAACAAGCCAAACCTTGTGTGAAGGGCACAATGGGGGTCAGCCACAAACCAATAACAAAAAGCAGCAAAAAAGCCAGTTTGTTATTTATTCTGTATTGTTGATGGCAATTCTTGATAACTGTTCGCACTCCACTACCTTTCCATGTCCTCAGGCTCAGTTAATTTCAAGCTCCATTTGCTTGGACCTGCCCCGACTTTATTTATGAGTGCTGGCCTGGTGCTATGAGGGTAAATTCTGAAAAGCCCAGGCATATGTGGCGTCAGCTGCATGTGCAGGAGTCTGATTTGCCTTTATTCACATAAAGCAGTCTGAAACCATGGGAGCAGGTTTTGAGATGCACCAGGTAAACACTGCTTTTAATAGTTCTGCTTTATGTTTATTTTGGAGGCCACATAGTACAACAAATAAAAATATATAGAGTAGGACCACCCTGATTGCCTTGACGTGGCAGGGTGGCTCAAAAGATTGATCAATATTTTGCCAACTATATCAAATTTTATAATGTTCTACAGTTTGGAAGGAATATGGGCATTTGCACAGTTTTTATTGCAAGCTATCCTCTGGTGGTGCTGGATTTTTTGCTGATTTTTACTATAATACTGCTCCTACGTACAAGAATATAACTATTTTGTGACCACATTTTGCTCTATCACCAAGATCCGTACGAAACTTGAAGAGTCAGGAGAATATTTATTCCTGGATCTACTTTCTAAGATTTTTCTTTTTCCCGTTTATCAGGGAAAGCCCTAAAAAACCTGTAATGAAAAGAATCCTTTCCGAATCTTCCATCCTCGTTAAGTGGGAACGGTTAGATGTTTAAGGTCCCGCACCACCAGATCCAGAGTTGATGCTACAGCGAGACTTTTCAGAAAACTTCAAAAAGCTCTGCATTATACATCTCCCCTCTGCTTGGCTGATGGTGGTGCTAATTGGCAAGTGTTACGTCCTTTAAGATGTAAGGGGAGATGTAAAAAATATATGAGTACAGAAGTGGTGAGGCAGCGAGGAAACTCTGCACATGCATTTTTCATGAGCAGGATTTAACAAAGCAGATGTCTGGCCAGGGGCGTGCTGTGAAATTCAGCCCCGGCGCTGACAAAAGCATCAGCTCTACTGCAACAGCAAAGACAGAGACCCCGGCACAGGTCAGGATACTCAGGCTGAGATGTTACGGGGATGTAAAAAGAAAATGGCATCTTGACATTCGGAGCTCAGTTGGGAGAGAGCTCGCTAATTCCAGCCGTCCCTCAAGCTCAGATCAAAGACTCCTTCCCACTTCAGAAATAAGAAAATTATCCGTTTCAATAGTGATCTGTACAAATGGACTGGAATAATAACCGTTCTGCTGCCCTTCTATTCCCAATGTAAATTGCCCGGGCTGAGATTTTTCACGCAGTATCATGAAATAATATATGTATTTGCAATTATGGTCGTGGATGGCAATAGGAGCCATCATAAAAAACATTGTGGACTTTACAGATTACTTAACACTCATGGCTGGAGAAAAGGGTTTGGTTCCCCAAGAAGACCAGTTCTTTACGGGTGTGATGTGACGTTGTCCTTGATGTAGGGGTGCTCTGTTTCAATACGGTTCTCATGGGAGGTAGGCAGTTGCCAGCAGAACCAAATGTACACATTCAGTAAAGAAAGCAACGTGATGTCCATGGTCTACCAAAGACTGTCTACTGACAAAGTGGGTCATCAATGGAAATATCTGCAATAACCAACTTCAAGGGTTCTTCCAAGGTCTCCCACTTCCCAGTCAAGGAAAAGGAGGTGCTGATGGAAAGCACCGGTTGGTGCAGCACAAAGACCAGCACACAGCCAATTAATAGGACAGATGCTGATCCCTGTCAACTCTACGCCATCATCAGTTACACTCCTTCCCGTCCCCAGCCAAAGCAATGTATTTGTGAAGGAAAGAAAGAAACCCAATGACTCTGGTCTACCAAAAATGGTCTGCTGCAAAATTGGGTTATCATTGAAATAACCTGCAGTGACCTACTTCAAGGGTTCCTCCAGGGCCTTCAGTCAAGGAAAAAGGTGCTGAAATGACTAGTGCTAGTGAACACCCAATTATTAGGACAGATGCTGATCCCTGTCAACGCTGCATCATCAGTTGCATTCACCCACTTCCCTAGCTGAAGCAAAGTATATGTGAAGTAAAGAAACCGAATGACCCTGGTCTACCAAAAACTGTCTGCTGCAAAATTGGGTCATCATTGAAATAACCTACAGTGACCTACTTCAAGGGTTCCTCCAGGGCCTTCACAGTGAAGGAAAAAGAGGTGCTGAAATGACCAGTGCTTTCCACAATTGGTGCACACCCAATTATTAGGACAGATGCTGATCCCTGCCAACTCTACGCCATCAGTTGCATTCACCCACTTCCCTAGCCGAAGCAATGTATATGTGAAGAAAAGAAAAAAACCCAATGAGCCTGGTCTACCAAAGACTGCTGATAAACTCTGCCACCAGTGCAACGATCTGTGATTACTTTAAAGGTTCCTCCAGGGCCTCTCACTTTTTTGTTGAGTAAAAAGAGGCGCTGACTGTGCCGCAATGACTGGTGCTTTACAAGATGGGTGCACAACCAATAGGACAGATGCCAATCCCTGGAATATAACCTTGGTAATGGTTGTATTCCTGAGTAAGTACACTTATAAGAAAGTATGAGACGGCACTCACCACTTGTAGTGTTTTAATTTTGGCTTCTTTATTTCATCCGTGCAGGTTATAGGCAATGGTGGAGGGAGGGGGTGTGGAGGTGGACTCCTCTACACCCCCTCCCTCCACCATTGCCTGTAACCTGCACGGATGAAATAAAGAAGCTGAAATTAAAACACCACAAGCGGTGAGTGCCGTCTCATACTTTCTTATAAGTGTATGGACTTGTTTCTGAGACTAGTGCAACACCGCTTAGCTCAGTGATGAGGAGGGGTCTGATAGTGGGCCAAGACTAGAGCCCAGGAATCTTTGCTTCGGATATTCCTAAGGATATGCTCTGAAACGCGTAGAATAAAGCGCCATTTTCATCTGATCCATTCTGACCCACTTCATCGTTTGCGTGGATTGAAAAAAACACTGTCCATTTGGATATATTGCTCATCAGCACTGTGGTTTTTGTGGAGCGTGGATCCTGCAGTAGCTGCACTATATGTACATACTGGTTATGGGTCCCACAAACAGCTCAGGTGAGCAGTGACTTGACACTTTGGATATATTCTTTAAAAGGATAAGACCCTATTGCACTTTTGTTTCCCTACTTTTTTTTAGCTATTGGTACTCTACCTTAACACAAGTAAGAGGTTCCATAATGGCCAAAAATTGTGCATCTGGGTTTCCAAAATGCTCCCTGGCAGGGGATCGGGTATATTGATACCAATGTCAAGGTTGTCTGGCTGTGGCTTATTTTAGAGCAACCTTTCTACTCATTACTTGCAGCTGATCCACACTGAGGATTGCGATGCGTTTGCTGGTCCTTTAAGTGCGTAGAATTACTATATAGCACAAAACCGGCAACAGCTTGCTCCTGCCATCCTGAGCTAATTACCATTTCATTATTAATCACGCAGCTGCTCCGCCAGCTTAGGTCTCTCCAAAGCACGATGAAGCTTCACATATGGAGCACAGAAGAATTTTACAATGGTATTTAGAAAAGGTATTTAGACTTTTCGACAACTTATTGATTAAGCAGATTAAGTTTTTTTTTCTGCTCATAACACAAATAGCACAGAAAAAATGCCACAGCGCCTGATGAAATGTTGGGTAGCTGTCATAAATGGCTACATTCCGCCAGGATGGGAGTGAGGGTAGGTGTCACCTCCAAGTTCTTTTTGCTTTTTTTGTAACTTATGTTGCAGTTGCACCAATTTGCTGTTTGCAAGGTGACCACGATCACTCCGGTCATGGTGCGCTGTAGCTCTGGCAAAGTGTGATTTTTAGGCAATGTTTTGCTCCAACCTTTAATGTTTGTTATTTGTTGGCACTTATTTCTTGAGAAACAAGGAATCTAACAGTTCCTATATGCACCCAATTACTTACAAAACACTTGGAAACTGGCATGTTCCTTGGAGGTGCCATTGTGCAAAAATAAGGGACTTCTTAATAAGGGACCATTGGTAGGTACACCACCCCTTCAATGGCGTCACCAGAAACATGGGATAGTCAATGGATCCTTTTCCAACAAAGATCTCATCAATGGCAAGGTCTACTCTACCCAAACTCTTATACCCTGTAATCCTGAAGATTACCTTTCTCCAGTCTGTAAAGAAGTTATTCCGGAAGATTTCTACCGTGGTGTATTCATGGTCCAACATGCTGGCAAAGAACTTGGCTACTTCTTCTGCCTGAAGGCCGAGCTGAAAAGGCTTTCCTGCAATATATTGGAAAGGTCATAATGAACATATTTAGAGATATATTTAGATTTAGATATATATATATTTATTATATATCTGTCTCTATATATAAAGCTGAAATCGTGTGTATGTGTATGCGTCATAAACCTCACCCTCTCAACATAGCCATGCCCATTCCACATAGCCTCGCCCCTTAATAGCTCCACCACCTTTATGGCCCCGCCCCTTTACAATGTATATGTCCACCAAAGAAGTTCGCACCATCGCACCTACAATCACAATTTTGCACACACACCATTTGACTCAGGGTCTTTGGGGGGGGAGGGGGTAGCGGGGATGAGGATTTATGGATATGAGGGGGAAGGTTTGGGGGTGGGGATGCGGGTTTGTCATTTTTGCACAGGGAGAGTGCGGCTTTTTTTGGAGGGCAGGTTTGGAGGGGTGCGGGTTAAGGAGGGCAAGGGGATGGCATATTTTTTTGTACAGGTTTGAGGAAGGTGAAAGGGAGGCACGTTTGGGGCTAGGGGGAAGTGCATATAGTGGACATATAAGCTGATTGTAGGTCTGTGTGTAACTAAAAAGTTACTATGCCCGGGCAACGCCGGGCTATACAGCTAGTATATAGGCATTGCCTGGGTATAGTAACTCTTTAGTTATAAGGTAGGTGTGTGTCCACTATACACACTTCCCCCTACCCCTAAACCTACCGCCCCCCCCCCACCCTCCTCAAACCCATACCCCAGGGTTGCATTAGATAGATCCACCATGGCCTTCTCCATCTAGGCTTGGGGAAGACCCTGGTGGATCTATCTAATGCAACCCAGGGGTAGGGGTTTGGGGAGGGTGTGTGTGTGTGTGGGGGGGGGAATTGGTTTGGGGGTAGGGGGAAGTGTGTATAGTGGACACACACACACACACCTTATAACTAATAATAGTTACTATGCCCGGGCAATGCCTATATACGAGCTGTATAGCCCGGCGTTGCCCAGGCATAGGAACTCTTTAGTTATAAGCTGATTGTATGTTTGTGTGTATGTATGTATGTATGTCCACTATACACATTTCCCCTACCCCCAAACCTACCGCCCCCCCACACCCTCCCCAAACCCATATGCCAGGGTTGCATTAGCTAGATCCACCAGGGTCTTGCCCAAGCCTAGATGGATCCACCATAGCCTTTTCCAAGCCTAGATCAATCCACCAGAGTCTTCTCCGTTATCTTGACAGTATCAAGCCATTCGCTTGCTGGTCCATCTCTTCACCTTGTTCCATCTATTCTTCTGACCATGACATGGTTCTTCAGTGATTCCTCTCTTCATACGATGCATAGACAAGTCGTATCTTGGTGATCTTTGCTTCCAGTGACATGTCTGGCATTATTTGTTCCAGTATTGATGTGTTTGTTCTTGCCATCCATGGTATTGATAACATCCTTCTCCAGCTACACATATCGAAGGCGTAGAGACGCCTTCTGTGAACAGCACAACCACCGCCATTTGCATAAAGCTCATCTGCTTTGAGACTGATGTTACAGATCTCTTAAGACAGTAACATTATGCATAAGGAAAGTCATTGCCATAGCAGATGGGGGTTCAACAGCCCTGAGGCTCCAGTGTTTAGGGGGTTCTACTGCCTTTATGCCACAAAAAGGGTCATGTTTAAGAGCGATATAAATAATGTTTGGAGGGGCTGCTGCATATTTTACCGCAAGCGATTCCTCCGGCTTTGGAAGCTACAGTCACTAGCGATTGCATAAATCAGCATTTTAAATGATGGAGGTGCCGCAATCCTCCCTAAAGACGTCAATTTGTATTAATCTGTGTAATGAGGCTGTAAATTGCGTTGATCACTGGCTAGTAATTACGCAGCAAGGAAAACAACATTGGAGATTGCCTGCTGAAGGCTGCCTCGGGCGCTGTATACTCCGGGGACTTTAGGAGGGCTGCATTGCTGGCAGTAAAGCTCTGGATGAGCTGAGGCTATACTTACTCCTCCATCAGTTGCCTTTGTTCCACCTTGTTTTTCTGCTTCAATGCATTGCTCAAAGTATAAAAAATAAATCTAAATATCAAGCTACTTTGCCAATAGCCGGAAGATAAAATATTTTACCGTTTTGGGTCTAAAGCACCTATGGAGACCAATGCGTCACCATGATGAGCCCTGTGTAGTCACATATTAAAGGTGCGGTCTGATGCCACAATTTTGAGGGTTTATCTTAACAATAGGTGAAAAAGCTGCAGTGTGGCCCCTTAACCTACGAGGTGATTAGAGTTGCACCCTGACTAATATAAGGATGTGTTTGTTACCTTTGCAACAGAACCCACATAGGGGAGGCAGACCCAAAACAGGTGGAGACATTCTAACACGACTATTTGCATAGCTGCTTCCTTACATCTTCACCTCACAGGATAAGACCACAAACAGGGATTATATGCAGTCTGGTACTATGAAAATGGAAGCTAGAAATGGAGCTGGAGAACACAAAAAGCTGATTTTGTTGCTACTGCAGGGATGTTTTCATAGAAGTTTTCACTGGAGCAACATTGGAGAGAGTTACGTACAGCGCAACACTATTTTAACTTCATAAGGAAACTAAGATACCGTAGTCATTATCAAAACCATCCGCGAAGATGCAACATCTGCTTGAAAGGTGCAGAGGTGGCGCATGCGCACTAGGGGACCTTCAAAGTCTATTGGACAGAAATTGTCAAGAACTGTGTTCTGAAAAAAATGGTTGGATATTTTTTCACTGAAGTCAACTAAACCTTTGCCATTACGTAGAGGTGGCCAGTCCATGGGATTGATGCCGCTTGCCAAGCACAATGTTCAGCTAGTTCATACTAGTGCATTCAATGAATTAGATTATTAAAAACCCATGTAGTATTGCCATGTTTCTTGGTTCCTCAGGGAGTCCTGAAACACGTTTACTAATAAATCAATATTATATTCACCCTTTGATGTCTTGTGAAATACGGTAGCACGGTGTTTTAGACAAGACCCTTCATCCTCGCTACTCTACATGCACCATGCTAGGGACTGCAGCAGCCACTATCTGCTTTTATTGAGGTTGCAACTCTCACAACCACACAAGGTGAAGCCTTTAGGTCATATCATCTCTCAGACCCTTCATCCTCCCCACTTAAATGTTCTGACATAATGACCTCTGGGTTTTCATTGGCTGTAAGCCATAATCAACATTAACAGAAATAAACATGAAATAGATCAATGTGTGCAATGACTATATAATATATGCATATCATTTTATGTATTTAATTACGGAAATAAATTAACCTTTTGATGATCTTTTAATTCATAGAGATGTACTAGTATGTAGAAAAACAAATTCTCCCCATCCCCCGCCCCAATCAACATTATTTACTAAATTGCTTTTCTGGACTAACTTGTAAAGGGCAGAGACTGTGCATGCGCACTGGAGCACTGTTCAATGTCTATGGCTCAGATGAATGTAACCAAGCACAGAGTTTGGCATTTTCAGGTGAAAAACAAAAAAAAATCTATTTGAGGCGCCCCCAGGACGTGGGGTACTCAGGAACTGGTTCGCTGCTGTCATCACTGGGGAGTCTCGGGGGTCGTGACCCAGTCCTGTGGCCTGGGCGCCAGTTGAAAAAGGGGGATACGTACAGGCAAGGTTGTTGTAACACCACCCGTTGTATGTGGTCAGGATGACCACCGCTGCCGTATTCCTGCTAGGGACGGTGATGAGTGGCAGCGTAGATGGTAAGCCCTCCACGGGTAGGGCTTGGTGTCCCCGGGGCAGGTGTAGTGTGGGGGCTGCATACTCTGGATGCTGCACCGGCTCCTTCTCTGCAGCTTCTTCCAGCCAGCACGCAAGGGACAGCAGGGATGTGGCTCCGCAGTTGGGGGATCCTCGCGGCGGCGTGATAAGAAACAGTCTCAGGCACTTTTGCGCTTACCGGGTACTTTACTTTTCAAGTTCTTAGCGGACAGGTTACAGTTTTCAGTTTTAGTTCTTACACCTATCCAGGGACCCAGGTTCTACTGCAGCTCAGACAGTTCCTCTGCGTTGCTTCCTTCAAAGTACCTTTCAGGCCCTGATTGTCTCTGTCCTCGCTCACAGGTTCGGTCTGGCTGTCACTGGCTCTTTAGTAATGCTTCCCTCTGCTTTAGGGTCACTAGCACTAGTACAATGGCTGTGTTCCTACTCCGTGGAGGGCGGTAGGTTGCAGGTCATAGAGTCCCTGCACCATGCTGGTGTGTCTTGTGATTGGGGTCTTAGAGTCTCCCCGATCACCTCAACAGAGCCAGCTCTCTGGCTATCTTAGCCTAGCCCTCCAGTGACCCAGGTGTGATTTGGGCTCACCAGGCTCCCTCTGTTTCTGGTTCTCAGCTCTGGGTCCACCGGTCAGCTAGGTTGGTTGTGGCTGCCGGGTATGTTGTCCTCCCACTATCCTCTGTGTAGCTGTGGGGTGTTTCTGCTTGGGGTGATCTTCCCTCACCTCTGTCTCTAGAGCGAGCTTTCTCCCCTGGGTATTCTGCCTCCAGGGTTCTGCATCCTCCAGGGAACCTCTCCTCCTGGGAATCTCGTTCCTACAACTTAGTGTTCCTGTGTTTTTAGTACTGTTCCTCCACCCACTTGTCCAGGTTCTACCACTCTCTCCATCCACACTTCTCTAAACTCCCGCCACCTCTTGTCCTACAGAGTCAGTGGCTTAGTGTGTTGGTGTGTGGGTGTTTTAAGTCGACCGTCTTACCTAGTCTGGCTGTAGTTCACGCAGTGGCCACCCTGGTCGCAGGGGCGACACATTTATTATTATTGCAAACTGTTGGGTACATTGCTTTTCTGGAGAAGTGGGAAAGGGGCAGAGGTGGCACATGCGCAATAGAGGACCAAAGTTTATTGGACTTTAATATAAAATGGTCCTGGGAAACCCCTTTACTATGGGCCTTATAACCAACAGGCAGGTGGGTAGTTGCTAACTACCAGCCTTTCACTGTCCAGCACCGATCTCTGCTGGCACAGAACAGTTACAGAGCATTCCAGCCGGCAAGTCTGCTGCATTGCGGCAACAGAGCAGCTCTTCACCCAGGCTGCTATGTTGATGGGGCAAAACTACCAACATCATGATGGTTGATAGACAACTACTTGTAGTTATGGAGAGGTCAGCAGAAACCACAGAATTCCGTCTGGAGAGGTCAGCGGAAACTGCAGAATCGCTGGCAGGTGGCGTCAGTGCCGGGTAAAACTGGCAGGTTGTGTGCAGCTATAGCATGCTAGGTTTTAGGCCCATAGTAAAGGAATAAATTAAACCTGAACACCACCTTCAAGGAGATAGCCAAGTGCATTACTTGGCTCTTTCATATAAAAAAAAAAACAAAAAAAAATATTTTTCATGAAATCCATTTATAATACTTTTTATGGTGGCTCATGCATGCTAAAGCACTATTTAAAGTGTAAGGGCCTGATGGTGATTACCAGGTACAGTGATTGGTTTTCACCACTGTAGAAAAAAATAAAAAATTGAATCCATGTTATTTGCAACATTGCTATTCTTGGACAGTAAATTGAGTGGTGTTGGCGCATGCGCGGTGTAGCTCTGCAGTGCTCGGCCATCCCAGTCCGTCCAATACACTTCTGCGCGTGCTCTTGCGATCTCCATTATCCCAACAAAAGATTTTCTGATGTTGGATAAAATCTTTGCACAATGAAACAATCATTCAGCACAAATTTCATCCAAGGGCAAAGCAAGATGTCTTACAAACCTTAAGTGCCAGCGATACCTGCCCACGTGTAACCTCCGGAGACTGAATGAAAACTAAAATCAATGCGGACCATTATCTGCCAACATTGACCGATCCTAGAGAAAGCGTCTGCCTGGTGAAAATTTACAATAGACTTTCGTTACATAAATGGTCTGACTTGTTACTTGAGCCTGGACCAAGAAATCTATATCTGTGCAGACGAAGAACCTGTGAAACCTTTTTACTCGGAGCGTGAAATCCCCTGATGAATGCGGAGAGGCAGGAATTTTCGCTCGTACCGTCATAGTAAAACTTCACGGCTTTTGGCAGCGGATGATACGGTGGAGCGAACACGGGGCCCTTATGTTCCAGAAATTTCCATTTGATACCGTCTTCATACTTCTCTTCCTCCCACCTGCAATGAATAATTTGGGGAACGCATTATTGCTTTTTTCCTAGACACCTGCTGGGATACATCTAGAAGACAAACAGCCTCTCACAAGGAGCCCAGATAGATTTGGACGGCGGTGAAGCCTTCATTGTGCAGACACGTCCGCGGGATATTGTTACAGTTCCCAAGAAGATCGTTGGCAGGTTCTGTAGTGACCGGCAGCAGAATTTTTTTTGTTCCCTCTCCCTCTATATACATATCATTTTTATTTATTTTGTCAAATTCCCAAAGCCGAATCCGCACAGGACCTGGCCCATTAACCATGGCGTCACCCAGGGCTCCGGGGTCAGTCATGGCAGGAATTCACTGACACTGCATTTTTAATTTATGGAATACTTCTGCACTGTATCACCCTGGTTTTGACAGGCATTTATCTTTATCTACAAAATGTAAAAAGCATCTCTATAAAAATAACGGCCTCCACTCCCTGTCAACAGTGCTGGCTCCCTGGTGACACCATATTATTTAAAGAGACGATCTGTCTGCGCTCCTGATACCTCTGGTTTAATAACTTGTAAACTCAAAATGCTGAAACATCTTTTCTTAGAACTTTGCAATGTGCAGTTCCTCTATTATTCCTCCTGGAAATGTGAGAATAAAATAGCAATACTCCCCCCTCTAACTTAATCTTTACTATGCTTCCACTGAAGTTAATGGATAAGTCTTTTTGCAACTTAATTTGACTATGACACGATCAACACTTGACTATTTTTTATGTACACATTGGAATATTTTGATTTACAAAAATCTAACTTCTGGGACACCCTCATTTTGTAAGAAAAGGTTTATATTTTCATCGTTGTCTACTGACTGCAAGACAGTCAGGAGTAGATTGGAGCGGCAGGTTGCGCATGCGCTGTACTGCATGATTTAAAGCACCACTAGTGTGTTTATTGCAACGATGGAGTGGTGCTTTAAATGCAAGTCCGCTGACCCCTGTCAGATACTCACCTTCTGGTGGCTTCACCTGCTATTGCCATCATTCCACCGAAAAGTGATATGCTTGCAGCTCAAGTGTTTCATGGAGCGTGACACAGGCCACTTTCCAATTCATCTCTATGAGTGCCTTGGTCTGACCTTATTCTCGCTCCAACCCAGCCTCATTCTGGCTCCAACCCGACCTCAATTTAGCTCCATCCTGGCCTTAAGATATACATTGACTTCTTGTGATTTAACTTCTGACTTCCAGACACTCGAATAACAGGCACAAGGTGGCACCGCTGGACCAGAGTATCCTTGGTAATTGGTGAAAACACCTGATAGCAAGTATATGATGGGGCACAGGGAACTTGCATTTAAAGTGCCACACTAGCACTGAAAAAAATAAACTGCCGGAGTGGTGCTTTAAGCTCTTCGACTAAACTAGTCAAGCACAGCTATGCATGCGCTATCTTCAGTGCCATAAGAGCTGGAACAGAAAATCAAACATCGTCACTATTACACAACCACTGACCCACAAAGCATCAGCAGCTGTGTGGGGCAGATTGCAGATAGATCGCATGCAAGTTGCATTAGATTCAAGTTGCCTGTGACTTGTGACCAGTGGAAGAAATTGGAACACACTTGGAAACATGTGTGACCCTGGCAGTCTGTTGCAATGTGACAGCATGGGAAATAATTATAGGAGATTTCAATATCGATGCAGCTTAGCCCTACCCTTCAGACAGGGATAAATAGTGAAGTTGTCTGTAAGGGCCGCTATACACACACCAACTTCTGTGACCAACTTCTGACCAGATCTCTGGTTGCAGTGAAATCATGGACACATTGTTACATGTTGTGGCTGTGTACAAATGTAACAAGGTGTCCATGATTTCACTGCAACCAGAAATCTTTTCAGAAGTTGGTATGTGTAAAGCGGCCCTAACACAAGTCATGGAGCCAAACATTACTTTCTGCCATTGCATCATCACAGTGGGAGAACCAGAGGTTTGTGAGGATTCAGCGGGCCATAAACAGACGAAGCCAGAAATCGATTAGTCAAACAGTACTTTACTCAAGGGATAGGGAAGAGAGAGATGGGGTATGATTATGTATATTCACTGACATTTCTGACCTCAAAAAATATTCACAAACACCCAGTCCAGGGGACCGGGATCAAAGTACTGACTTCAAGGACTCCCTTTAGTGTGTAAGGAACCCTTGGAACGATTTGCCTACCAGGGAGCTAAAGGAGAAGACTTCATGATTCTACCGGAATGATAATTTCAATGAAGGCAAATATTCTTCCAGTGAGCTCAGGAAGGCAGATCAATATTAAAAATATTTTTTATTTTTCCTGATTAAAACTTCATGTTACAGGCATTGCATACCCTGGCACATAGAGAATCCTTGGATTCTCTCCTATATGCTGGGGTATCCCCTGTTTATAAAATTAAATTTTAATCAGAAAAAATAAATTTCTAATATTAATCTGCCTAGCTGAGTTGGCTGGAGGATCATTTGACTTTGTTGGATGTTTCACCACCGGGACCAGGACAGCTCCAATCAACGATGTGGATCGTGCATTCCTGGAAGGCTGAGGGGTGAGCTGAAACTTCGTATGCCATAGAATTTCAATGGAGCGCTACAGAGCAAGTCTTTAGAGTAGCACTATGATTTAAAAACTTATTGGTATACCTATATTCTCAAACTTATACACCTATCTGCACCCCAACAGAAGGAATGACTGTATCCAACGTCCTTAGTGACACCGACTGCAGTCTATTAAATCAATGTTTGTCACCAAAACAGTGTCCTCGCTTTACCCACCAAAAATGCTGTTTGCGGGGCCTGAGCTCATGACTTACAGTTACTTGGTAAATCCACATGGGATACAGGTCCGAAAGCTCAGGTCAAAAACACCAGGGAACAATCGTCTTATGCAACCGAATAGCCACAAACAGGCTCTACACACATGAAATTGATCGTTTGGTCTCATCCACGACACCCAGAGATGTCTTCCTCAGAACAATCCTCCCACTGGTAGCACATTAACGTCTTCTTCTCGAGGGAGGCTCCTTCTTGATGCAAAGAACTTGCACACAGTCTCAGCCCCGCTAACGATGACCAGTAGAATGACAGCCTCCCACCACAAGTCCACACGTTACTGGAAGAGTCAATTCTCAGGCCCTGGCAGGACCATTTGTCTAGGATGCAAAGGAGTCCCCCTGTTGTCCCCAGGAAGTCACTGCAGCTGGTTGATTCAGGGAAGTCACTGCAGGTTGCATCCTCTGTACACTCAACAGCATAGAGTGAGTCACTGAACTTACAATTTTTCCCACATTTTTTGCAACTTTCTTGTGGATAAAGTGACAATACTAGCTTGCGTTGAGCTATGATGTGGTAACCCATCTTTAGACCCATAAGCTGTGTAATAGGCAAAGTCGCCAGGTAGCCCCAAGCCTTATTCTAACAAGAGGGTGTTTTGCACGTGCACCACCTCCATTTGAAGACACCGGTGAAGGATGGCTCCTACTCTTAGTGCGACCATGCATTACAACCACATTCAGATGTAGGCGCACCATGAGCACAGATCACCCCTGTAAATTACACGACTACTGGGGGTTGGGGTTGTGGTTCCCACAGTAATCACACAATTTCCAATGAGTCCACTTGGGTGACAAATACAAGATGATGTCTCCGACAGGGAAAATTATTTCCAACAAGTTTCATTTAACAAACAAAACAGTGTTTGTGCTTCTTTCCGGCCTCATATCATGTACAGTCCTACTTATAATAAATGTTATAATCAACTCATCAGTATAATTGGATTTTGTAAACAAATGCAATCAAGCCGCATGTACAAATGTTTCTCTCATCTCTTTTTTGCATTACATTTTCCAGCCTCGGTCTCCCGAGTATTCGGTTCTGGATGAAGAATTTGTGTTTCTCGCAGTTACTCCATCCTTAGAGGATAGAAGTATGAACCGTCCTCCCCGATCTACAAGACGTCCGTCTGATTCTCCTTCCTTCATTTTCCATTAGCTCTGTAGGATGCGATTCTTGGGATCCCTTGTTCATCCTCGGGTGCGGTAAAAACCAGCAAAGAAAATGCCTTTACTCCAGAGACAATGGACAGATGCATCAAAGAAATGATTGACAAATTGTGCAGCGTACGACAGTTTTCTATTTTCAGGCCTTGGATGACATGAACGCTCTCAGTTACAGAAAACAGACGCTAGTATTTTACAGTTGTGCCCAGGGCTGTAGAGTCAGTAAGGCAAATATCTGACTCCGTCTTTAATTTCCCTGAATCAGAATCCAACTCCACCAAAATGGACACCGACTCCAACTCCGCGAGTCCGACTCCACAACTAGGTCTGTTAAGTCAGTAAGCCATGACTCCACAGCTCTGGTTATACCTTGTGAAAAGTTCTTGATCACTGATTGAAGGGGCTGTTTCACGAAGAAAACCCAAATCCACATGTCCTAAGGGTACGTGCATACGTTTAGGATTTGGTGCAGAAAGTTCTGAACCATTTCTGCATTTCTTGACTGGAAAAACGCATAGCCAAATACCAGCATTTTCGATGTTTCAATGCTTTTTGTTGCACAGTTATGGTGCAGAGTTTTCCCATTAATTACAATGGGTGAAATCTGCAGCAATAATGCTGCAAAAATTGACATACACCATATCTGCAAGGAGAAAATCCTCAACGTGTGCAGGAGACTTCACGATTCTCGTCGACTTTGCTTCATCAGGATCCCCTGCAGGTTTTGAGACAAATTTGCACCAAAAAATGCGATAAAATCACATGTACACACAGTCTTAGGATGTCAGAGCTGATTTGCCGTCCACCAGCCTGAAGTGAACACTGCCCGTTTAGCAGTTTGTGATGGCCAATGGTTCAGTTGATCAATTGCTTATAAAACTGAGTGCATTCCCTTAAAATAAATATTAATCAATAAACAACTAATAAATAAATTAAGTCTCTCTAGTTCAACCCATAGCCTAACAAGTTGCCCACAAACTTCCCATTACGCCTTTGTCCATCATACATGTCAACTTTTACTAATGTTTTTCTAGGGTTTTGTCAAATTAAGTAAAACTTTATTCTCCATAAAAGGTTTTATTTTCTCCAAGTCACACTTCCTCTAGGTCTCCATTTGTCACCCTTGGACACTGCAGACCTGTCTGATGGTGGAGTATTTTGACGACACACATGAGAAAACCTTCCAGAAGGTATCAGCTTCGTTAAGGCTTTGGCGAGTTCTGGGAAATCTCCTTTTCTTGCCGGTGCTTCTTGGACTTGTAGGAAAAGTATGCAGCAGATCCAGCAGAGCTCCATTACTTCTCGTATGTTAACAGAGATGAAGGTTAACTGTTGAAGTCAGCAAAAAGTTAGACTGTGGTGCCCTGTGCCAGGTAAAGCCACAGAACATACTAGTACACTAAGGGATTTCCACATCTGGTACCCACATACACCCAACACCTTCCACTCCAAGCCTGTAGGGGGAGATCTACTGGTTGCTGATCAGCCAGATCCCCTATAAATACACGTGCTGGGGGTGGAGTTAGACAGAGTGTGCAGTCGCTAGGAGAACTGTGAAGTTCAGCTCAGAGATAGTGAGCAAAAACTGCTACTGAAGCCGTGCTAGGCCCGAAACGAGCGCACCGCCAGAGCCAGTGTGAGGGTCCAGAGAGCGAGGGCCGAAGGCAGAGGCAAGGAACAGTACAGTGGGGGCAGAGGAGCCATACCGGCTCACCCCTGGAGAACACCGGACACTGGAGTCCAAGTCTGCAAGGGAGATAGATCAGCCCAGCAGAGAATCCCAGTACACCGCGGAGGCTTAGCTTCCCGGACACCCGCAGCACCCACCATTTGAGAGCCAGGAGCCGCAGAGAGGTAGCTGTAGCCAAGCGAGAGCCCTCGGTGCAGCAACACAGGTGTGAGAGAGAAGAGAGGTCAGGCCTGGTTTCACACACGCCAGACTTCAGGACAAGGGAACAGGACAAGGAGGCGTTTAGCCCACTCAGTGTGGAAATCCAAAAGTGCACCATTCAACCCTGGAAGTGTACCTGCAAAACACCAGTAAACGTACAGAAAAGACTCTGGTGTGCGTGTCCATCCTTCCATCCTGTCCCACACAGTGACGACTGCGCTACCCTATTCCATCATTCTACCCTTACAGCCCCAGGGAACCTGCTCCACTTGTAGGGAGCTACAACACCTTGCTGCCATCCATCACCCCAGAAGCGCCGGTGCAATCACCGGATCTACAGGTGGTGTCACAACAAGCACCTATAAACTTTTATCCCTGTAAATACCACCGTTTTTGCTGTCACCCAAGGGGACAGACTCGGGCACCGACCACCCATGACATCCCTGCACCCAACTGCCTGAGATCTGAGTACCCCAGACCCTTGTGGGCCAGACAAGACAAGTTTCCAAATGCCAACAGGAAGGCAAATTGCAAAGCTCGACTATAACACATCCCAACTTCTCAAAACTAAATAAATTTTCATTCTGCAAATAGTCAGAAATGTTGACTGAGCATTCGGAAAAATTGGGGACACTTGGCCACGCCACCAGGGTGCCCACAAAACTCCCATTCCACCACTGTCCATCACACATGCAAACTTTGACTGATGTTTCTTTAAGGGTTTGTTGAATATAGAGAAACAATCACAACTGGACAATTGTATGTCTGCTGTAAAGAACAATAAGACAGATACAGCAAGCCTGGAAAAGGGTAGGAAGGCCCCAACAGTAGGGAAAGGGGAGATGGGTCACCACCTGACACTAACCTGTGTCTGCACCCTGCGCTCCCTAATGTCCCTAAACGGCTCCTTCCTGCCACCCGCCGTTACATGCCTAGTCCTTGAGCTGTTCCTCCACTCACCCTGGCTAGTGTGAAGGTCATTAAGTACACTTTTTACAAGTCACACTTCCTCGCAGTCTTCCAGGTCTCCATTCCCTGTCCATGGACACTGCGGCTGCAGATGGTGGAGTATTTTGACGATACACAGGAAACTTTCCAGAAGGAATTGGTTTCTTAGAGGCAATGGCGTAACATGAAGTTCATGCGCCCAGATGCAAAAAGCTCTAAAGGGACCCCCAATTATTGCAAATCTTTCATAGCTTTACTCTGTTTCTATAGGTAAAAGGGACTTCGGGGCCCCCCAGGTTGCAGGGCTCCAAGTGCGATTGCAACCCCTGCACCTGTTGTAGTTACGCCGCCACTTAGAGGCTTTGGCGAGTCCTGGGAAATTTCTCTCATTTTTAGGGGCTTCTTGGATTTGTGGGAAAACTATACAGCAGATCCAGCAGAGCTCTATTACTTCTCGGATGTGAACAGGGCCGAAGGCTCAATATGGAAATCAGCAGGGGTAAGAGTTAAGTTTCTAAATGCCAACAGGTAGGCAAATTGCAAAGCTCGACCATAACACATCCCAAGTTATCAATAAAACATTTAATCAGGGAAACGAATCCCATAAGAAGCTGCTGCCATGGAGCCGTCCTCCTTGTGCCGCAGGATGAGATTTACTCAGCTGCTGAGACAATAGCGCTCTGTGCCAGACAGGTTTCTGGATGTTCGCGCCATTCACATGCCAGCTAATGCCAGTTCAATTTTCAATGCTGGAAAGTCGGCAGCTGCTTGTGCATCAGACACTGCCCCCGGGGGATGGGCTGATTATAACGGTTGAAGGGGAAGCACCATGGGGGCAAATTGAACAATCGCGGTGATTTCTCTGCTAGATATTACAAGGCCTGAGAGCACAGAAGACTTTACTGTGCACATATCGGACCTCTGCCTACAGACTGAGGCACTAACTGTCCCCCATGCAAAAATAAATAAGACTATTCGGGTCCTGGAGACGTTTTGGGCATTTCCTTTAATTACTCTACATGGGACACACTGGAGCCCTGGAAGTTTGAGGCCGAGGCTACAAGAGGTCTTTAAGACTTGATGGTGAAAGTCAGTGTAGCCCCAGCCTTACACATCAAGCCACCTCCCCACCCTGACTATGTATGTCATTTATGGCACCTGGTGGAGTAAATTATGATGGATTCATCCCGCTCAAGCTAAACCCACTGTTATTAACGTTGATGTAAAGAAGCCAGAAAGTCACAATTTTGTTCACAACTTTTTTTGTTGAATCTGGACCTATGACATTAAATATATAGATACTTTTATAAATTATTACAGGGGTCAAGGAACTTAAAAAGTGGCTGTCAGTACAATATGACTGCTCAGTGTACCCTTGGTGTGGCTGAGCCATTTTGTTGACTTTCCCACTTTTTGTCTTTCATTAATCTCTGCCCTCTTCTCCTGTAAAGTTAGAGCTGTCAAGAAAGATAAGGATGAAGATTGACAGAAAATAAGAAGGTGAAAAGGAGCATGGGCACCATACGGCGGTCCAGTCCTTGGCACTGTGGCGCCCCGCAACGAGTGCGTCACAAGGGAGTATTGCAGCCGCAATATTCTCTGACACAGCAGTGAAATAGTTAACTTTGAGATCCAACCCAACATGCAACACCTAGAACAGGGGACCAATCATAGGTCCTGGGGGGTGGAGTGTTAGGGTAGTGTAGTAGAACAACAATAATCTAGAGAACAGAGAGGGTCTGGAATCGAGAGCTTAGAACACAGAACTTGGAGAGGAGCGGGGCTCCGCACTCCGTGCGGGCCCCTGGGCCGTCACCGGTCGGGTGTCAGCACCTGAGGCCTTAACTACCGGGATTGGGCATTTCTACACGGGTTCCCAAAAGACTCCCGTGCCCACAACTCACAGCCGGTTAACTGGTACCGAAGCTGGCAGCAGTTCACCTCTGCCACGCGAACCAGAAGCGTGGAGGAGCAGCTTCAAAGGAGCACCCCACCACCAGCCAACTTCCAGTCGTCTAACCAGCGGTGTACCCACTGAGGGATCCAAGGCTCCCCAAAACATCCAGAACGTACATCATGGATAGGGCATTGAAGCAGCCTCCCCGTACCCGACCTGGTATTCCTGGGCGACACTGGCAAACAAGTTAGGTAGAATGGAGGAACACTTGCGGATCTCTGAGGAACACTATCACTGCTGAGTCCACCCGGTCTACTACTCAACCACTGTATGCCATGTACTGCCTGCTGGTTACAGTAAAGACCCGTTGCAGAGACTACCTGTGTCCGTGCTTCCTTATGAACTGTCCGTCCGCACAACAAGGTAACCGCAGCTGCCGCACAACATCTTGAGCAGCTCCAGCCTCCGGGGATCACCGCTCAGCCTGTGGGGAGCGTAACATCTTGCTGCTGTCCATCCCCCGGAGGTTCCGCAGCGTCGGTAGCCCTTACCGAATCTACTCATAGGTGGCGTCACGAATAAATTAAAACCCCTTTAATCTGTTCCACCAAGACGTCTTCACTTTTGATCTGCACTACACCGGGCCCCACTACCGGCAGGCGCGGTCCACCCGTGACAAGGAGGAAGGAAGCATCGCCTGTATAAACCGGAGTCCCGGCCACGGTGAGTCAGCACCATATGGTGACTCAGTCGTAGTGTTTATAATAGAATCCAAGCACTCATCTGGATCAGTGTCAAGTGATTTATTGTGAAGCACACATGGATGGTGAGGTGACAGCAGCAATAATGTTTCGGCCCCCAATTAGGCCTTTCTCAACACGTCACTGCTAATGATGTTAGGGGAGTAAACATCAGGTATGGAGCACTGTATGGTAAGAAGAGAGCCCCCTGCACCATGGAACAGTACGTCTGTTGCAGGCCTATTAGGCAGTGTATCTGTGCAGGCTTTGTGCTGTACCCATAGGTATGTGGAATGTTCCTAGGCACGGACGGTGCTGGCTCTCCCAAGACTACGATACTAACGGTACTTCCCCAGACCAGGGGTCACACACTGGGAGCTACCACATCAGGGGCTATCAGAAACATACCAAGACGATACTCCAGCATTCTGGAACATTCCACATACCCATGGGTACAGCACAAAGCCTGCACAGATACACTGCCTAATAGGCCTGCAACAGACGTACTGTTCCATGGTGTAAGGGGCTCTCGTCTTATCATACAGTGCTCCATACCTGATGTTTACTCCCCTAACATCATTAGCAGTGACATGTTGAGAAAGGCCTAATTGGGGGCCGAAACGTTATTGCTGCTGTCACCTCACCATCCATGTGTGCTTCACAATAAATCACTTGAAACTGAACCAGATGAGTGCTTGGATTCTATTATAACTACGATAGAGATCACCAGATCCTTTCCTACATAGCACCATCAACCTCCCACCACTGAGTGCTGGTCATAAACGATATAGACAGTCGTAGTGTTTGGCACTTTGCAGCACTGAAGTCTTGGGTTCAAGTCCCTTAAGGACATCTGCAAGGAGTCTTGTATGAACTCCTGTTTGCGTGAATTTTCTCTAGTTTCCTCTTAAATGCCAAAAGACAACTGATAGGCAATCTAGATTGTATACCCCAATGAGGACAGCAATGATGATGTCTGCAAAGCGCTGTGAAATTAATGGCGCTATATAAGTGAATAAATATTACTACAAGTTGTACAGAACTGCTTGGCCACACCAAGGGTGCACTGAATGACTGTGCTTGGTTTGAACAGTCATTTTGTGCCAAGACACTCAAAGTTTGCAATTTGGATTAGTTTCCTCCCTGGTGGGGGTGCTTCACCCATCTCCCAGGTGGGGGTGCTTCACCCATCTCCCAGGTGGGGTGCTTCACCCATCTGGCCAGAGCAGCAAAAAGCCTTCACCCCAATTTAGTTTTGCCCATGAAGACCAATTGGCCGCACAACCCAACGCCCAAGTAAGAAGAACAATAATTCTAGAACTAAAACTTTAGAAAAGTCAAAAAGTTGCATTGGTCACACTAATGGTTTCCATTTCCTAATTGGATTATGGTGCGGAGTCATTACCATCTCCATCGGGCCTGCTCCTCCTCTTCTTTCTTCTTCACCTTAAGAGCAATGGCCGCTTCCTTCTCCTCTTTGGTTTTCTTTGCTTTTTCTCGCCTTCATCCTTCACTTCTTTCTTTATCTTATTCTTTTAAGAAATAAAAATCAGAAATATAAAAAGCAGATAATGAATGGTGCAGGTAGACTTTACGGCTTCTCTATTTATCGGCTGTTATCTGGCCACTCATCCTCTCTTCCCCCCATTCGTCCCCCATACATTTATTACACAGGTAGGGATAGAGAACCCCCAGGTCGCCTTCTCCGTGCAAAGTGGAAAATTGAAGGTGACTGGTTGAAGCGAGGGATCTCGGGATCGCGGCTACTGGACGGTCCCCGGAGACTCCCGGCATCAATCTTTATTCACGAGGAAAAAGCAACTTTGCGATCTGGAAGGTGACCGACAGCCGGGAGGAGAAGGAGCGCTGAGCAATTACTCCAGCAGAGTGTGTGTGCGGTAATATTTATTTCCTGAAGCGTAACAGAAAGGCACCATAGTACGGTATATTACAGACATATTATTGGAAAAATCTGACAAGCTTCCTGCACAGTTTTTTGCAATACAAATAAGCATGGTAGGAAAATCCAGTACGTGGGGAAGACAAGCACATCTGTTCTTTAACACTCTGTGCTGCTGTGAGCTCAGCGTTAAGAAACTGGTGCAATAGGGTGTCAATGTCCGCTTCCGTCAAGTAAATGGAGTGGAGAAGCAATGTCACTATAGATAGATGCAGTGCTAATTTATTATTATGAAATATGCACGCCGATCATGTATGGTATATGGGAGCGATCGTGCACGTGTGATCACTCCAAACATGTATAGTCTATCGGATCGATTGTGCACGTATGACCACCCCAATCATGTATGGTCTACGGGAGCAATGTTGCACGGGTGACCACCCCAATCATGCATGGTCAATGGAAGCAACCATGCATGCATGACCACCGCAATAATATATGGTCTATGGGAGCAATAGTACATGCATATCTAACATCAATCATGTATGGTCTACGGGAGCAATGGTGCATGTGTGACCATGTATGGTCTACTGGAGCGATTGTGCATGTGTGCGCCCCTCAATCATGTATGGTCTATGGAAGAGATACTGCACTTGTGACCCCACCAATCAAGTATGGTTTATGGGAACGACAGTGCATGTGTGACCGCCCCAATCATTACAGTCTATGGGAGCAGCAGTGCATATGTGACTGCTCCAATCATGTACAGTCTATGGAAGAGCAAGAGTGGATGTGTGACTGCCCAATCATGTACGGTCCATGGGAGCAACAGTGCACAGTGACCCCCCCAAACATGTACGGTCTATGGGAGCGTCAGTGCACGTGTGACCACCCCAATCATGTACGGTCTATGGGAGCGACAGTGCATGTGTGACCTCCCCAATCATGTACGGTCCATGGGAGCGACAGTGCACATGTGACTGCCCCAATCATGTACGGACCATGGGAGCGACCATGCATGTGTGATCACCCCAATCATGTACGGTCCATTGGAGCGACAGTGCACATGTGAGCCCCCCCAATCATGTACAGTCTATGGGAGCGACAGTGCATATGTGATCGCCCCAATCATGTACGGTCTATGGGAGCGACAGTGCATGTGTGACCTCCCCAATCATGCACGGTCTATGGGAGCGACAGTGCACATGTGACTGCCCCAATCATGTACGGTCTATGGGAGCGACAGTGCATGTGTGACCTCCCCAATCATGCACGGTCTATGGGAGCGACAGTGCATATGTGATCGCCCCAATCATGTACGGTCTATGGGAGCGACAGTGCATGTGTGACCTCCCCAATCATGCACGGTCTATGGGAGCGACAGTGCACATGTGCCCCCCCCCCCCCAATCATGTACGGTCCATGGGAGCGTCAGTGCACGTGTGACCACCCCAATCATGTACGGCCTATGGGAGCGACAGTGCACGTGTGACCACCCCCAATCATGTATGGCCTATGGGAGCGACAGTGCACATGACTGCCTTAATCATGTACGGTCTATGGGAGCGACAGTGCACGCGTGACCACCCCAATCATGTACGGTCTATGGAGCGACAGTGCACGTGTGACCACCCCAATCATGTACGGTCTATGGGAGCGACAGTGCACGTGTGACCACCCCAATCATGTACAGTATATGGGAGTAATCGTGCACATGTAACTGCCCCAATCATTTACGTCCATGGGAGTGATGGTGCACATGTGACTGCCGCAATCATATATGGTCTATGGGAGAGCAATAGTGGATGTGTGACCCCCCCCCCCCAATCATATCCGTTTGCATTATGACCCATGTGCTCCATGTAAAGCTTCTGCATTTCTGCCATATACAATCTATTTTGCATGTTTTTTCCCTACAAGTAATTTAAAAAAAAATATAAAACTAATCCTGCCGGAGGGCACAAGTCCTTTCGTCATTCCGTTTTACTGAACGCAATTTTTTTTTTTTTTTCGGTCTAAGAGCTTGGAAACATAACAGCCGGAGCACTCTAATGAAGCGCATTATATGGGAGAAACACTGTAGCGGTACACTTCCATCCATTAGGGGGTATAAACGGTAATTGTGCGCTACCATCTTTTTTACTTTCCTATATTGCTTCTCAGTCCGGCTCATACTCATTACATGAATGCCTGCAAACACGCGGCCATTAACGGACAGTGTTGGCGTCCGGAGCGGGGAAAACTCAAAGCAGAATATTAGTTTAAAAGGTAAAAAATAAAAACTAATCTACACAAACAATGTAAATAAAACACATTTTTTCAATGCAGTATGTTTACAGGGTAAGGGAAATGAGCAGACGCCTTGCAGGTTGTGCGCTCATAGAGGCACAATTTGGCCTTTTGCCGGCGGTGAGCGCTTCCTCCATCCGCCCAATTACACGTCCCGCTCTCGTGATCGCTTTGTAAATGGTCCTCACCCTTAAGACTTACAATATTTTTCTTTTCGTTCAATAGGAAGTGATCCAATTCTATAGTGGCCGCGCTCCCCGTGGTAATAATTTTAAGAACTTCTTGTCCACAAAAAATTTTATTCCTCAAAACATGCGAGAATATAAAAAACGGATACAACGCGTTTCGGCGGAGACAACCGCCTTCCTCAGGTATCTAAATAAAAATACATCTGACACTTTGCTTTATAGGTAAATTTAGATACCTGAGGAAGGCGGTTGTCTCCGCCGAAACGCGTTGTATCCGTTTTTTATATTCTCGCATGTTTTGAGGAATAAAATTTTTTGTGGACAAGAAGTTCTTAAAATTATTACCACGGGGAGCGCGGCCACTATAGAATTGGATCACTTCCTATTGAACCTTTATGCCTGTGGGAATCCGTGGCAGGACCCAATACAGGATCAATTCAAGGCGAGCAGCAGACCCGGATAAATATCCAAAGCGTGAGGAGGCTTTGGAAAAACCATATGCTTGAAGTTTTATGGCAAGAGGTGAGTGCATAAAACTTCATTAAAAGGGCACCAGAGAGTTACATTGGTAACGCGCTGAGATTGGCGCCGCATGTTTGTTTTTTATATATACCCCACAGGGAATCACCTTACTTAATATTTTTCTTTTGTTCTGCATGATGTTGCTAAACAATTGTGCGTTTGTCTATTGTTCGCTTTCATTAACCCGCGGCGCCTTACCATACCCTTCCCTTAACACAATATGTGGTTCCGCTCCATTTACCGAAGCGTCCTGAATTGTGCATTGTTCTAGCAGGGGTGCCATTGTAACACTGCTTTATAAAGGGGGTCACGCCCGTAAATATGGGGTTAGATTGACAATCTCATACACTGCACTGGAAAATGAAGTGTTTTTGTTTTAAGTAGAAAGTATTAATGCAATGAGCAGTCACATATACAGCATTAAAGATAATGGAAATATAAGTGTTCTACTGTGGTGCCAAAAAGTCCAGATTAAAGTTTCCGGGGGTGTCAATATCAATATTCTTAGATAAGGAAATTGAAAAACAGCTGCATTCTTCCAAATATAGTGCCACCCCCAACTACAGGTTGGGCCTAGTATTGCAGATGAAGCTCTATTGAAGTTGTGAGGAGCTGGCCATTAACTAGAGACTATTGGACTTTTTACAGCATGGAGTGCTGGTTACATAGATATTTTTGTGTTTTAATAGAGATTTGCTGGTCAGTTATAATAGTCACTTGTCTGTATACAATTGGGAGATATTGTAACAGTGTGTCATCCTAGTCAGCCTGCATGGCCATAATTTAACCGCGCCTACATTAACATTCATTACATTGCATCTGGTGGGGGGAGTCAGTCTTGGTTTCTCTCAGCAGGGGACATCCTGGATACACACCTTTGCAGACTAGCCTGAGACTTCATTGAATTTCTGTTACTTTTGAATTGAATTTAAGCGTGGTTAAGGAGGCCGGAGCAGGGGCGTAACTACAATAGGTGCAGGGGTTGCTAACGCACCCGGCCCTGCAGCCTAGGGGGGGCCCCAAAAGTAATTTTGCCCTATAGAAAAAGACTAATGTTATTAAAGATTTGCAATAATTGGGGGCCCCGTTGGAGCTTTCGCATCGGGGCCCCTGGGCCTGAAGTTACGCCACTGGGTCAGGGTGTACTAATCTTGGAATCAACCCCCCTGGTTGAGCAAAGATAAGGAGAACAGAAAATTACAAGCTTGGGGGAGGTTAGGTCCCCTTCACCCTACATTTTTTTGTCCATGAGGAGCCTTTAATTTGAAGGACCAGGTGGACAGACACGGATTTGTTTAAATGGATGGCATTTATGCTCCCGGATCCTGTTTTTTGAAGGACCCGTTTTGTGCATATAAAAAGCATTGGCAATTGCTGCAGCCATAGGAAATGATGGTAATTTAGGACAGGAAGAGGAAGCGGCAGAGGGAAGGAAGGAGGGAAAGAACGAAAGCGGCAGAGGGAAGGAAGGAGGGAAAGAACGAAAGCGGCAGAGGGAAGGAAGGAGGGAAAGAACGAAAGCGGCAGAGGGAAGGAAGGAGGGAAAGAACGAAAGCGGCAGAGGGAAGGAAGGAGGGAAAGAACGAAAGCGGCAGAGGGAAGGAAGGAGGGAAAGAACGAAAGCGGCAGAGGGAAGGAAGGAGGGAAAGAACGAAAGCGGCAGAGGGAAGGAAGGAGGGAAAGAACGAAAGCGGCAGAGGGAAGGAAGGAGGGAAAGAACGAAAGCGGCAGAGGGAAGGAAGGAGGGAAAGAACGAAAGCGGCAGAGGGAAGGAAGGAGGGAAAGAACGAAAGCGGCAGAGGGAAGGAAGGAGGGAAAGAACGAAAGCGGGCAGAGGGAAGGAAGGAGGGAAAGAACGAAAGCGGCAGAGGGAAGGAAGGAGGGAAAGAACGAAAGCGGCAGAGGGAAGGAAGGAGGGAAAGAACGAAAGCGGCAGAGGGAAGGAAGGAGGGAAAGAACGAAAGCGGCAGAGGGAAGGAAGGAGGGAAAGAACGAAAGCGGCAGAGGGAAGGAAGGAGGGAAAGAACGAAAGCGGCAGAGGGAAGGAAGGAGGGAAAGAACGAAAGCGGCAGAGGGAAGGAAGGAGGGAAAGAACGAAAGCGGCAGAGGGAAGGAAGGAGGGAAAGAACGAAAGCGGCAGAGGGAAGGAAGGAGGGAAAGAACGAAAGCGGCAGAGGGAAGGAAGGAGGGAAAGAACGAAAGCGGCAGAGGGAAGGAAGGAGGGAAAGAACGAAAGCGGCAGAGGGAAGGAAGGAGGGAAAGAACGAAAGCGGCAGAGGGAAGGAAGGAGGGAAAGAACGAAAGCGGCAGAGGGAAGGAAGGAGGGAAAGAACGAAAGCGGCAGAGGGAAGGAAGGAGGGAAAGAACGAAAGCGGCAGAGGGAAGGAAGGAGGGAAAGAACGAAAGCGGCAGAGGGAAGGAAGGAGGGAAAGAACGAAAGCGGCAGAGGGAAGGAAGGAGGGAAAGAACGAAAGCGGCAGGAGAGGGAAAGGGAAGGAGGAGAAAGAACGAAAGAGGCAGAGGAAGAAGGGAAAGAACGAAAGAGGCAGAGGGAAGAAGGGAAAGAACGAAAGAGGCAGAGGGAACACCCATGTTATGTAAAACAGACAGCGCCGGGTTCATTAGTCAGTTTTTGTCTGCTGCGCCCAAAATCAAAGCAGTCTCCGATTCTGGATACAGGGAAAAACAGGAGACAAGCTGATGCCTGACTGCATTGACCCAAATGGATGGCCATATAGGACCAATCCATGCCCATAGGGATACATGGGAGGCCAAAACAGATCCCGACTGAATTCAAAACGGATAGACCCAGATCCCCAAGAACAGTGTGAAGCCAGCTTTAGTTAGTGGTAGGAATTGAAAGCGAAAGGATCAGTGCTGAGATCCTGAAGCTTATGGATGGACTATAGAGTTGGGAGTTGGATACTTGTGCATCAGTTGGGGTATCTGTAGCGCCCCTGCGGGTCCAGTCATCACAAAGGTACTGCATCCCTGTTAGGGTGTAGTACCCACTCAATGGTAAGGGTAGTACAGACTGGTATTGGGATACCCAGATCACTCTAGGAACTATTGTAGTGGGGTTGGGTGGTGACGGGAGTTAGAGGGATCACTTGGGAGGCGTGAGGTCAGAAAGAACACAAGTAGATGACGTGGGACACGTGACAGAGGGAATAAAAACAGCAAGAAACATTAGAACATAGGAGGCAGTGAGAAGAAAGGCAGTTAGAGTGACCAGCTGAGGAGAGGTGGTACAACAGCTGAGGAGAGGCCATTGAACACCAAGGTCAAGTTGGAGGGAAGCTAGAGAATATTCGTCTGAAGTGTCCAGAGGACTGGAGCAAGAGAAAGCTCGTCCTAAGGCCGAACCCTAGAGCAGAACATCACCCAAGTGGCTCCAGGAGGAAGAGGGGGTCCCAGAGGCACGGGAAGTGAGCAATCCACACATAGGACTCGTATCCATTGTCAAGCGCAGGCAAGTGGAGTGACTAGGCCGCAGGGGACACCGGGAACCCAAAAGACTAGTGAAGAAGACCAGGCTCAGCTAGCAACCCGGAGGCTGTGCCACTTCCAAGGTGACACAGTTAACAACTGCGCACATCTGCTGAAAAGGTGGCAACCATAGAGCTAAGGAGAGACACTACAAGGAACCCCCTAGGAAAACCCACAGTCACTGGCTCAGAGCTCTGTGTGGCGAGGCGCAAGGCAGGACAGGCGAAGCAAACGCTGTGTGAGACTACCTGGAAAAGACAGAAAAGGGGTGCCAGTTACGTACCATCCTATAACCAGTGAGTAGCTGGAGCCCTGCCTCCGAGAACCCAGTGCTCAGCGGACTGTTACACAAACACTGAGTAAAAGAACTGAAGATTGCAACCCACTATGTCAGAACTTTCTTACATGTCCAAAAGCAACAGAAACACAACTGTCAACTCACTCAGGTACTTTTGGCCACCTTAGGTGTCAGCCCTACCCATAGGGTGCTTAAGAACATTGCTGCCTCCCAACCATCGGCCCCTAGGATGACTGTCGAGCAGGGCCGGCCAGATATAGCCGCAACCTTCGGGTGGCATCATGTATAAATTAACAAGTATCTCCAGGTCCAGTTATCCCTGTCCAGAATGAACCCTCCACACCAGATCCCTAGCCCTAAGAGAGCCACCCACACCAAATTTCTATTGACACCGCCAGGGTCATGGAGCCGGGTCTCAGTCCCTGTGATCCCTGTGATGAAGCCTCAAGAAAGCCCAGTTCCGAGTATCCCAAGGCCCTGGCGGGGTGTGTCATATCCATTATCTGGATGAATTTAAGGACTATAGTCGGTGGTTTCTGATCTTGCAGACTTGGTGCATTGCATTGTGGCGGTGTAATTGGATATGCTGAAATAAGGTGTACGGATACAAATTTAACTTCTTGCTTTGTTTACCTGTTTAGGTGATTATTACAACCCACAACTTCAGACTCCTCACAAATTAATGGCAAAAACTGCACAAACCATAGACAACTGCCATTTTTTGCAACAAGTCACTTTTAGGCTGTGTGCACATGCTGCGTTTGAGTGCAGATTTGTCATAAAACCCGAATGGTTTCCTATTGTCACAAAGTCAATAAGAATCATGAAGTCTCCTGTATACAATGAGAATTTTCTCCCTGCTGATTTAGTGTAGAAATAAATCTGCAGAGGTCACTCGTTCTAATGAATGAGAACCCAAAACGTGGCAAAAAAAAAAAAAAAAAAAAACCACATTTTTTGCGGCTCCATTTTCCAAGAGATACAGAAATCTGTGCATATTCCTTGAGGCTGTATGCACGGGGAGGTTTTTGGTGGCAAACACTCTCCAAATTTTCTTCCAAAACACCTAGAAAAACTTAAGAAAATGTTTCTGTTCCAAACACTCAACAAAGACTCCTCGTGTGCACATACCTTTAAGTCTGGGTCTAGGTGGCGACTTAGGATACCTGCACAAAGTCATCAGGGGGATACTTCAGCTGGGATCAGTCACGTCAATCTACATTCAGTCTTGAAGTCATTGAAACAGTCATGCCCAATGCACTGTAATATATTCACATCACTAAGTGCAGAAATACACATGATGTGGAAGGACCTGTGGGGATGTCACAATCACTAATGGGCAGAGCCAAGCCCAAGGAGTCTAAATGTAGGTCTGCTTAGATCCCCCATTATGGTCACAGTAATGACATCACCACAAGTCCTTAAGGACCAGCAGAAACCTTCAGTGATGTCAATATATTACAATACAGGGAGGTGTGACTACATATAAAAACTATATAAATGAATATGGATTGATGTGACTGATCCCAGCAGTAGTATCCAAACTAAAAAAACACAACCAAAATTTGTACAACACCCAGAAATCTAAATTTATGATAGTGCTAATTAGTACACCCAAAACAAGCTAATGGATGTATACATGGATTATAGAAAAAAATAACTGGGCAGGGAGATTGGTGGGGGACCCATGCTCTAACACTAAGCCCTGCCTAACAGGGGGGGCTTGGCGAGATGGAATATATAGTTGGCTCCCCAGCTCCACATATGCTCACCCTGATACACCCTATACTACACTAATGTGACATTCCAGAGTCCGGTTGCCACAATGGCATTGCCTCCCTCGGGGGGTGATGCAGTGCTTGGAAGCAAGGAGGCATAGCCACACCAGGTGAGCCCACAGCATGCAACACTTTTCCTGACTCCAGACCAGAAGGGGGAGCTCTGAAACCAGAGTTCGGGGAGCTCCCCTATAAATTCAGTCCTGGGGTGAGGTTAGTCAGTGCAGTTCCTAGGAGGACTGTGAAGACATCCTGTGGACTGGAGCTGTGCAGGCTCGTCCGAGGATAGAGACTAGCAAGCGTGAGGGAGCCATAGGAGAGGGTCTGAGGAAGGAGAGAAGCAGGCCTGGGGAGTGGAGCTAGCAGACTGTCTCACCCCAGTGCAGAGCGCCAGAAACTGACACCAGAGTCCGAGGTTGTGAGGGTACTACAGACCCAGCAGCGAAAACTGGAGAGTGGGAGATTCTAAGTCTCCCAGCCACAGTAAAGCACCTGGAGGCACAGCAGCCTTGGAGAACTAAGGCACAGTGGCCAGAGGAGTGGTGCCTGGAAAAGGCTCAAGCTGCCTGCCATACAGGTGAGAGACTTAATAGCAAAGAGAGGGTCGCAGCTTAGCTACAGGCAGCCAGGACCAGCAAAGAGAAGTGCAGCAGGGAAAGCCTCAGAACTCAACAGGTGAGGAAATCCCAGACCTGCTTCCAGGTCATCCGGACTCAACACCACCTGAGGACAGTACCCTGGTTTCTACTGGCAACTACCAGTAAAGGTAACGGAGACTACTACGTACTGTGTGTCTGTCGATTATTCTGCACCCTCAGTCCTGCACCCCAATGGTGCACCACCGCCTTAGACATTACTGGTTCCCTGGGGAACCGCTCCAACCATAGGGAGCGATACCACCTTAGTTGCGATTCAGTCATCCCCAGAGGTCCCACACCACAGAGTTGGCCACCAATAGCCGAATATCACAGTTGGTGTCACAACAATCAATCCCCAAAACCAAATCCCTGAACTTTAAGTTCATGCCCAGGGTCACGGAGATGGGTCTCAACTCCTGTGACTCCCCAGAAGTATCACAGCTCCAAGTACCCCACGACCCTGGGGTCATATCACTCTTATGAAGCTAAATCTATGCTGAGTGGAACCCTACATCCAATGGAAGAGGAGTGAAGGGTTTCCTAAACAGTCAGGACTGAATACTGGACACAAATTTAAATATTATTGCACTAGGAAAGTCTGATTGGGTAATGCACGGTTTCTCCTATCACCCACAGAGGATTAGAGACTATACAACTAATGTCATGAAAACAGGTATCCCGCATTTTATGGGATCCTGAACAACTATTGTAACACAAATGTGTTTGTGCCAGAAGCAGATGGGTTCCCCTACGAAGATTTAGCTGCACAATATTAGTGTAGTATAGGGTGTATCAAGGTGAGCCTACAAACTATATATTTCAACCCCTCGCTGTTAGGCTGGGCTTAGTGTTAGGGCATCGTTCCCCCATCAAACTCCCTGCCCAGCTTTTTTCTATATTCTACGTATACATCCATTGGCTTGTTTTGGGGATACTAATTAGCACTATAATAAATTGGATTTCTGGGATTGTACCACCCTGAAAAAAAACAAAAAAAGACTTCGGGTTCCGGCCTCTGATGGAGTAGTCACGGGGAAGGAGAGCTCCGGGACCCACGGCCGAAAGAAGCTCATTTAAAGCCGCCACAAACCCGTAACCGGCACAGAAAGTCAGCAGAGGGTGCGAGGCAGACAGGACACGGACTGGGCGAATAGGCACGACGGAGACGGAGGACCTAAAGCCGGGTGGCACGTGCAGGCTGCTGGCGGGCGCGCGAGGAGAGCGGACACGTGTACGACGCCAGGGAGACTGTTGTTGGCGGAAGAGGCACAGCCTGGGATCTGAAGAGTGACGGGAACGGTGCAGGGTGAGAGGGGAGCAGTGTCCTTGCCGAGGGCAGGTGCAGCCCGGTACCCCAAAACTTACTAACACCCACCTGACACCAGCTGGAGTGGGCACCGGATGGAGTTTGGAGACTGGAGACCCCGGATGTACCGGTGGTTCCGCAGTGCGAGACGGGAGAACCCTGCACCGACCGATAGAGTTAGATTGGCCCCAAGACCCAAAATGGCGGGAAACATGGGAGGAAATAGGAGGAAGGAGAAACCGCAGCAGCTGCAGCACCCCAACACAACAGCATGCAAGCACCAGCAGGGAGGAGGAGAGGGGTGACAGGGAATGGAGCAGTGAAGTCTATACGAGAGAGGAGGAGGATGACATGGTATGCAATACACCAGGGAACACTGGAGGAAGCAGAACAGACCCTGAGGGACCCCATAACTATACTGCAATGGTCAGGGAACTAAAAGCACACCTAACTGACAGCCTGCAGTCTACAGTGAGAGCAGCCATAAAAGACTCGATGGCAGAGCTCCATATTATTGTGGCCCAACATGACACTAGGTTGCAGGAAGCGGAGCAGCGTCTATCAGATGCGGAGGACAAGATACTGAGACTGGAGAGAGACGTGTTGGCGGTTATCAAAAAATCTCAATGGGCAAGAAGAAGTTGGACGACCTTGAAAATAGGTCCCACCGCAACAGTCTCCGGGCGGTTGGTCTGCCAGAAAGCATAGCCGCGTCCCAAATGGATGTAATCTTTGAAAAGGAAATCCCGGAGGCCTTGGAACTCAATGTGTCTTATAAAGTGGAAAGAGCTCACCGGCTGGGGGCCATGCCTCAAAACACTAGGGGAAACCAAGACAAGGGCCCACGGCAGGCAATAGCCAGATATCTGGATTATAAGGAGAAAGGGAGGCTGCTCCAGACCTTCAAACGTAGACGGCAGCCATTGTTGGTGAGGGGCTACAAAATAATATTGTTCAATGACTATTCGGCGATAGTCGCGAGGAAACGGAAAAACTTTAATGAAGTTTGCAACATTTTATTCAAGCGCCAAATACCATTTCAGCTTCTTTACCCGGCGACACTGAAAGTGTCTGAAGGAGATGGCACAACAAAATTCTATCAGGATGCGACCGAAGCTTTGAGGTACTTCACATCGAGCTCCAGAACATCACCAGCCAGGAAAAGATACGGAGAAAAAAAAACACGGGTGGAAGAGACAACAGAGACGGAGACAATATGGAGAGGCAGCTGTTGGAGTCCACGTCGACTGCTACACAGCGAGAGCAGAGGGAGTCATCTCCAAAAGACCAGAGAGCCACGAGAAGGGGAAGTACGTCGAGGAGAAGTCCGAGGAGAGCTCCATTCCAAAACGAAAAGTGACTGTACAGTCTAATGAAGCCGCTTTGGAATTGAAGGTGAGGGAGCCGGGGGGAGTGGGGAGGCCGAGGTGAGAAGGGCAGTGGCGGTACTGAAGCGATGTCAAGCAATTGAGACATTTTTTGAAGGATCGGACATGCCCTAGAGCGCCACTGGGGCGACAACTCTTGGAAGGCCGAATCCCTTTGTATTTGCACCCCGGTCCCAGTTTGTTGGAACGGTTTACTCAGGGAATCGAATATATAAAACTCTTATTTGTTTTTTTTTATTTTTTTTTTATTTCTCCTTCTTCCTCATCCTCTGGTCGGAGGGAAGCCCTCACTGCTTGTGATATTCCCCATGGATCGGCGAACGACTCAAAATGGGTTTGGGAAATAACATTTGCATTATTCGTATTATTTGATTTGAAGGATACCATGGGTTCTATGTACACCTGATCGGCCGTGGGGGGGGGAAGCGGGGAAAGGAAAACTTGCCTATGATTCTCATCAGAACGAAGGGAGTTTATAATGTTCGGTTGGTTGGGTGGAGGGAGGGGAGCGGAGGGGGATTTTTAGGAGAGGAGACATTACCTCGAAGTTTGTAATGCCTATGGTTAAGGCGGGGGGAGGGGGATGTGAGGAGGGTAAAGTTGAGGGTTTGTTTACTACAGGAGAAGATGATAGATGATAAGATGTTATGGTGCATTTTTGGGAGGCATGAGGGAGGGGGAGGGAGGCATTCGAAAAGACCAGAGTCGAGAGTTAACTTACATATGCTCAGAGCCACGACCTCAAACCGGCATGTTGGGTCTACAAGTGATTGAAAATGGTTAATTTGATATCGTGGAATATTAAGGGCCTCAGATCTCCAGGTAAAAGATCAATGGTTCTGAAACACCTAAAAAAACTGGGACGGGACATTGTCTTGTTGCAGGTGCAGCTGTTTAGAATGCACAGATTGTGGGTGGGGGTGGTGTATGGATCAGGGGCGATTGGTAGAAAGGCAGGAGTCATGATCCTGATACATGTCGTTCTCTCATAGCGTAATCTCAGCGGAACATGACGAAGAGGGTCGCCACATGACATTGACCATTGAGGTGAGGGGAGAGATTTTCCACATACATAATGTTTACGCTCCAAACGTGGAACAACAGAACTTCTTTGACTCCCTGCAAAGCACGCTTCTATAGTCCAACCAACACAATCTAATTGTGGGAGGGGACTTCAACACAGTCATGACAGTGGGAGAGGACAGACAATCGGGGGGGGCGGGGGGAAGGAATCGTCCAGACAAATATTCCCACAGACAACAACAATGCTGCAGACTTTGGCGGAGGGGGTGGGGATACTAGACATTTGGAGATTGCGCAATCCAGAGTTCCTGTTGAGTGGCCAGTTGACGCACAGGGTGAGGGAGGAGGACATATTGCCAATGGTGATATCAGACCATAGCCCGATATCCTTGTTAGTGGACGACAGATACCCCAGGGGACCGGACTATGTGTGGAGATATCCTTCATACTTGAATAAAGACGAGCACTTTCAATACTTGCTAAGGGACTGGTGGGTGGATTTTTTGGGGATGAATGGGGAACATGTGGAGGACCCACACCTATTTTGGGAGACAGATAAAGTAGTGCTTAGGGGAAAAATAACGGCGTACACAGTGACTAAAAAAAAAAAAAAAAAAAAAAAAAAAAAAGACAGGTGCAGTGGACATTCCAGGAGCTAAGTGGAGAAGTCAGGAAAGCATATGTGGATTTTAAAACTAACCCAACGCAACATCATAAAGACACATGGATAAAACAGAAGAGCCAATTTGAGGAATGAGCTAAACTGAAAGATGACATGACAAAGGTGGAATGGGAGGCGAGAATGTACAGATTTGGGGATAAGGCGGGGAGGGTCTTGGCAAACCTGGCTAGAAGGAAAAAGATTAAAACGCCAATAGCGACAATGAGGGGACCGGAGGGACAACCCACGTCAAACCCTGCGGAAATCATCAAAATATTGGGGGGATATTACGCTAAACTGTACGGACGACCTACCGAAGAAGGCAGGGGAGGAGGAGTGGCTCAATTCAGTGGAGATGCCGAGACTTTCTGAGGAGGGTCTGCAGCGGTTGAATGCCGATATAGAGGTGCCAGAAATTCTTGAGGCCATACAAAATTTGAATTCAGATAAGGCCCCGGGACCAGACGGATATAGTGGGGGATTCTACAAGTCATTAAAAGGAACAGGTGGCGCCACACCTGAAGGCACTGTATAAATCTTTTATGGGAGGTGGAGATATACCGGAGCAAATATTGCGCATATTAAATTGCTCCCAAAATAAGACAAACCGACAGGTGATCTGGGGGGATACCGCCCCATTTCATTGGTATATCTAGATCATGGCCAATAGGTTGGCTGGGGTGTTGCCCTCCCTGATTGAGCGACAACAGGCGGGCTTCGTGAAGGGGAGGTCGGCGGTGGGAAATGTACAAAAAGCCTTGTTGGTGATAGATATGCTGAGAGGGAAGGGGGACGGGGGAGATGGGAGATCCAGCCATGGTCACATTAAACGCCAAAAAGGCCTTCGATAATGTTAGGTGGCCATGGTTGGATCTGGTGTTGGACAATATAGGCCTGCAGAAGCCCTCCGAGTATTTTTGAAGAGTCTGTACCGGAATTCTAAAGCAAGGATCAGTATCCGCGGGTTCCTTTCTCACACATTTAGCCTAGGCAGAGGTACCAGACAGGGGTGCCCTTTGTAACCACTACTTTTTGATTTGGCAATTGAACCCCTGTCTAGGTCACTTCTCAAGGGGGGAACATTTGAAGGAATCAAGTTGGGGGATGGAGAACAAAAGGTCAATCTCTTTGCCGATGATGTAGTCCTGTATCTAGCCAATCCCATTAGGGATCTAACAGCAGTAATTGATCGCCTGGGGGAGTTTGGCGTTTTTTCGGGCTTCAAGTTAAATAGGAGTAAGTGCAACATTCTGTTTCTCAGGGAAAGTTTCAGGAGGGCGGTAGGTAGTGAGTCAGGGGGAACCATTTGTGGCATCCCCATAGCCAAGAGCTCCTTGAAATATCTTGGGATCCACATAGCGAGAACTGTGGATGAGATTTATCACATGAACTATGACCCCCTAATCAAAATTCCGAAGGAGTTCGAGAGATGGGGGAACTTGCCACTGACCCTGCTGGGGAGATGCCACCTGGTCAAAATGGTGAGTTTCCCTAAATTACTTTACCCGCTGCAGACCTTACCATTACTGTTACGCCATAAAGATGTGGACAGGATCAAAAGAATGTTCTCGGCATTCATCTAGGAGGAATAGACTAGCACGAATCAGGTTGAAGACACTAATGACAGCAAAGGAGGAGGGGGGTCTGGGATTCCCGAATGTATGGGGTTATAACATTGCTTGCCTGACACGACACACGCTTGACTGGATGAGGGGGACGAGTAAGTTCTCAGATTACCAAATGGAGACAGACATTTGTAGACCTTGCAGTTTGGTTTCCTTGCTCCACACCTTAGGGACAAAGTTGCCATGGCTTATCAAAAACACAGCGGTGTTCCGAGACACCATAGCCTCATGGAAGGCAGTAAGGAAAAAGATGCACTTACCGTGGAAAACATCGAAATATCTAAATCTGTGGTCATACCCGGAATTCCCCCAGGGGAGGAGCAACAAACTGTATGCGGCCTGGCGGGAGAGAGGCATACAAATAGCTGGAGACCTACTGCATCCGGAGGAGACCAGGTGGCTTAGGGGGGAGGAACTTCTGGAGAAATATGGTCTGCCAGGATCCCAGTGGCTACAGTACTTACAGGTCAAACATGTCATGCAATCTCTGAAGGGAGTTGAGGCGGAGTATGTCAGTAATGCATGAGATGATCTAATGACCTTGGGAGAGGACGTGGTCTCGGTATCCACGATATATGCGAATGTACGGGGAATGCTGCTTCCTCCTGGGCCAGAAAAATTGTTTGGGGGGTGGGAGAGAATTACGAGACGATGGCATTGGAGACAATTAGAAAAGGGTGGCGTGAACTACAGAAATACATAATCAATGAACGTTGGAGAGATGTCTACATTAGAATCATACATAGGGGCATACTGGGCTTCAATCTAAATCCTACGGCAGTGTGGCGCCCCGCAACGAGTGCGTCACAAGGGAGTATTGCAGCCACAATATTCTCTGACACAGCAGTGATATAGTTAACTTTGAGATCCAACCCAACATGCATCACCTAGAACAGAGGGCCAATCCTAGGTCCTGGTGGGTGGAGTGTTAGGGAAGTGTAGGAGAACACACAATAGTCTAGACCAGAACAGAATAGCCTGGAATCTAGAGCAAAGCCTAGAACAGAGCTTGGAGAGAAGCGGGGGCTCCGCACCCCGTGCGGGCCCCTGGGCCGTCACCGGTCGGGTGTCAGCACCTGAGGCCTTAACTACCGGGATTGGGCATTATCTACACGGGTTCCCAAAAGACTCCCGTGCCCACAACTCACAGCCGGTTAACTGGTACCGAAGCTGGCAGCAGTTCACCTCTGCTATGCGAACCAGAAAGCGTGGAGGAGCAGCTTCACAGGAGCACCCCACCACCAGCCAGTTTCCAGTCGTCTAACCAGCGGTGTACCCACTGAGGGATCCAAGGCTCCCCAAAACATCCAGAACGTACATCATGGATAGGGCATTGAAGCAGCCTCCCCGTACCCGACCTGGTATTCCTGGGCGACACTGGCAACAAGTTAGGTAGAATGGAGGAACACTTGCGGATCTCTGAGGGACACTATCACTGCTGAGTCCACCCGGTCTACTACTCAACCACTGTATGCCATGTATTGCCTACTGGTTACAGTAAAGACCCGTTATAGAGACTTTCTGTGTCTGTGCTTCCTTATGAACTGTCCGTCCGCACAACAAGGTAACCGCAGCTGCCGCACAACATCTTGAGCAGCTCCAGCCTCCGGGGATCACCGCTCAGCCTGTGGGGAGCGTAACATCTTGCTGCTGTCCATCCCCCGGGGGTTCCGCAGCGTCGGTAGCCCTTACCGAATCTACTCATAGGTGGCGTCACGAATAAATTAAAAACCCCTTTAATCTGTTCCACCAAGACGTCTTCAAACACTTTTGATCTGGACTACACCGGGCCTCACTACCGGCAGGCGCGGTCCACCCGTGACAAGGAGGAAGGAAGCATCGCCTGTCTAAACCGGAGTCCCGGCCACGGTGAGTCAGCAGCACATCCAGATAGGATACCTAACTGCCCAAAATGCAATCTAAAAGGGACAGACATGCACCACGGCCTGTGGGACTGTGTGGAGTCGCGAAAACTGTGGGAGACGGTACAGGAGTTCGTGAGGAAGGTGACGTGAGTGGAAGTACCAACAACACCAGTCGTTAGACTCTTTCATGTTTTGGAAGGAACGGGGTTGGGGAAGGAGGGAGTCCTTATCTTCCACATCAACGGCCTTAATAACGAAACAGGTGATATTATGACACTGGATAAATGAAGGGCAATTGCCAATGAGGGAGGTGGTGCAGAGACTGTCCCATGCGATGAGGACCGAACAAACAATAGCAGAAAAGGAGAAGGAGAAGGGGACAGAGAATTTTTTTTAAGAGATGGCGCAAATTTATTACCACACAACTACCTAGGGAGGACATTGAACGAGTGGTGAAACCGTTTCGTAATACAGCATGGTACTGCTTGGAAGACCTAGGGGGTACTCTAGGGTCATTGAAACTTAAAGATTGAGAAATTACGCTTGTGAAGTACAGATCGGGGGTAGGATGGTGATTGGGAGATATAAAATGGGGCAGATTGGCCTTTGGTCCGGAAGGGAACTCTGAGGGGTCATATATGGAGAAGGAAATGCAAACTGAAGGTATAATACGTATAATGAAGAGGTCGTTGACAATGTATGGATTGGAACTTTTGGTCTTTTGGGGAGGGGGGGTGGTTTTGGGGGAGTGGGGAGAGGGCGCGGGATTGTCTTTATTTTGACTCATAATTCACGACGATTCGGAAATGTAAATTGGTTTCGAAGTCTTGAAATAGTTGGATTTACTTTGATATTTGTGAAAACGCAATAAAAATGTTAAAAAAAAAAAAAAAAAAAGACCCAACAGGTTCCCTTTAAAGACCATGGCAACCCCTTTAAGGCTGGATAGGCACATTCTGAGAGCTTCATTAGATGTTGATCTTCTCCAGCACTGAGCTGCCTCTTACCTTCCAGTCTTTGCTCTCCTCCTCCGTCGCCGGCTGCTCTTTATCTTTCTCCGTCTTTCTTTTCTTTTTCGACCTGCGGAGAAAATGTAATAAGTGTTCTTTCTTCGTGCAGGTAATTGGTAATATTTTCTCTCCTGTTCAATATCATTTTAGAGGAGCGTATGGAATGGATTAAAACCTGCGCAGTAATATTGTTAAATTAAAAAGATGAATGTGTGGGGTGATTTGTAATCAGAGCGCGGTGTTCTGCCGGTTTCCCGATGTTTGACGACAGAATTTCTCGAAAAACAGAACTTACAAGTTAAATTAGAATGGATTCGCTGTATATTGTGCGGTGACACTTGTTTCCTTTCTTTTCCAATCTCACATTATTATATTTCTGCTATTAGACGGATAATCCAGTCTGTGTTTATACCGCGTTATTGCAATCAATCACTACAATTGCCTTTTTGTCATTTAGACTGTGGATTTAGGGAACAGACAAACTTTTCGATAAGGACATTGTGGGCAAATATTTTAACCAGATTTCATCCGGAACTATAATGTTACAGATGTACGGATCTTCCATGATGAACATATAGACTTATGCAGGAGCGTAACTACAACAGGTGCAGGGGTTGCAATCGCACCCGGGCCCTGGGGGCCCCAAAAGTCCCTTTGGCCTATAGAAAAAGACTAAGGCTATTAAAAATTTGCAATAATTGGGGGTCTCATTGGAACTTTTGCATTAGGGCCCATGAGCTTCCAATTACGTCACTGGCCATATAGATCCATACTTTGGAATCTTGCCCATTGGCACAAGACGCCATCTTTACCGCGGCAGGCTGCTTTGCCCATGCGGATGGGGCTGCAGGAGACCGGTGCCAGTCCAGAAGTCCAGGTCCATACAAAAACGGATTGCTGGTCCTATACAGAGCATTTAGACCCCGATATAGGACAGGACACCAGCCTTTACCTCTGTCTAAGGCCACAATCAAGTTTGCTTTCAGCCTTGCAGACCAGAATATTATAGAAGAATGACTAATGTAACCATAAATCTATATACACAAAATGGCAGTCGATTTGGGCACTTCGGACAGCCCCTACTTGTTAAAATTACTTGGTATTAAGAGGATTACTAAGAGACCACAGTAATCACATGCAAAAGAGTCTAGAAGTAAATGTAAGGGGGAGAAAAAAAAAGGACCCTCTGCAAAAACAGTATAGTCCAATAATGTGTAGAAGGGTTTACAGTACCCCTCTGAGAAGACATTATTGTTAATATATTGTATGTTTGTTCTTGTTCTGCTTATAAGTGTTTGCAGAATGGTGTAATTTGTCAGGTGACCACTATGTCACTATGCTTTGGACATTTACAAGTACAGACAATTTTGTAGAGTCATAAGAGTTAAGCTTTAGGCAGCCCTGGGGTTTCAGGAATCTGGTGAGAAAACGTTAAAAGTTTGTTATCGAGTCCAGAGGAGAACAGAGATAAAGTAAGAAGCAGAATGCTGATCCTTAGGGCAGGCAAGATCTACAGAGGCGGCAGGAAAGAGGGGCTCCCATGGGCACAAAAGCAAAGCGAGGACTACTGAAACCTGGTAGTACTAGTGAGAAAGTGTCCAGTATCATGGTGAGGCTGAGCTGGTTCAGGAGTGCTCCTGAAGGCGATCTGACTCTCCCCCCAAAGAACTTTAGTGAAGCTCCGGGTTGCCTGATCATAGCATTCCACATTGACCTGTGTGGTTAGGCCATAGTGGGAAAGAAGAACTAAAACAACTTTTGGGAACCATCCTAGTGCTCTGTTCAGACTCCATGTGGCGGCATAGTGGTTAGGTGTTTAGAAGGTTAATGTACCGCCATATACTATAGTGCTGTTATACATGTACTGTAATGTACCCCCATATACCATAGCGCTGTTATACATGTACTGTAATGTACCGCCATATACCATAGCGCTGCTATACATGTAATGTACCGCCATAAACCATAACGCTGCTATACATTTCTTATAATGTACCGCCATATACTATGTGCTGCTATACATGTGCTGTAATGAACCACCATATACCATAGCGCTGCTATCTATATCTCTATCTATATATCTATATATGTAGTTCACTCACGTTGACTGAACAAGTTCTGTTAGTCACAGCATGTCAACTACATACATGTTCTAGAATACCCGATGCGTTAGAATCGGGCCACCATCTAGTATTTATATATATATATGTGGAACTTCAAGATCCAGACTGATAAGCAGTAGTTGGCTAACCAACCAGATATTGTGATTGTAGACAAGGAGCAGACAGCAATTATAGACTAGAAATAAGCCTGATGCCATCTCATCTGGAGTGCGGTGAAATTAACATTTGTTGGGCACAACTAATTAGCTGAGTAGCGGCGGCCAGCTTTAAATCTCCCCCCAATACCGCGCTGCTAAGCTGATTGGTCGCGCACCAGGCTGCGTGCAAACAATCAGCTGAGCAGCGTGTTATTGGTAGGAGACTTAAATACCGCTCACCTGATTGGTCGCGCACCAATCAGCTGAGCAGCGTGGTATTAGAGGGAGTTTTAAAGCTGGCTGTAGCTCATCTCCTGCCGTCGGGAGGTCAGCGGCGCCCGCTGCTGATCTCCTGGTGGAATAGCACTGAACAGCCGCTGACCTCCCGGCAGCGGGAGATGAGCGGCTGCCACTTCCAGGAGATCAGCGGCAAGTGCCAAAGCTCTCCTGGTGGAATAGTAGTGACGTGTATGTCACTTGCGGAGGTGCAGTTCGTGGCCTTTTGGCCACGAACTGCACCTGCGCAACTAACAGTGCCAGTGCCGCGATGCATTATGGGTTAAGGTTACAACGCCCACTGGCAATTATGTATGTAGATGTTGCAGAAAGAAGGAATACAAGAAGCTGGAGAAATACCAGAAAAAACAACTGTAAGGTGAAGGCAGCAGTGATTCCAGTGAGATAGGAGCACTTGGAGCATTGACCACTAAGATGGAAAAAAGGCTGCAACAGATCTCAGGAGCAGTATCTGAACTCTGTCTAAAAGATGGCAGGGCAGGAAACCACCAAGATCCCGCGCAAACTCAAACTCCCAGCATGCCTATGGTAGAGGACCAGAGAGTGAGGAAGGACTATAAGAACCAAGAACCTGTAAGCCAGCACTGAGCACTACATGTATTTCTATGCAGCTGCACACCCATCCAGAGAGCGGGCGGCCAGGTGATGTGATGTGAGACTTGTGCGATTGGCTCACCAGTGGGACAGCGGCCTTAAACTTTGAAGTTTTACATTGACCTTACAAGAAGCCACAGATTACACTTACTTGATGGTGGGGTCCTCATTAGCCTCCTCCTGCCTTGCCCTTTTTTTCCCTTCTTTAGCACCATTTTTTCTTACAGACACAAATTCTTCATCTTCAGGCTCAATCTTCACAGTACTGGAACTAAACAAAAAGGTGGCAAGTACAACATGTGTGGGTAAAAAGAGTGAGCTACTATGACGAGCCAGCAAAATACCAGCCATAAAAAAATCATCAGCCTAGTGGCGTTACAATAGAAACTGATGTTAGAAGTCCTGAAGAAGGTAAAATCATGGGTGGCAAAAGTGCCAGGAAGAGTAGGTGCTATGTGCTATAATAGGCATTTAAAGAAGGGTAGTTACCTCAAAATTATCTATGACCCCCCCCCCCATCCCCTCCATCTAGATAGACTTGGCATGGTCAACTTTACCATGTATCCCTGGATGTTAATGGGAATAAGGACTGAGCAGGACTGGGTTCCCATTGCTGGGTGTCCAATGTGGGCCCAGGTCCTGCTCAGTCCTTATACACATTTATATCACTAGACACATGTAAGGTTTTGCGATAGCCAAATCAATTTTGTTCTATCTAGAATCCTTTTTGTGAATTCCTGACCTCTGTGTAATAAAGTACCAGTGTGGATTGTAGGATAGGAGGCACCATTTTCTTCTTTGTTTGAAACAAAATCCAAGATAACATTGGAATGTGAAACCTAAAAGTTATGCAGACTGAGGCTGTGTACAAAAGTTGCTGATGTTCAGCTGATGGGATGTATATATGTTAATGCCAAGAGAAGCTGAGCCAATAATAATGTTACAATGTATGTCCAAGAAATGCCTATACAAGTACAAGACGATGATGTAATTAACACTGGACATGGAGACAGAGCTGCTTCCGATACAGCTCTGCCTCAGTAGTGGCTATTCTTATACGTATGTACGTAGTCCAGTGGCAGACCTTGACCCCAGGGGCCCTGGTGCAGCCATGATGAGGAGCGGGAGGGGGGGGGGGGGGTTTTGGGTGCTAGTGGCCGTCGGCGCGGTCCAGGGGGGTGCTGGCGGCCGTCGGGGGGGTGTTTGCGGCGGCTCTCCTACCTGCTGAGCCGCGCCGAGTGTGCTCCTGGGTGCCGGAGGGGCAGAGGAGAGGAGGGCAGGATCAGGCAAGGGAAGCAGGAAGCTTTCTGCTTCCCTTGCCTGACCCTCCTCTCCTCTGTCAACGGCTAACGGGGGTCGGCTGGGGGCCCCCCTGCAGGCTTGAAGGGGCCCCCTAGCTGGTCGGGGCCCTAGTGCAGTTGAACCAGCTGCACCACGGTAGTTCTGCCCCTGACGTGGTCTCTATACTTTTGATTAGGAACACACAAAGTCTTATGCATCGCACACTGAGTGACAATGACAGAGTTAAACACTCAATGTTAGGACCGTCCTGATATGGGTCACCTTGATGCGATGGGATGTATTTTATATATATATTTTTTTAAATAAAAATAATTTTAACTAAGTACCTGAGTTTATATGCATGCACTATTGCCATGTAGTTAGTTCCTTTAGGGCATTTTTCTCATTTTTGCTTTTCTCTTGGGTGTTATAGATGATACAGTTGATTAAGGCCAACACACATATTGATAATAGTTTCTACAACATAACAGTATGAACTCTAAGCGGGCATCAGGGCATAGAAAAGCAAGAAAATATTGGGGCTGTAGGGGTGCAGACTTTGTAGACCCATCATATTGGCATTAGTATAAATCGAGGGATCAAGGACAAAATAGACATGGAGATATCACAGTACCTTGAAAAGTCATCATCATGTTTTTGGGACTCAGGTTGCTTCTTTGTCTAGGAACCAAAAATTAAGATTAATGAAAGTTGAGAACATCAAAACTATCAATGTTTCGCCAAAAGGCTTATTCTGGGGTTATCAATTCTCACCCAATGTGAAGACTTTTGAAAAGAAAAAATTAAACAAGTGTCTGGCTCCTTTACAGAAGAGCTCAGGATGTTCACTGACCTTGCTCTTTTTCTCCTTGCTTTTCTTGGTTTTGTCTTTCCCGTCGCTCTTGTTTTTACGGTTTCCATCCTTTTCCTTCTTTTTGTGCTTTTTCTCTTTGGCAGTGTTCCCCTCTTGCTCCAGCACAGCTTTTTTCTTCTTCTTGTCTTTGTTTTTTTTTGAAACTTCTGTAAAGGGATCCAGATCCTGAATGGCCGCGTCTTGAGTCATTGTACTGGGAACAGAATTGTCAAAAGTTACCGTACACTGTCGCCTACTTTAATATGAGGCTGGATACAATCACAGACACGTGCTTAGTGGAACTTCAGCTTTAAAAAGTGATAAGAAGAAAACGAAAAGTATCACCCCTTGATATTTTCACTAATCTACTTTGTCCCAATTTGACCTTGAATGGAGACTTGTTTATAGAGATGAGATGTCTGACCACCTACACAGAACTAAAGGGGGTGTCACACGCGTCAATGTCGTCAGCGAGATGATCGCTGACGACATTGACGGCTGATTGCTGGTGAGCTGTCACACAGACAGACTCACCAGCGATCAATTGACCAGTGACATCATGGAAACGATTTAAATATCGTTTCCACGATGTCCTGCTCCCGCTGCCAGGCTGCTGGAAGCGGGAGCAGGCTGGTCTCCAAGGTACACTGCGGGTAACTAGGCAGCGCGCGCTGCCTAGATACCCGACGTGTACCTTAGTTACCAGCCTCCTCCGCTCACCCGGTGAGCGGAGGAGGCTGGTAACTAAGGTACACAGTCGGGTATCTAGGCAGCGCGCTGCCTAGTTACCCGCAGTGTACCTTGGAGACCAGCTCCCAGCGCTTGTGACAGGCGCTGGGAGCTGGAATATCGCTAGTCCCGGTGTCACACGCAGCGATGCTGCATGTACACCGGGCGACAATCGCCAGGTTTCAGAGCTGGTTCTGAAACCTGGCGATCATCAACCAGCGATTTATCGCTGGTTGATGCAGTATGTCACACGCGTCAATATCGCTGCAACGTCACGTGCAGCCGATATCGTGCAGGCGATATTGACGCGTGTGACACCCCCTTAATAGGTGACACACATCAAGTAATGGAGCCTGTATAACTCAACCTGTACTCGGAATACAGCTTGTGTGAAATTTAGCCAAGGTACATTGTTTTAGTTAATTAACCTTTGGCACAATGGGAGGTATGATTAAACCTTAAAAAGTTATACATGAAATAAGGAATATATAAACCACTCTGCATTTCCAGCTTGGTAAAGAGTGTCTATATATATCCAGGCCTGGCACCAGCACACTGCATGCCCGGGCAGATGCTGGGGCCCTGAAGCAGTGAGAGGGCCCACAGCTGTGTGAGCGGAAGCAGAGGAGACCCGCTCACAGGTAGTGACTCTCTCTCCTGCTCTGTACTGATTGGTACACAACATGAGAGAGCTTACCAGGAGCTGATTGGAGGCTCAAGGACCTGCCAGATCCAGTTGTGTGACTGATCACATGACGTGTCTGCGTGCATGCGTGCGTGCATCTATATCTGTATGTGTTTGTAAGTGTACTGTATTTGTGTATATCTGTATTTGTGCATCTATGTGCATGTAGCAGAGCTGGGTATGTAGCCTCCATGTAGCAAAGCTGTATATTTATCTGTAGGTGTAGTGTGCATGTTGCAGAGCTACATGTGTCTGCATGTGCATGAATTAGGCATGTTCCAGTGCTGTGTGAATCTATGTTCATGTAGTAGAGCTGTGTGTGTGTATTATGTATAGTGTGCATGTAGCAGACCTGTGTGTCTACATGTGCATGTAGCAGAGCCATCTAGGTCTATTGATATGTATGTCCATGTGCAATGTGCATGTAGCAGAGCAGCATGCATCTGTATGTGCATGAATTGGGCATGTACCAGTGCTGTGTGTGTTGTATCTGTAGAGGTGTCTGTGTGTGTTTCATGTAGTAGAGCTGTGTGTGTATTATGTGTAGTGTGCATGTAGCAGAGCTGTTTGTCTATATGTGCGTGTAAAAGAAACAAATATGGAGCGCACATAGGGCTTTATCGTTCCCATAAGATAGTCTGCCTACCCAATCGGTGTCAAGTTGTAGGGAAAAAAATAGTGTATCACAATCCGCGCTGCCAGAATCATCCGCTCCAAAAGTAATGCACATGAAGATGGAACTTCAACATAACTCCTTTATTTCCTCCTACGAGTTTCGGTGCCCTCCTGGCACCTTCCTCAGAGATCCCTGAGGAAGGTGCCAGGAGGGCACCGAAACTCGTAGGAGGAAATAAAGGAGTTATGTTGAAGTTCCATCTTCATGTGCATTACTTTTGGAGCGGATGATTCTGGCAGCGCGGATTGTGATACACTATTTTTTTCCCTACAACTTGATGTGTTTCCACACTTGTGTGGACGGTGGAAATCCTGCAGCAGCCATCTGGTAATAAGCATTGAATACGCCTTCAAGCCAGTTGAGGGTGACACAACTGCCTCAGGTGAGTGAACCCCCTTTTTCACCACTTTGTACTCAGTGCCATAGTGATAGGGCACTATTGCGCCTCTTGTTTCCCCTCCTTTTATTTTACCCAATCGGTGTGACTCACCTATGGTGGTTGTGAAAGCGACAATGAGCAGAGAGCCTGATCGCTGGTTGCTGCAGATGTCCCACTGGTAATAGTAAGATTCAATGGAGAAGAAGAGGCTGGGCTTGATTATCTGCATGGACCACAAAAGTCATCAGTCAGTGGAACGGTCGTACAGATCTTCATCCATTTGTTTATTGCCTACACGTTTCGTGGCTACTACACTGCTACTTCATCAGGGATAGCTATGATGAAGCGGCAGTGTATGAGCCAAGAAACGTTTAGGCAATAAACGAAGATTTGTACGGCCATTCCAATGGCTGATGACTTTTGTGGTCCTTGCAGATAATCAAGCCCAGCCTCTTCTCCATTGAAATCTTACATGTGCGTGTAGCAGAGCTGTGCGTGTCATAATTTGAAGGGGTGGGGGTAGAGAGTAAAAGGGGTCTACAAAAATCTGGAGCCAGCCCTGTATATATGTACCTGTGCCAACAAAGCATGAAAACAAGTGTAGGGGAATACCAGCTGTGTCAGTAATATAGTATATTGCTCTTTACCAGATATACAAGCAACAATACAACATTGAAACTAAGCCAGACTGTACTCATTACAAGAGCCACATGCAAAATATACATTGAGGACCTAAACCATGTTCCAAATTATTATGCAAATTTTTTTTAAGTGTCATAGTTTTGGGGTGGGGGGGTTCTCAATGAAACCCATTGATGTTATTGTGTCTCAGGGTTCTTTGGATCATTGAAATCAATCTCAGATACCTGTGATAATTACCGTAGTTTGGCAGATGAGCCCAATAAAAGGAAAACTGGGTGTTCCACAATATTAAGCAGGCCACAGTTTTCAAGTAACATGGGAAAGAAAAAGGATCTCTCTGCTGACGAAAAGCAACAAATAGTGCAATGCCCTGGACAAGGGATGAAAACGTTTGATATTGCTCGAAAACGTAAGGGTGATCATCGTACTGTGAAGAGATTTGTGGCTGATTCTGAGCACAGATGTGTTTGTGCAGATAAAGGCAGAATGAGGAAGGTTTCTGCCAGGCAAGTTCATCAGATTAAGAGAGCAGCTGCTAAAAAGGCCTTACAAACCAACAAACATATTTAAAGCTGCTGGTGCCTCTGGAGTCCCTCGAACCTCAAGGTGTAGGATCTTCAAAGGCTTGCTGTGGTGCATAAACCTGCTATTCGGCCACCCCTAAACAGTGCTCACAAGCAGAAACGGTTGCAGTGGGTCCAGACATACATGAAGACTCATTTTCAAACAGTCTTGTTTACTGATGAGTGCCGAGCAACCCTGGATGGTCAAATGAATAGAGTAGTGGATGGTTGGTGGATGCCATCATGTCCCAACAAGGATGCAATGTCAGCAAGGAGGTGGAGGAGTCATGTTTTGGGCCGGAATCATTGGAAACAGCTGGTAGGCCCCTTTAAGGTTCCTGAAGGTGTGAAAATGACCTCTGCAATGTATGAGTTTCTGACAACTTTCTTCCATGGTACAAAAAGCAAAACGTGCCTTCAGGAGTAAAATCATCTTCATGCATGTCAATGTACCATCTCATGCTGCAAAGAATACCTCTGTCACTGGCATAAAAGGAGATAAACTCATGGTGTGGCCACCATCTTCCCCTGACCTCAACCCTATAAAGAACCTTTGGAGTATAATCAAGCAAAAGATCTATGAGGGTGGGAGGCAGTTCACATCAAAACAGCAGCTCTCAGAGGCTATTCTGACATCATGCAAAGAAATACAAGCAGAAACTCTCCAGAAACTCACAAGTTCAATGGATGCAAGAATCAGTGGGATCAGCAGCGACCACTGGGAGTGATTTCAATGAGATCCGCAGCATTCTCTTGCGCTGTCATGCAGAGGACACTGCGGGATCCATTGAGATCCATGCATTTATTGTGCACTTGCAGGTGCTTGCTGACAAATCAAGCGCCCATGAACGCACAAAAAAAGCAACAGGCTCCGAATGCAGCCAAATGCAGGTACCATGCGTTCCCATGTTAAACATAGGAACGCAGTGCGCATGCATTTGGCAGCGTTCAGTTACGCTGCGTTACAAACGCAAATGTGAAACGAGCCTAACACTGCTTTAAGGTGACCTTATGCTACTCCTGGCACAAAAACGTAAGCAGTTCTTCTTTGTTTGATGGCTTGTGACTATCCATCTTCCTATTGATTACATTCCAGAGGTTTTCAATGGGGTTCAGGTCTGGAGATTGGGCTGGCCATGGCAGGGTCTTGATGTGGTGCTCCTTCATCCACACATTGATTGATCTAGCTGTGTGGCATGGGGCATTGTCCTGCTGGAAAAACCAGTCCTCAAGAGTTGGGGAACATTGCCTGAGCAGAAGGAAGCAAGTGTTTGTCAAGGATAACCTTGTATGCAGCTTGATTCATACATCCTTCGCAAAGATTAACCTGCCCAACTCCAGCCTTGCTGAAGCCCAAATAATCACCAATCCTCCACCAAATTTCAGTGTGTGTGCAAGACACTTCTACACCACTCCAGGTCTCCGTCTAACAATTAGACGACCAGATGTTGGGTTAAAGCTGAAAATTAGACTAATCAGAGAAGATGACCTTACTCCAGTCCTCCATGGTCCAATCCTTATGGTCTTTGGCAACTTCAGCCTGGCTCTCCTTTGCTTCTCATTGATGAAAGGCTTTTTTCTAGCTTTATATGATTTGAGATAGTCACAAGACATCAAACAATGAAGAACTTCTTACATTTTGGTGCCAGGAGTGGCATAAGGTCACCCAAAAACAATGTGAAACACCGGTGGAAAGCATGCCAAGCCGCATGAAAGCTATGATTGAAAATCATGATTATTCCACCAAAAATTGATTTCTGAACTCTTCCTGAGTATAAACATGAGTATTGTTGTTTCTAAATGAATAAGAACTTGTTTTCTTTTCATTATTATTTACCTATAAAGAGATAAATCATAGAAACTGAAAACTTTGCAGTGGTCTCAATTTTTTCCGAAGCTGTATATACACACAAACACACACACAAATACACACCACTCTCCCCGGCAGGACCTCGATAATCGGCACATACACAACAGCTGCGGCCCCTTCTTATCCTCTGTCAATTCCTTGATGATCCTGAGGCTAAGGGGGCGCCATAGAGCGACTGTTTTTTTAACCCTCACAATTATCATGGAGGTGATCCGACTTGGAAGATCCCAAATGATCGTTGATACGGTGGAACATGGGGAACATCAATCTTGCGGAGCGGTAATGTATATGTATGACCACTGCTTCAATCATGGTGTATGTAAGTGGTGATCACACATGTGCATTATGTCTCCTATAGATGTTAATGGAATGTTGGTCATATTTTACCTTGAGATCACCCCTCCCATAATCAGAGATCAGACCCCACTGAACATAAGCGATAAACGATATTTGTGGGACAACCTCTTATGGGGAGAAGGATAAGCGGTGCACAGATTCCTCTGATGGTGGCTTATCTACCATGAGAACAAAGGATTGGGCATGTCGAAAAAAACATGCATGACCCCATTTTCTTTTTTTTTTTTTTTAATTATCCCAATGTCTGCAGCCAGAGAAAGAAGGGACAACCCCAAATCCCGTATAGTTTGTAGGAGCCGGGGTCCAGCCACACGTACGATGTCTAACACCTGTAAATTTACCAATTCCAGATCCATAAAGGCGAATATAAGTGCATTGTAAAGTCACGCTCCCTCTTAAGACTCGCACTTTCCAGACTGATTACAAAGCTTGTTTTGCAAATCGCAACCATAAAAATTAATTTACATAATTGTCCCATTCCAATGAGCACTTTAATTAAATTGTCAGGCTTTTCAGAGGTTTGCTATCCGGCCGCGCTCCTCTGTCATCCTCTCATTAAACCCAATCTTTTAGTATTTTTCGTCTCCAGATTGTGGCTGTGTTCCCAGATCGCGTCCCTGTGGCATTTCAAAGATCAAAGCTCTATTATTTTTCTGGAGGTTGCAGGGGGACAACCTGTGCTATTGACCCACCATGAGCACAATGAGGCGTCGCTGCGCTCCTGGGATTTCACCTGTTATACAGAACAGATTTTTATTCGGCCTCAATTATGAAGTTGATAAAGCCAGGGTTGGGGGGTACTCGGTCACAGGGTCTGCTGAGTAGGGAGTCACAGGTGGACGGGATCCCGGTGCTGTGCCCTGGGGATCATTTGAAGGGGGGATGAAGGAATTATTTACAGGGGAACGGGGCGCCACCTGTAGTGTCCGGTAATTTGGTACTGATGCTGCCAGCCGTCCGCTGAGGTGATGGAGGGGGCAGCAAAGTGTAATACAGCTCCCCACGGGTGGAGCTTTACCTCAGGGCAGCAATAAAGGAAGATGGTCAGGGAGGGCAGTGAAGGAGGGTGATGGTGAGGAAGGGCAGTGATAGGGTCCTTTCTGGCACAATGGTGAATTATAGCTGTTAAACAGGCACACAGACACAGAGATGGTTGTTCCAGTACCTTTTGACTGGTGGTCACATAACAGGTACAATCCAGAGTAGTAACCAGGTCCCTGGGGCAATTTAGGACTAACTCCTTGGAAGGTTATGAGGCCTCCTTTATCCCTGTGCTCTGCCTTGAGGGATGAGTCCTGCCTGAGTCTGAACTCTCCACTTCTTTATTATCTTAAAGGGAACCAACCACCCCCAATGACCCCCCCAGGCTATGAATATGCTTCCATACACCCAGCACATACATGTGCTGGAAGGTTTTTAGCTAAAAAAACGGGTTTTTATAAGTAAAGATAATGCTATATAAACTTTATACTGAAACGACGGATGGGCGTTACCTAGCTGCAGTAGAAGCCGAGATTGAGCTGCCAGTCTGGTTACTGTGCACGTAGCTGCAGTAAAGCACAGCCCTTTGTTCCTCCTCCCAGGCTGGTGCACGGGCTCTCATGCCCGTGCACACGTCAGCAGCTGGAGGCGGGTCCCGAGCGCGCGCGCCTCTCACTTCCTTGAGTCAGCTGTTCATTCCACCGGGCTGAAGCGATAGGACAGTATGTTTGTATTTACTGCAGGCGGCCATTGTTCTTATGTGGCAGGGGGCACATGCAGGCCATAGTAGCGGTCCAAGGGAGATGTGTAATGGCTATCAGTGTTTACTGCTGGGCAGTAATGTTATGTGGCCCCCTGCCACATAAGAACAATGGCCGCCTGCAGTAAATACAAACATACTGTCCTATCGCTTCAGCCCGGTGGAATGAACAGCTGATTCAAGGAAGTGAGAGCGCGCGCGCTCGGGACCCGCCTCCAGCTGCTGACGTGTGCACGGGCATGAGAGCCCGTGCACCAGCCTGGGAGGAGGAACAAAGGGCTGTGCTTTACTGCAGCTACGTGCACAGGAACAAGACTGACAGCTCAATTTCGGCTTCTACTGCAGCTAGGTAACGCCCATCCGTCGTTTCAGTATAAAGTTTATATAGCATTATCTTTACTTATATAAACCCGTTTTTTTAGCCAAAAACCTTCCAGCACATGTATGTGCTGGGTGTATGGAAGCATATTCATAGCCTGGGGGGGTCATTGGGGTGGTTGGTTCCCTTTAAACTAACAGTGAGGTCCTTCTGCGGGGTCCCTGTTCCTCCTGTGGCCCCTGGTCCTATGTTTGGTTAGTTTAAAGTCTCTTTCTCTATCCTCAGGGTTAAACTCCTCCTGAGTTTGCTGGGCTTTTTGCTGTGGCTCTGCAGGCCCACAGCATCGGACTCCAGTGTCCGATTGTGCTAAAGGTATGTATATCTGGATCCCTTTTCTTGTTCCCCATCTCCTCTACTCACCTCTGGCCCCTTCCCTGGGGTATGAACAGCTGACAATCATCCCCTTGGTCCTGGCCTATAATCCTCACCAGAGACCAGCAGCTCTGCCTCCTCCTTTCTCCTCTCCTCACATGAACTAACTGCCAACTGTCTCCTGGGACTAACTGTCTCCTCATCCCAGCCTGGATCTTCTTAAAGGGGAACTGACTTAATGCAGCCAGTAGAGCTCCCCCTTCAGGTCTGAAGTGGTAGGTGGTGTGTGCTGAGCAGACCAAGGTGTCAGTCCTTCCTTGCACGAGTGTAACCTGTGGCAATCCCCTGCAGGGGTGCCACAAAGTCATTCGGGCGGACGGCAGTGTTTGATCCCAATCTGCTCAAATCTGATCAGTTCATATCAAAGGAGGGATGACCTAATGAAGGACACCCCCATACCGAGCCCTGCAGTCCATGACATCCTAACATGTGCCAAGGGCAACATCCCTATACCTGCAATGTAACATCTGCAGGCCACCTCCCATGCTTCATGCATTATTGCAATGGTGCTCATCTCACCTATAATAATAATAAATCTTTATTTATATAGTGCCAACATATTCCGCAGCGCTTTACAATGTATAGCAGATAAATTCTGCTGACCATACAACCTACAGAGCTGGATTGAAGTCTCTAAATTCCTCTGGGAACTCCACAGCTTCATACATTGTGTGGAGGCCGTTCTTGGTACTGCGACTCGGCTCCTATTCACTTTAATAGGAACTAAGTTGCAGTACCTGAGAATGGCCACTAGACAACGTATGGAGCTGTGGAGTTTAGGTGCCTTACCCTGTCCAAATTTATGTAAAACAGGGTGTTAAAATAAAAATTAAACCCTAGAATTTATTTTTCAGTATGTGCACTTACCAAAAAAATTAAATATACGGTGTCCACTCCACATATACCTGTGATCAAACTTATCTGAAAAATCACATGCACACACAAACACCTAAACCCAATAAACGCACACGCGCACCCAAACACCCAATAAACGCACCCAACGCGCACCCAATAAACGCACACACAAACACTTAAACTTATGGACCCTTAGAAAGAGAACAAAAAAACAAAAACAAAGGAACAGCAATAATGAATAAATGGAGTCTTGGGGAGGAGGAACACTGCGCAGAATGGTCTCAGGTGATGCCCCTTTCTTTTTTTTTCCACATTGATTCTATGCCTATTGTTTTTGTATCCAATGATTGTACTTTATTTGTTCTCTATTGTAATTACTTACTGTATATTTTCTGTACGCTAACCCTACATTGTAAAGCGCTGCGGAATATGTTGGCGCTATATAAATAAAGCTTTATTATTATTATTATTATTATTATTTAAGGCATTTTTTCATGTAGATGTAATTTTCATTCCATCACTGTTTTTCTTTGCCCAAAACAGTGTGTATCGTGGTGCGGCATTCATAAAATAAAAGTAGACGGATAAATTGTAGCCTGATGAAGGGCAGAGACGCTCTTCATCAATACCAGGTGAATTGGATTTTACTTATTCTCCTGGTTTACAACTAAGTAGACCAAACTGACAGTATATTCAACGTCAAGGAGTAACTCATGCCCACAGCTTAGAGACCTCAGAGATACACTCATAAGTGACAGCTCTGAAGTCTGCCTGTTCTCATGATTAGTGAAGGTCCAAGATCACGGCACCCTTATAATGAGAAGTACTACCACGACTACAATGGAGTATGGCTTCAATACATCGTCATACACCCTACGAGGTGATTTTAAATTAAGGAAGAGGGTTCTCTGTTCATGATCATCATTTCTTGTCCAATTTGGAGAGCAGTTACCCTGTCAAAAGAACCTTTCCTGTATTACACACCAGAGAGAAGACGTGCGTGATTAGACACCCCATAAAGAGTGGACGCTGGTGAAAACTCCACATTTGAGGGATCGCTCACACAAGCGTATACATCTGATGTTTTATCGGATAGCACTCGGTCCAATGTTGACTAGCCCAGGATATGGGGACTCAGGTGTCTGGGCCCTCCGCTGCAGTAGGATGTCACTGGTGGCTTGCCCAGACCCGTGGCCCTGGTGGTCAACTAAAAAGAGGGTAGTTGGAATGGGAATAAAAGTTTATCGTGACGCCACCTGTCGTATCTGGAGACTGCACCAACGCTGCATGGGGCCTCCAGGGATGATGGATGAGCAGCTGGGTGTTGAAGCTCCCCACAGGCAGAGCTGGATCCCTGGTGTATTTGGTGATGATGATGAGGGATGCAGCAGGGATTTGGCTGGGCTGCTGGATAACGGGACAGTCTCTGTGGATGGCAGGGGCACGGGTAAGGAACTGACACACACACTGCTGGTCGTTTCTTTACCTTTTACTGGTGTAGTTGCAGGTAAATGTCCGGGGCACTGCCGGGTGTTCAGGTAGCACTTGTGTCTCCACAGTGAGTGGGTATAAGGCCTCCTCGTTTCTTTTCCCGTGTGTGTGAAACCCCTGCCCCATGTGAAACTTGGCTGGCCTCCTCTGCTCTTTGATCACCTGTGCTGTCGCTGGGAAACCCTCAATGGACTACCGCTGTTCCTCTCTCCTTGGTTGGTGACTGCGCAGGTGCCCGGGAGACTGAAGTCTTCATGGTAAACCGGTATTCTCCATTGGGCCAGGTGCTCTCCAGTACATTCCAGTGTCCAGGTTGTTGTTTGGGTGAACCCAAAAGCTGGCTCCTCTGTTCTCTTTTCTCTCCTTGCCTTCCGACCCCACTCTTGGGCCCTGCAGGACTACTTCGAAGGCTGTTCAGGGTCACTGGCTCGGGCCTAGCACCAACCACCAGAACGTCTTCACAGCTCTTGTAGCGTCTGCACACTAACTCTGGCCCCAGCACCAGTATTTATAGGGGATCTTGCCTAAGGGCAGCAAGTTAGGCTCCCCCTACTGTGCTGGGGTGGAAGGTGTTTGTCTGTATACCCACTGTGGAATCCCATTGATGCTGTAGGTGAGTCTGGTTACCTGTGTGAGCAGGGCATCACATGATCAATATTATATTTCTCATACTGTGATTGGCAGCAAAAATCTGATGGAGCGCTCTCATACAAGTCTTTGGGTGCGTGGAGACATTGGTCTGCACTTGGATGAGGTCCAATATCTAAAGACTCTCACAAAGGAGTAGATCAAAAGGTTTTGTTCTCCATCTTCTGACCATGAGAGATCATCAAATCACAGTGAGCTGCATTAGCATAATCAATCCTATTTTCTCAGATGAGTGTATCTAGAATAATATGACTGTAGCCTAAGAGTCTATTGAACCATTTATGTTAATTGATCAGTTATATCAGGCAGGAAATCTTGTGCCTTCCCGCATCGCTTTATACATATGCTGATGGGCGGATCAGGCACAAGGACTGCAGCAACGTGAACAGGAGCAAGGTTTCCTGTCCAGCTCCTGATGTCATCCCATCAAGAAGGCAGGCGCTAAGGATGCAAATAAGTGGGAACACCCGTCTTCCTGGCCCCATTTTTTGAAAAGGTTATTTAAACTGCTTTATCACCATTTTATTTTTATATGGCTTATATCCTGATGATTAAGTCCGAGACTTCGAAACGTGTCGTTTTGATCCAATATATTTCAAAAAGAGTAATAGGTATTCCACTTGAGGAAGACGCTTGGAGAGCGTAGAAACGCGTTGTGGCCTAAAGGACCCTGCCTTTTTATTGTACAATTAAAGCCGAGAGGTAACTATTCATAATAGCCTTGGTGCCGGTTGATTCCCCAGCGCTCACACAAATACCTATTACTCTTTTTGAAATACATTCGTTCCTCCGCTACGCGGAGTGAGGTATGGAGCAGCTCCGGGCAATAGGACCTTGGATGACGTCCTGAACACGCCCACGGACCCACCACGTGACGACTCACATGTGAGGTGCTGGGATTAAGGACGCAGCAAAATCCTCATCATCCACAGCCGCTTATTAGCCGAGGACACAGGGAGATAAACATCAATGCACTAATTCTTGTTGTGCAGACAGCACAACAAGCACAGGTGAGGTTCCCATTCAAATAACCTACCCCCGATGGCAATTACAGAGTGGCGCAACAATATTACCTTCTTTGTCGTTTTGATCCAATAAACCACCATTTTATATTTCATCGTCTCATTGATCTGAAGGCAGCACAGAATTAACCACTATTCCTATAAATATTGTGGCACCCCAAGGGTTAATGTGCCACAGAAATACCAACACAGGTTTACTCCCCACACAACACTACACTAGAAAGTGGGAGGAGTTTAGCTGGCACCTGCACTAGTGGGAGGAGCTAAGTTGTTTACCACAGAGCAGGAGTGACAGTTAGTTCAGTTTTAGTCAGAGTTTAGTCTAGTCTGGAGCAGGAGCAGAGCCAAGTGTCAGTGGAGGTCCTGAGAGGTCTGAGGAGAGGAGACAGAGGAGACAGAGGAACATACCCGGGATAAAGAGTTACCCTAAACTTGACCCCGGGGAGGCGCTTAAGACGGATACCGGATCCGAGGCTGTGCCTGAAACAGACAGGACAGTAAACACCGGGATAGTGAAGGTCCACCATCTTCACAGCACCATAGCAAAGCAACACGGAGGAGTCAGTGACACAGAGGACTCAAGTTGCCCAGCATATTGGTACCCGTGAGCAGAGACAGGGCCAGCAGTACAGCTACAAGCAGCAGCAGGGCCACACACAGCGCATAAGTAGGAAGCCAAGGACCTGGTCAGGGTGGGAGCAACCTGGTACAGACTCCGTGGACAATATTGTGATATACCATCTGCAAGTAAAGACTTGGAAAACAACAGAAACCGTGAGCGTGTGTGATCCTTATGCTGAAGCCCCACTTGCCCTCATATACTGCGATTACCTCTACTCTCATCATCTCTACTGCTACCTCTACTCTCCTGCAGCATCAATAACTATCCTCACAGACTAACTACTACTACCACTGCCCCGGGGAACCCAGTTCTGCCCACAGGAACTATTCTATCCAAGCTGCTATCCCATCATCCCCGGAGGTTCTGCAGCAGCGGCGGCTCCATTACTGGCCGCATATAGTGGGTGGCGTCACGAGTGACAAATCCCCTGTAAATAACCCCCATTTTATTGTGCGGGCCCGGGACACGGTCCGGACCAGGACCGCCGTGACATCCCCCAGCAGTACACCGATCCGGCACCGAGTACCCTGTCCCAGTGGGCTCCACAACCTGGCGTCACGAACAGGATCTACCATGCCCGGTACCGGGCATTGTGTGCCGTGATTAGTGACTGTTTTAAATCTGCCGCCATTGCAGAGCGCGCGACGCGCGGGAAGAAAAACCGCTCGCCGCTCTGAGGTCATCCGGAAGGGAAGATAATCCCTGGTGCGCAGCGGAACCTTTGATGGACATCCGGACGGAAGCGGAAGACGGAGGGCAGATATTAACTAAGGGGGCCCAAGATGTCGCAGCCCAATGCACAAGGCAGCGACGGAGCAGCCAGTGGAGCTGCAGCGCCGGACCCAGCGATAGTACTCGGCGGTGCAGCGGTGCAAGGAACAGCACCAATAATGCCGTTCCTGATGCCGTATACTCCAGGGGCAATGTGGCTGCCCCAATACTCCGGTGAGCCTAATACATTAACTGACTTTATGCTAAAGATAAAGGAATATTATGTGATGTACCCCCCATTTTATTGTGCGGGCCCGGGACACGGTCCGGACCAGGACCGCCGTGACATCCCCCAGCAGTACCCCGGTCCGGCACCGAGTACCCCGTCCCAGTGGGCTCCACAATATGTCAAGGGCTGTCGCACTGTAGAGGGATCAGCTTTATTCTAGAGCTCCAAATAAATTGGGTCACAGCACCAAATGGAATTAGTAAGGTTGTTCTACATTACCCAGTCCATGGGGCGCCGGTCATGTCCAGAGAGTCCATCTCAGACCACACCAAATAAATCAAATGTAGAAAGGATAGCACCTCACACGTTGGTGTCTGCTTCAAATCATCTTTTAATCCACACCCATCATATATTGATGTTTCGACCCTATTCTAGGGCTGTCACTCTGTAGAAGGATCAGCTTTATTCAAGGGCTGTCACACTGTAGAGGGATCAGCTTTATTCAAGGGCTGTCACACTGTAGAGGGATCAGCTTTATTCAAGGGCCGTCACACTGTAGAGGGATCAGCTTTATTCAAGGGTTGTCACACTATAGAGGGATCCGCTTTATTCAAGGGCCATCACACTGTAAAAGGATCAACTTTTTCCTAGGGACATCACACTATAGAGGTATCAGGTTTATTCTAGGGCAGTCACTGTAGAGAGATCAGCTTCATTCTAGGGCTGTCACACTGTAGAAAGAACATCTTTATTCTCATTTGCCCCAGGAAAGGCTAGAAGCAATGGGATGAAAGTGAATAGGAGGAGACACATTAGATATTGAAAAAACTTTTTGACAGTGAGGGCGATCAACAAGTGGAACAGGCGACCACAAAGAGGTGGCGAGTTCTCCTTCAATGGAAGTCTTCTCACACAGAGTGGACAGACAAATGTCTAGGAGGATTTAGTAAGTCCTGCTTTGAGCAGGGGGTTGGACCAGATGATCCAGGAGGTCCCTTCACACTCCACCATTGTAGGATTCCTCCATCCTCATGGGAAAGGTTGAAAACTTAAATGCTCTGGGCGGGACAAGGCGCTCAACTGCTCATTTGCATATTGATAAAATCATAGATTTTTCAGGGAAAAACGCAAATAGAAAGGATTCAATATGGATCTTTCATTGACCTTCAAGGGGCAGGTTAAGCTCAGATTTTCTTTTTAAATTCCCCTGTTCTTGAGAATGGAAAGGATTTTTAAGACTACAAATTGCAAAGTTACTTATTTTACAAGCACTTTGTAATTTTACCAATTTAATAAGATGATACAATCCCCTATAAACACAGCAAAATGCACCCAAAGGTCACAGCACAGAACCCTTTACTCCATCCATAAAGACAGGCACTTCTTAGTAAACTTATATGTCTTCTATTAGTTATCACCATGGCCGGTGACCCAGCACTCCCAGTAATGGAGGATTGTACTGGTGCACAATGACTAAAAGCATCATCTACGCATCCCGGAAGGGTATGGGGGATTGTTTTGCTCCTGAATGATTGTTTCCCTCTTCCCATTAGGAAAAAGTAGAAACGCGTGGGTTTAGCACGAGAGCAGCATATCCAGATAATGGCGAATACGGCTCCCCATGAATTAACCGGAGTCCATTATTGAAAGCTTCCAGGTCTTATTTTAGACACGGATGAGGATGCTAAAAGGAAATCCATTTTCTATTTATACACATAAATCGACATTAAGAGCCCTACTTACATCAGTCATCCGCAGGTACCTGGATTGTTACTGGTACAATGGTAAGAAAACACTAACCAGCGCCGCCTTTAGGTTTGCGATATACCAGAGGCTGGTAAACTACAGCAGTATAACTGTCGGGCTCTTCACAAATAATTGCAGCTCCTTATCGGCAGAGAATGTCGTAGAAAATTAGGAAAATTGAGAAAGGTCAACACAATAGATTTCAGTTTGGTCAAGTCGCAATACCACACGCCACCTCTGGACAAGAGAGGCTCTGTTTCCCGGAGGTAAAGGAATGGACTGATGTTTTGTTACTTTAGATGTTATTAAAAAATGGATTTTTAGGTCCCTTAGTCAATAGCAATGATAATATTGTGCCGGATCTACTGAACAGAAGAGGCTTCTGGTATGCAGGTAGGAGAAGGTCCACTAGGACGTGCCGGACCTCAAAGAAGAGACAGGGATGCAGGTGGGAGAAGGTCCACAGCCAAACCACAACTATGACATACAGGACCTAATAAGAGGAGCCAGGGATGCAAGAAGAAGGTGGTCCTCAGGGCTCTGGTCCACAGCTGAGCCATAACTATGGCATGCCAAACCTATTAAGAAGAGCCAGGGATGCAGGTAGGAGGTGGTCCACAGCCAAGCCATAATTATGGCCGGACTGACATTCCCCCCAGGGCCGTGGGTTACTCAGAAAAAGGCTAACAGTTCTGCTGGGGAGTCACGGGGGTCGAGACCCGGCTTAGTGACCCTGGCAGTGTCAATAAAAAAAGCAGTTCGGGAGATAAGGTTTTGGGGATGGTTTTCGTGACCTCACCAGTGGTATTTGGCTATTAGTGGCCGACACTGCGGTGCGGGACCTCTGGGTGTGATGGGAGGGCAGCTTTGATGGTTTCGTTCCCCACGGGTTGAGCGGTTCCCCAGGGCAAACTGGTAGGCCGTTGGGTGCAGGACAGAGCACGGAACAGACATGCAGCTGTAGTCTCCTTTACTGGTGGTTACAGGTGCAGATCAGGGTACTGCCGACAGGTGGTATGGTGAGTTCAGTGCACCTGGAAGTTGGGGATCTCCCCACCCGGTGAGTTATGAGGCCTCCGTGTTGCACTAATCTTGGCAGGTCCTGGCTGCCTGAAGCTAGCTGTGACCCTCTCTTCCGATGTAGTGTCTTTCACCCGCATGGCAGGCAGCTCGCGCCCTTCTCTGGCAACTCTCCTCTGGTTGAGGTCCTGGGCTCTAGTGTGCTGCTGTGCCTTCATGTGCTTGGTGTGTCCAGGAGACTTGGAATAGACTGTCCTCCGGTATTTGTTGCTGGGTCTGGAATCCCTCACAGCCTCAGACTCCGGTGTCCGTCTCTGGCGCTCTGCTCTGGGGTGAGCCCATCACTGGCTCCGCTCCCCAGGACCTTTCCTCGACTTCCTAAGACCCTCTCCTACTGGTCCCTCATGCTCCACTGCTACTTCTACCCTCCAGGGACAAGCCAGAAACTGCTCCAGTCCACACGTAGTCTTCACGTAGTCTTCACATCTTCCTCTCAGACTTTCCTCTACTGCTGTTCTGAACTAACTCCCCTCCCCCAGGCCAGAACTTATAGGGAAGCTCCCCTGAACTAGGGTTGTAGAGCTCCCCCTTCTGGTCTGGAGTCAGGAAAAGTGTTGCATGCTGTGGGCTTACCTGGTGTGGACTGGATACCCTATCTTGCTTCCAAGCTCGACATTACTCCCCGAGGCAATGCTATTGTGGCAACCTGTGACTCTGGCGTGCCACAGGATCTAATAAGGGGAGCCAGGGATGCAAGGAGAAGGTCCACAGGCGAGCCATAAATATGACATGACGAACCTATTAAGAGGAGCCAGGGATGCAGGTGGTCCATAGGTCTCTGGTTCAAAGCCAAGAGAGCCATAACTGACATGCGAGACCTATAAAGAGCAGCAAGGAATGCAGGCAGGCAGAAGGTCCATAGGGCTCTGGTCCATGGCTGAGCCATAACTAGGACATGCAAGACATAAGAAAAGTGCAGTCAGGGATGCAGGAAGGGGGAGGTCCATAGGGCTCTGGTTTAGGAGACAAGCTATGATGGCATTGTGCTAGATCTACTAAAAGGGGAACAGGGATACTGTTCCCAGGGCTTTAATCAGCATCTGAGCCACAAATATGACATACCAAAACTAATAAGTTGGGCAAAATGGGAGGTGGTTTGCAGGTCTCTTGTCCAGCAGCTGAGCCGCAATGAAAACTTTGTGCTGGACCTACAAGTACCAATAATGAGTGTCAGGCATGCAGGTAGGAGAAGGTACCCAGAGCTCTGGTCCAAGTTGCAATGATAACATGATGCCAGATCTACTAATAAAAGGCACATAGCATGCAGGTAGGAGAAGGACTCTAATCCAGCAATCAAGCCGCAATAGTAACATGACAAATCCACTCGAAGCAGGGATGCAGGTAGGAGGTGGTTTGCAGGTGACTCACCGTAAGCCGGGTTCTCGGATCTCAGGCGCTGGCAGTGGTCACGGTTCTGTGCCTGAGGCTGTGGAGGCCCGTTGGTCAATGAAGGGTGAAATATGATTATAAAGGAATAAAGAATAAAATTATTGTTTCGTGATGCCACCTTTAGGAGTTCCCGTGATGACACCGGCGCTGCTTGGACCTCCGGGGGATGGGCGGCAGCAAGATGGATCCGCTCCCTACAGGACGAGCGGGAGTCCCCGGGGTCAGGAGCTGTAGTCAAGGAGTACGGCAGCTCGGTTAGTTCTGTAAATAAATCAGTTAGTAGCAGTCCTGAAATGAGGCATGGACACGTTGCGCCTCTGAACGGGTGTTTACTTAGTTCTTTCAGAGTAAACAGGTACACTGTTTTCACAGTTCTTTCAAGTAACGGACCGGGTGGTCCTGGCGATAGATAGTCTCCCTCCAAGGCTCCACAGTGTCTTTCTGTATACTGTCTGTCCCTTTCTCGTCGCTGCTTCTAACATGCCAGGTCAGGATACAGAGGAACTTCTGTTGGGCAACCCGAGCCGTTGGCCTGGCGACTCCCGATGGATCCCTGAACCTCAATGGTGGGTACCCCTCCTGGTACAGCTGCGGTGATGGAAGTTTGTGTATTGCGCTCCTGTGAAGCCCTCAATCACTCCGGGTCTGTGGTTCAGCGATGAAGCGTCTGTACCACCTCGGGGCCGGTACCCCGGGTTTGGACTGGGCAAGGGTATTGTCTTACCTGTTCTGTTCTTGGCCCCTTTCTCTTATGGGTCACCGGTGCTCAGTGCCCTCCCTGTTAGCCTTCTGTGTGGTCTTCTGCAACTTCCCCAGCTCTGCTAAGTCTGCTACTTTCACTTTGCCTCACTGAGCTGCACGGCACTGTGCAGCTCCTGTTCTGTAGCTTACTTCCGGATCTCTCTCTTTTCTTCTCTTCCCCACTGCTATACACCTAACACTCCTCCCACCAGGACCGGTTACCCAGGAAACGGGTGTCTAATTGGTCCTCTGCCTCTAGATTTTGCATGTGGTACATGGAGCCTTGGGATTAACCTATTCACCACCAGGACAGAGGATACAGCACCTTCAGTCAGGGGTGCAGTACCCTCCTGTGACGCACTCGTTGCAGGGCGCCACACAGGGACCTGGTCAAGGAGCTGAGTCACTAAAATGATGTATTTTTAGCTCTACTAATAAGTCAAAGATTCATGGAAGAGAAGGTTCAGTGGGCTTTGGTAGATCAGGGTCCTGCAAATCTTTTCATCATTAAAATCGCTCTTAAAATGCTAGCTGATATGACATAGGGAATGGAGAGATGCCACTGCGCCTTGGGCTGGTATGGCTGAGAACCGTACGATGCCCAGCAAGAATTGTGTGCAAGTCCAGAATATAAACATAAAACTCAACCCTTGCCCACAGTCCTGGGTTTGTCAGGACTGTCCAGACTTTTCA
>JARQOC010000010.1:110137360-110382360 GCA_033576535.1 Allobates femoralis | reverse complement strand
ATATCCGGGAAGAGCACAGAAAATCTATTTTTCTCATTAAATCTATATTCGGGCAGAGGGGTTAGTGGATTTTCTTGTTTTTTGAACAGATGCAGCTGAAATGACCATCGGTAGAATTATCAGCTCGGATGTCTCAGACTACAGAAATCACAGCGTTCCAGACGTCAATCAAAGAAAAGTTTTGTTTTAAAGGAACCCAGACATGAGATTCATTCTGAGCAATGTCACCGGCACCAAGAACCAGACATGAGATTCATTCTGAGCCATGTCACCGGCACCAAGAACCAGACATGAGATTCATTCTGAGCCATGTCACCGGCACCAAGAACCAGACATGAGATTCATTCTGAGCCATGTCACCGGCACCAAGAACCAGACATGAGATTCATTCTGAGCCATGTCACCGGCACCAAGAACCAGACATGAGATTCATTCTGAGCCATGTCACCGGCACCAAGAACCAGACATGAGATTCATTCTGAGCCATGTCACCGGCACCAAGAACCGACATGAGATTCATTCTGAGCCATGTCACCGGCACCAAGAATTCATTCTGAGCCATGTCACCGGCACCAAGAACCAGACATGAGATTCATTCTGAGCCATGTCACCGGCACCAAGAACCAGACATGAGATTCATTCTGAGCCATGTCACCGGCACCAAGAACCAGACATGAGATTCATTCTGAGCAATGTCACCGGCACCAAGAACCAGACATGAGATTCATTCTGAGCCATGTCACCGGCACCAAGAACCAGACATGAGATTCATTCTGAGCAATGTCACCGGCACCAAGAACCAGACATGAGATTCATTCTGAGCCATGTCACCTGGCACCAAGAACCAGACATGAGATTCATTCTGAGCCATGTCACAGGCACCAAGAACCAGACATGAGATTCATTCTGAGCCATGTCACAGGCACCAATAACCAGACATGAGATTCATTCTGAGCCATGTCACCTGGCACCAAGAACCAGACATGAGATTCATTCTGAGCCATGTCACCTGGCACCAAGAACCAGACATGAGATTCATTCTGAGCCATGTCACCTGGCACCAAGAACCAGACATGATTCATTCTGAGCCATGTCACCGGCACCAAGAACCAGACATGAGATTCATTCTGAGCCATGTCACCGGCACCAAGAACCAGACATGAGATTCATTCTGAGCCATGTCACCGGCACCAAGAACCAGACATGATTCATTCTGAGCCATGTCACCGGCACCACAGGATTCATTCTGAGCCATGTCACCGGCACCAAGACACCAGACATGAGAATTCATTCTGAGCCATGTCACCGGCACCAAGAACCAGACATGAGATTCATTCTGAGCCATGTCACCGGCACCAAGAACCAGACATGAGATTCATTCTGAGCCATGTCACCGGCACCGAAAACCAGACATGATTCATTCTGAGCCATGTCACCGGCACAAGAACCAGACATGAGATTCATTCTGAGCCATGTCACCAGCACCAAGAACCAGACATGAGATTCATTCTGAGCCATGTCACCGGCACCAAGAACCAGACATGAGATTCATTCTGAGCCATGTCACCCGCACCAAGAACCAGACATGAGATTCATTCTGAGCCATGTCACCGGCACCGAAAACCAGACATGATTCATTCTGAGCCATGTCACCGGCACAAGAACCAGACATGAGATTCATTCTGAGCCATGTCACCGGCACCAAGAACCAGACATGAGATTCATTCTGAGCCATGTCACCGGCACCAAGAACCAGACATGAGATTCATTCTGAGCCATGTCACCGGCACCGAAAACCAGACATGATTCATTCTGAGCCATGTCACCGGCACCAAGTACCAGACATGAGATTCATTCTGAGCCATGTCACCGGCACCAAGAACCAGACATGAGATTCATTCTGAGCCATGTCACCGGCACCAAGAACCAGACATGAGATTCATTCTGAGCCATGTCACCGGCACCAAGAACCAGACATGAGACTCATTCTGAGCCATGTCACCGGCACCAAGAACCAGACATGAGACTCATTCTGAGCCATGTCACCGGCACCAAGAACCAGACATGATTCATTCTGAGCCATGTCACCGGCACCAAGAACCAGACATGAGACTCATTCTGAGCCATGTCACCGGCACCAAGAACCAGACATGAGATTCATTCTGAGCCATGTCACCTGCACCAAGAACCAGACATGAGACTCATTCTGAGCCATGTCACCGGCACCAAGAACCAGACATGATTCATTCTGAGCCATGTCACCGGCGCCAAGAACCAGACATGAGACTCATTCTGAGCCATGTCACCGGCACCAAGAACCAGACATGAGATTCATTCTGAGCCATGTCACCGGCACCAAGAACCAGACATGAGATTCATTCTGAGCCATGTCACCGGCACCGAAAACCAGACATGATTCATTCTGAGCCATGTCACCGGCACCAAGAACCAGACATGAGATTCATTCTGAGCCATGTCACCGGCACCAAGAACCAGACATGAGATTCATTCTGAGCCATGTCACCGGCACCAAGAACCAGACATGAGATTCATTCTGAGCCATGTCACCGGCACCGAAAACCAGACATGATTCATTCTGAGCCATGTCACCGGCACCAAGAACCAGACATGAGATTCATTCTGAGCCATGTCACCGGCACCAATAACCAGACATGAGAATTCATTCTGAGTCATGTCACCGGCACCGAAAACCAGACATGAGATTCATTCTGAGTCATGTCACCGGCACCAAGTACCAGACATGAGATTCATTCTGAGCCATATCACCGGCACAAGTACCAGACATGAGATTCATTCTGAGCCATGTCACCTGGCACCAAGAACCAGACAGAGATTCATTCTGAGCCATGTCACCGGCACCAAGAACCAGACATGAGATTCATTCTGAGCCATGTCACCTGGCACCAAGAACCAGACATGAGATTCATTCTGAGCCATGTCACCGGCACCAAGAACCAGACATGAGATTCATTCTGAGCCATGTCACCAGCACCAAGAACCAGACATGAGATCATTCTGAGCCATGTCACCGGCACCGAAAACCAGACATGATTCATTCTGAGCCATGTCACCGGCACCAAGAACCAGACATGAGATTCATTCTGAGCCATGTCACCGGCACCAAGAACCAGACATGATTCATTCTGAGCCATGTCACCGGCACCAAGAACCAGACATGAGATTCATTCTGAGCCATGTCACCGGCACCAAGAACCAGACATGAGATTCATTCTGAGCCATGTCACCGGCACCAAGAACCAGACATGAGATTCATTCTGAGCCATGTCACCTGGCACCAAGAACCAGACATGAGATTCATTCTGAGCCATGTCACCGGCACCAAGAACCAGACATGAGATTCATTCTGAGCCATGTCACCGGCACCAAGAACCAGACATGAGATTCATTCTGAGCCATGTCACCTGGCACCAAGAACCAGACATGAGATTCATTCTGAGCCATGTCACCGGCACCAAGAACCAGACATGAGATTCATTCTGAGCCATGTCACCGGCACCAAGAACCAGACATGAGATTCATTCTGAGCCATGTCACCGGCACCGAAAACCAGACATGAGATTCATTCTGAGCCATGTCACCGGCACCAAGAACCAGACATGAGATTCATTCTGAGCCATGTCACCAGTGCCCAAGAACCAGACATGAGATTCATTCTGAGCCATGTCACCTGGCACCAAGAACCAGACATGAGATTCATTCTGAGCCATGTCACCGGCACCAAGAACCAGACATGAGATTCATTCTGAGCCATGTCACCGGCACCAAGAACCAGACATGAGATTCATTCTGAGCCATGTCACCGGCCACGAACCAGACATGAGATTCATTCTGAGCCATGTCACCTGCACCAAGAAACCAGACATGAGATTCATTCTGAGCCATGTCACCTGCACCAAGAACCAACATGAGATTCATTGAGCCATGTCACCTAGTGCCAAGAACCAGACATGAGATTCATTCTGAGCCATGTCACCGGCACCAAGAACCAGACATGAGATTCATTCTGAGCCATGTCACCGGCACCAAGAACCAGACATGAGATTCATTCTGAGCGCACCAAAACCAGACATGAATTCATCTGAGCATGTCACCGGCACAAAACCAGACATGAGATTCATTCTGAGCATGTCACCGCACCAGACCAGAATAGATTCATTCTGAGCCATTCACCGCACAAGACCAGAATGAGATTCATCTGAGCATTCACCGGCACCAAGAACCAGACAGGATTCATTCTGAGCCATGTCACCGGCACCAAGAACCAGACATGAGATTCATTCTGAGCCATGTCACGGCACCAAGAACCAGACATGAGATCATTCTGAGCCATGCACCGCACCAAGAACCAGACATGAGATTCATTCTGAGCCATGTCACCGCACCAAGAACCAACATGAGACTCATTCTGAGCCATGTCACCGGCACCAAACCAGACATATTCATCTGAGCCATGTCACCGGCACCAAGAACCAGACATGAGATTCATTCTGAGCCATGTCACGGCACCAGAACAGCAGATTCATTCTGAGCATGTCACCGCACCAAGAACCAGACATGAGATTCATCTGAGCCATGTCACGGCACCAAGAACCAGACATGAGATTCTTCTGAGCCATGTCACGGCACCAAGAACCAGACATGAGATTCATTCTGAGCAATGTCACCTGGCACCAAAACCAGACATGAGATTCATTCTGACCATGTCACCGGCACCAAGAACCAGACATGATTCATTCTGAGCCATGTCACCGCCCCAAGAACCAGACAGAGATTCATCTGAGCCATGTCACCTGGCACAAGAACCAGACATGATATTCTGAGCCATTCACCGGCACCAAGAACCAACATGAGATTCATTCTGAGCATGTCACCGCACCAAGAACCAGACATGAGATTCATTCTGAGCCATGTCACCGGCACCAAAACCAGACATGAGATTCATTCTGAGCCATGTCACCGGCACCAAGAACCAGACATGAGATTCATTCTGAGCCATGCACCAGTGCCAAGAACCAGACATGAGATTCATTCTGAGCCATGTCACCGGCACAAGAACCAGACTGAGATTCATTCTGAGCCATGTCACCGGCACCAAGAACCAGACATGAGATTCATTTGAGCCATGTCACCGCACCAAGAACCAGACATGAGTTCATTCTGAGCCATGTCACCGGCACGAAAACCAGACATGAGATTCATTCTGAGCCATGTCACCGCACAAGAACCAGACATGAGATTCATTCTGAGCCATGTCACCGCACCAAGAACCAGACATGAGATTCATTGAGCCATGCCCAGGCAAGAACCAGACATGAGATTCATTCTGAGCCATGTCACCGGCACCAAGAACCAGACATGAGATTCATTCTGAGCCATGTCACCGCACCAAGAACCAGACATGAGATTCATTCTGAGCAAACAACATGAACATTTGAGCAGTCAGCACAACCAACATGAGTCTTCTGAGCATGTCACCGACAAGAACCAACAGAGATTCATTGACCATGTCACCGGCACCAAACCGACATGATTGAGCCATGTCACCGCACAAGACCAGACATGATCATCTACCATCACCGCACCAAGACCAGAATAGATTCATTCTGAGCCATGTCACCGGACCAAGAACCACATGAGATTCATTCTGAGCCATGTCACCGGCACAAGAACCAGACATGAGATTCATTCTGAGCCATGTCACTGCACCAAGAACCAGACATGATTCATTCTGAGCCATGTCACCGGCACCAAGAACCAACAGAGATATTCTATCTGCAGCATCACCAGCACCAAGAACCAGACATGAGATTCATTCTGAGCCATGTCACCGGCACCAGAACCAGACTGAGATTCATTCTGAGCCATGTCACCGGCACCAAGAACCACAGACACGAATTCATTCTGAGCCATGTCACCGGCACCAAGAACCAGACATGAATCATTCTGAGCCATGTCACCGCAAAGACCAGACATGAGATTCATTCTGAGCCATGTCACCTGCACCAAGAACCAGACATGAGATTCATTCTGGCCAGTCACCAGGCACCAGAACCAGACATGAGATTCATTCTGAGCATGTCACACGGCACCAAGAACCAGACATGAATTCATTCTGAGCATGTCACCGGCACCAGAACCAGAACAGAGATTCATTCTGAGCCATGTCACCGGCACCAAGAACCAGACATGAGATTCATTCTGAGCCATGTCACCCGGCACCAAGAACCAGACATGAGATTCATTCTGAGCCATGTCACCGGCACCAAGAACCAGACATGAGATTCATTCTGAGCCATGTCACCGGCACCAAGAACCAGACATGAGATTCATTCTGAGCCATGTCACCGGCACAAGAACCAGACATGAGATTCATTCTGAGCCATGTCACCGGCACCAAGAACCAGACATGAGATTCATTCTGAGCCATGTCACCGGCACCAAGAACCAGACATGAGATTCATTCTGAGCCATGTCACCAGGCACCAAGAACCAGACATGAGATTCATTCTGAGCCATGTCACCGGCACCAAGAACCAGACATGAGATTCATTCTGAGCCATGTCACCGGCACCAAGAACCAGACATGAGATTCATTCTGAGCCATGTCACCGGCACCAAGAACCAGACATGAGATTCATTTGAGCCATGCCACCAGTGCCCCAAGAACCAGACATGAGATTCATTCTGAGCCATGTCACCTGGCACCAAGAACCAGACATGAGATTCATTCTGAGCCATGTCACCGGCACCAAGAACCAGACATGAGATTCATTCTGAGCCATGTCACCGGCACCAAGAACCAGACATGAGATTCATTCTGAGCCATGTTACCGGCACCAAGAACCAGACATAGATTCATTCTGAGCCATGTCACCGGCACCAAGAACCAGACATGAGATTCATTCTGACCATGTCACCGCACCAAGAACCAGACATGAGATTCATTCTGAGCCATGTCACCGGCCAAACCGACTGACATGAGCCACACGGACAAGACGAATGATTCATTCTGAGCCATGTCACCGGCACCAAGAACCAGACATGAGATTCATTCTGAGCCATGTCACCGGCACCAAGAACCAGACATGATTCATTCTGAGCCATGTCACCGGCACCAAGAACCAGACATGAGATTCATTCTGAGCCATGTCACCGGCACCAAGAACCAGACATGAGATTCATTCTGAGCCATGTCACCGGCACCAAGAACCAGACATGAGATTCATTCTGAGCCATGTCACCGGCACCAAGAACCAGACATGAGATTCATTCTGAGCCATGTCACCGGCACCAAGAACCAGACATGAGATTCATTCTGAGCCATGTCACGGCACCAAAACCAGACAGATCATCTAGCCATGCACCAAGAACCAGACATGAGATTCATTCTGAGCCATGTCACCTGGCACCAAGAACCAGACATGAGATTCATTCTGAGCCATGTCACCGGCACCAAGAACCAGACATGAGATTCATTCTGAGCCATGTCACCCGGCACCAAGAACCAGACATGAGATTCATTCTGAGCCATGTCACCGGCACCAAGAACCAGACATGAGATTCATTGACCATGACGACCAAAACGACAGAGATTCATCTGACCAGCAGGCACCAAGAACCAGACATGAGATTCATTCTGAGCCATGTCACCTGCACCAAGAACCAGACGAGATTCATTGAGCCATGCCACCAGTGCCAAGAACCAGACATGAGATTCATTCTGAGCCATGTCACCGGCACCAAGAACCAGACATGAGATTCATTCTGAGCCATGTCACCGGCACCAAGAACCAGACATGAGATTCATTCTGAGCCATGTCACCGGCACCAAGAGCCAGACATGAGATTCATTCTGAGCCATGTTACCGGCACCAAGAACCAGACATGATTCATTCTGAGCCATGTCACCGGCACCAAGAACCAGACATGAGATTCATTCTGACCCATGTCACCAGCACCAAGAACCAGACATGAGACTCATTCTGAGCCATGTCACCGCCACCGAAAAACCAGACATGATTCATTCTGAGCCATGTACACGGCACCAAGAACCAGACATGAGATTCATTCTGAGCCATGTCACCGGCACCAAGAACCAGACATGAGATTCATTCTGAGCCATGTCACCGGCACCAAGAACCAGACATGAGATTCATTCTGAGCCATGTCACCGGCACCAAGAACCAGACATGAGATTCATTCTGAGCCATGTTACCGGCACCAAGAACCAGACATGATTCATTCTGAGCCATGTCACCGGCACCAAGAACCAGACATGAGATTCATTCTGACCCATGTCACCAGCACCAAGAACCAGACATGAGACTCATTCTGAGCCATGTCACCGGCACCGAAAACCAGACATGATTCATTCTGAGCCATGTCACCGGCACCAAGAACCAGACATGAGATTCATTCTGAGCCATGTCACCGGCACCAAGAACCAGACATGATTCATTCTGAGCCATGTCACCGGCACCAAGAACCAGACATGAGATTCATTCTGAGCCATGTCACCGGCACCAAGAACCAGACATGAGATTCATTCTGAGCCATGTCACCTGGCACCAAGAACCAGACATGAGATTCATTCTGAGCCATGTCACCGGCACCAAGAACCAGACATGAGATTCATTCTGAGCCATGTCACCGGCACCAAGAACCAGACATGAGATTCATTCTGAGCCATGTCACCGGCACCAAGAACCAGACATGAGATTCATTCTGAGCCATGTCACCTGGCACCAAGAACCAGACATGAGATTCATTCTGAGCCATGTCACCGGCACCAAGAACCAGACATGAGATTCATTCTGAGCCATGTCACCGGCACCAAGAACCAGACATGAGATTCATTCTGAGCCATGTCACCGGCACCGAAAACCAGACATGAGATTCATTCTGAGCCATGTCACCGGCACCAAGAACCAGACATGAGATTCATTCTGAGCCATGTCACCTGCACCAAGAACCAGACATGAGATTCATTGAGCCATGCCACCAGTGCCAAGAACCAGACATGAGATTCATTCTGAGCCATGTCACCGGCACCAAGAACCAGACATGAGATTCATTCTGAGCCATGTCACCGGCACCAAGAACCAGACATGAGATTCATTCTGAGCCATGTCACCGGCACCAAGAGCCAGACATGAGATTCATTCTGAGCCATGTTACCGGCGCCTAGAACCAGACATGAGATTCATTCTGAGCCATGTCACCGGCACCAAGAACCAGACATGAGATTCATTCTGACTCATGTCACCGGCACCAAGAACCAGACAGCGGCTCTATTATTGCAGTCTTGTAGGGCCCAATCTGACAAACTGCAGCGTTTTTATAAAAAAAGAAAAAAAAGGGGGACAATGCATCTAATGCTGCATGTACATGATCTGGAGTAGCACCAGGTAATCCGCCAACCAGAATTTCTGCATTCCCACGTTTAAGGAGTGTAATGCCCCTGCTCTCCAGGTTCTGGGATGGTGCAGTTGAGCCCGAAAAGCACAAAAACACACACAAACACAACCCGCTGGCCCTGGGACCCTAAGGGAGGACAGGTTCATACAAGGGGACAGGGAAGTGTCAGTAGAGAGCCAGAGAGGAGACCGGAGGAGTAATACGAGCTGATGAGGAGTGGCAGTCGGGAATGCAGAGGCCGTGTGGTGCCGACTCCCGTGGGCTGGAGCCTCTCCACCACGCTTGCCCACGGCAGGGAGAGACTGACCGGCAGAGAAAGAATAGCCATAGGGGTGCGGAAGAGACAGCGATCCCTCATACGCTCGAATCTGATGAGACAGAGGGGTTGGTGGACGACACAGGGACCCGGCCCTGAACACGGTGCAGATACTTCATGCCCAAGCCGGAAACCCAGAGGCCCCAGACTTCTAACGGGAGCTTTGGCTGAACAGCCGACACATCTTGGAGAAGATTGCCGAACTAGGGAGCAGTGTCCGAGAGAGGAAACTAATGGCAACCGGGACACATAAGCACTCATGGCCATCGGTACCTGACCTCTGTGCTACGGAGAGCGTTGAGAGCCTGGGGGGCAGAGCGACGACCCGCTCGCCTCAGAAGAGGACTACTCCTTATAGTGCAGAGAGGAAAATCACCAGAGACACCTAGAGAGGACAGAAAGGGCACTAACCGTGGCTTGACTGTACTAACCTGGCTCTGGAGAAAGCTGTACCAGAGAGTGGCAGGGAGCTGACCTGGTGGTCATGTTTAACACTTCAGTAAAAGTAGCAGAACTGCGGCTGTGGTGTGTGAGACTTTTCTTAGCGGCAACCATTGGCCACAGAGGCCGCTCAGAACACCGAGGGTACTACTGACAGATGGAACATCTGCCAAGGTACGAGCCAGGGAAACCACTCCACTAGCCTGGGGACTATACTCTGCCTTCAGGGAGCGACGCCATCCAAGTTGCTGGTCATAATCCCCAGAGGCTCTGAAGACGCGGCGGCCACCCGCTTACTGTAGGTGGTGTCATAAATACCCATATTCCCTCAGACTTTCCCTGTAATCATCCCCCATTTATTTATAATGACATTGCCAGGGTCAGGGGACTGGGTCTCGGCCCACGTCTGTCCCTGTGATAAGAACCAAAGAGGTGAAGTAGAACGAATAACTGCCCGATTCCCGAGTCTTGCCTGCCTCTGGAGTGGGCGTGTCAGCAGCATTTTGGATGCACACTTTTACCGCTGCATTGTACAGTACAAATGTAGTGGATAGGATCTCCAGAACTCCCATGCTCAATGTGCTTCTCCTCTCCACAGCGTTATTTCAGCTGGGGTGTGGGTTATGATGATTTCGCATCTCTACAGCATGTTAGGGTATGTGCACACGTTCCGGAGGACTATGTCTACGGACCTGAGGGCAGCCATGGGAGGACCCATCCGTCCTGTGCCCACGATCTGCATTGGGTGCAGGGCGGCTTCTCCCTACATTCACTTGCTGGAGATAATTTCATGTTGCAGAGACGGAAACTAAGGCTGTGCGCACACGGTCCGGAAGCAGGGTGTGTTAGACACAGTGCCTCCGAACTTGCAGGAAGCCGTGGGTGCACGCAGGGAGACTGCAGCCACCCTGTGCCCACGATCTGCACTTGGTGCCGGGCGGCTTCTCCCTACATTCACCTGCTGGAGATAGCTTCTGACTCTGCAGCACTAAATTAACAAGAATTATTATGAAGAGTGAACCGGGCACTGACCTGCTGCAGTTCCCTTGCTGAAGTCGGCGGTGTCTGGAATACGGTGCTCTGCTGAGGAGAAGATTCTTGGCAATTTGTAGAAAATAGCGGCACACTGATTGAATCCAAATTTTCCGGCTTTTATTTGTGCATCAAATTACAGATGGTGCAGGGAGGGGGGGGGGTCATGCTGAAGGTCTTTCAGCATGACCCCCCTCCCTGCACCATCTGTAATTTGATGCACAAATAAAAGCCGGAAAATTTGGATTCAATCCGTGTGCCATTAAATTAACAAGTCACGCCCACCACCTAAGTCGGTGACACCCACTAACTTCCGGTCCCCGATACTGCACATATGCCTAATGTGTACAGAGCTGTGGCGCCCCTGCGTCCAGGAGGCCTCAAAGGGAACTGCATCCAGGAAGGTAGGAAAGACAATTGAACACCAACACCCTCACAGCCCACACAACCCGCGTAGCAGTAGAAAGCAGGGAACTCTAGGCAGGCAAGGGGTGGTGGGTTTAAAGACAGTGGGTGGGCCAACACGCAAGTCAGGTGACAGAGGGTAGATATAGAGCAGGGGGAGGAGAAAGGAGTCAGTAGGCTGGTGTAGGCTGAGCAGTACAGAAAGAAGCACATGTCCTGGAAGAGTGGGGTGGAAGGAGCGCAGAATCTGGAGTGCCAGTGTGAGCCACAGAGAGAAAGCCCATCCGGAGCCAGCACCCCAGGAGTGTGAGGGACGAGAGGACCAGTGATACTGGGTCCTAGAAACACGGTTGAGACTGCAGACTGCAGGCGGAGTAGCCCTCCTATTGAACCAGAAGACCCGGTTAGAGAGAGCCTGGTAGAGCCTCACCACCGAGGACTATTGGAGGCTAGGCTAAGAGTAGAGTTTCGGCTCTAGAGGGGACCGTTGCTTCACCCAGTATCCCCAGACAACCGATGGAGGACCTCAGCTACACGTTAGGGTCCCTACCCCAAAGGACAGGCAGCTCAGTGGCAACCCGGAGGGCTCACAGGAGTCCGAGCCACCGCCATACTGTTCGGAGTCACACACACCAAGTGAATAAGAGAGAGAATCAAAAGCCTGGAAAGGACAGAGACAGAGTGAGGGGTCATAGAAGGAACAACCTGGCTGCAGGGAGTAAAGGAACTCGGAGGGGAGCGATATGCCCGTGTAAAGACTAAACTGTGACTTTGAACTGGAACTATAATTGAACTGAGAAGGTTAAGAAGTAAACACGGTGAACCCTGACTCAGATTCCCTCGCATGTTTCTGCCTGCACATGATTCCCTCCACATAGGTCTGCAGAAAATCCCGGCCTGGAGAGCCACAGCTTGTCAGCTTCAACGCTGAAGGAGGATTTCTGCAGCTTCAGGACAGTAAGTGCATTGCATCCAGCACAGGCCTGCACCATACCCTACACAATAGACTATCATCACTGCCCCTGGGAACCCAGTTCTGCCCACGGAGAACTATTCCATCCTAGTGTTGGGCCCCACGGGACGGGGGTACTCGGTACCGGACCGGATGGTAGTGGGGAAGTCACAGGTGGCTTGGTCCGGACCGTGTCCCTGGCTCGACAATAAAGGGGGGAATTATTTACAGGGGAAAGGTCACGTGTGACGCCACCCACTTGGTGCGGCCAGTGATGGGGGGGCCGCCGCTGCTGCAGAACCTCCGGGGGTGATGGAGTGGCAGCGGAGATGGTATAGTTCCAGTGGGAAGAACTGTATCCCCCGGGGCAGTAAGAGTTAAGTCTCTGGTGTGTAGTTGTAGCACACTTACTTGCAGGCACTGCAGGGATCTCTCCTCCTGGCTGGTGCTGACAGGCTGGATCTGTATGAGGGAGAATAGGGTGCAGATAGAGGCAGACAAGAGAGGCAATTCAGGGTTTTCCAAAGCTTTACTCTTTGTTCTTTCCAAGTAGTTTACAAGTCATTTGCAGGTCTTTACAAGTTTAAGCACAGTTCTCAACACACGGGCGCATTCTCCCTCTCCGGGTTCCCTTTTGCTCTGCAGCCAGGCCTCTCTCTCCCTGTGACCCCTCACACAGTCTGTAGTGTCCTTTCCGGGCTGTTTACATTCTCTTTACTGTGTTGTGCGACACTGGACAGTATGGCAGTGACTCGGACCCCTGGTGGGCCCTCCTGGTTGTCACTGAGCTGCCTGTCCTTTGGGTTGGGGACCCCAACGTGAAGCTGTGGTCCCCCGTCGTGTTGTCTGGGGATTCCAGGTAAACTGCGGTCCCCTCTAGAGCCGACACTCTACTCAGCCCAGCCTCCAGCAGTCCTCAGCACGAGGCTCTACCAGGCTCCTTCTCTCTGTTCCTTTCAGTATCCTAGGAGGGACTTCTCTGCCTACAGTCAGTGGCTTCAGCTGCTGTCTAGGGCATGGGTTACACCGTCCCTCTCTGTCCTGTCACACTCCTGGTGGCATCAGCATCGGACGGGCTTTCTCTCCCCTCTGGCTCACACTGGCTCAGTATGGATTCTGCGCTCCTAGCCTTGCACTCACAGAAGTGTGATTGTCCTTCAGGCTTTACAGCTCAGCTCACATCGGCCTACTGCCTTCCTTCACTCCTCCCCCTCACTATATACTGTCAGTCACCTGACCTCTGGTGTGCCCAACCCACTACTCTGAATCCACCACCCCTCGATCTCAGAATTCTAATCTCAGGGCTGGATGTTAACTCCTTCTACACGTGGGTTGTGTGGGCTGTGAGGGTGTTGTTGTGCAACAATGTCCTACCTGCCTGGCTGCAGTTCCCTTTGTGGCCTCCTGGACGCAGGGGCGCCACACTAGCTGCCATCACATAATCCCCGGAGGTTCTGCAGCAGCGGTGGCCCCACTACTGGCCACACACTGTGGGTGGCGTCACGACTGACATTATCCCCTGTAAATATTCCCCTTTTTCACTGTCAGGCCAGGGACACGGTCCGGACCAGGACCATCCGTGACATCTCCTGTAGCAGACCCAGTCCGGCACAGAGTACCCCGTCCCATAACGGGCTCGACAGAGCCTTAGCCACATAAGGCACATTAAGTAACACAATGTTACTGTAATGGTCAGTGTGCGGAGGACTCACAATTATGTGACTGTAGATAGTAGGAGCACAACCAATGGTGTAACAAAACTCATGGGCCCCCGATGTAAATGCTCCAACAGGGCCCTCCCGTTACTGCAAATCTTTAACAGGACTAGTCTTTCTGTAGGCCAAATGGATTTTTGGGGCCCCCCTAGAGTCCTGGGCCCAGGTCCAATTGCAGCCCCTGCACCTGTTGTAGTTACACCTCTGAGCACAACTCAAATACTGCAAAGGGTAACATGCATTATTAACAATTCCTGCAGAAACCTTATACTCTATATGATCACATGCATCGCAGCTCTACACCAAAGACGAAGCACTAGGAAATATTAACAGGTTGCATTTTTTTTTTTTTTTTGCAGATAGGTATTTTTTTTCTTTTCTATCAATATTTTTTGCAGCACTTTTTACCCAAACAAAGGAGTGAAAAATGCAAGTAAAAACACACATCACATATATCCGGATTGTTTCCCACAGTCTCATTTTTAGCTCAGAAAACAAATGCTGCAAACAGAACCCCAAAGAACCCAAATTCTACTGACCTGGTCCAGCACACCACTCCAGGAGCCACTGATTAGGGGATGATTGGGGCAGGATCTCCCTATTATAACCTCCTGGTTAACCCTTTCACTGCACCATCCCACTCATTATATACAGTAGAGCTGGAAGGGAGATAAGTGTTTATTATTTTGTTTTTGTCATTAAATTTTTATATTTTCCCTCTTGTTGTAATATTTTAGTATTTTCTTAGTTGACAGACTTGTATCCGGGCTTGTTTTTTGGGATCTGGGCTGTGGTTTTTACCATGTTGGGGTCTGAATGACGTTCTCGCCTCTTAGGTCCTGCGCACACGCTGCATTTTTATCCTTTTTTTTCTTTTGCATAAGTATATTGTGAAGACAGCAAAGTCTATGGCATTTCAGAAGTGCTGCTTTTTTATGTTTGGTGCAGATTACGGCTTGTCAATAGTGATCCATTTATATTCAGCATTTTTAAGCCCTCCGGTCATTGACTTCATTACAAAATGAATTATGTAATAACTATTAATTATTGTATAATTCATATAATTATGAAAAAAGCACCAAAAGCGAACCTAAAAATGCAATATATTTTTTATGTTGTTTTTTTCTGCAAAACGGATGCAGATTTGACGCAGGATTTTCTGCACCACGCACGCAGCATTAGCATCAATCTCCTGACTGGTGTACAAATATGGCAGACATTGGCTCCTTCTATAGGTCCTGATCTGTTGTGGAGGGGATGAAGTGCGTCAGAAGGGTCACGGCTTTCATCTTCTTGTAACACTGCATGTTCTTATCATTGCATTTTACGCTATGTGTGCATGTGGAGTATTTGGTTGCAGAAATTTCTGCATGGAATCTACATCTCCTGGCAAAAAAAAGTACCAAAAACGCAATGTTTAACACACTGTTTTGGATAAGTTTTTTCTATTTCCTTGTTATGTATTTGGGGTGGAAATATGCTGCAAGCATTGGCTACTCTAGCTTCATTTCAGCACCAAATCTGCAAGGGAAAAATAAGCATAAGAGCACAAAACTTCAGAATTGTTATTTCCTTTGCTGGTTTCACATCTGCGTTTCTATGTATTTCGCAACAGATCCGTCAGATGTCACCGCAGCGGCCGGATCTGCCACGTAACGGCCGACTTGCGGCACCGATCTGGCAAACCCCATTCAATCTCAATGGGGCTTGCGGTCAGGTGCGGCAAGTACGGTTTTGCCGAATCCTGCACTGAGCACTAGTACACACCACCAAGCAAAACTACGACTGGAAATGATTTAGCCACGTAATCACAGTGAATGGGTGATACCTAGAGGAAACCTAGGAGACCCATCCAGAAAGGGCATCAGGGCTGTCACTCACAATACTGACAGTCCAGCACACCCCTGCCTCTGATGACTGGGTGAGCTATCACTCACAATACTGAAAGCCTAGCACGCCCCTGCCTCTGATGACTGGGTGAGCTATCACTCACAATACTGACAGCCCAGCACGCCCCTGCCTCTGATGACTGGGTGAGCTACCACTCACAAAACTGACAGCCCAGCACGCCCCTGCCTCTGATGACTGGGTGAGCTATCACTCACAATACTGACAGCCCAGCATGCCCCTGCCTCTGATGACTGGGTGAGCTATCACTCACAAAACTGACAGCCCAGCACGCTCCTGCCTCGGATGACTGGGTGAGCTAACACTCACAATTCTGACAGCCCAGCACGCCCCTGCCTCTGATGACTGTGTGAGCTATCACTCACAATATTGACAGCTCAGCACACCCCTGCCTCGGATGACTGGGTGAGCTATCACTCACAATACTGACAGCCCAGCACTCCCCTGCCTCTGATGACTGGGTGAGATATCACGCACAATAATGACAGCCCAGCACACCCCTACCTCAGATGACTGGGTAAGCTACCACTCACAATACTGACAGCTCAGCACGCCCCTGCCTCAGATGACTGGGTTAGCTATCACTCACAATTTTGACAGCCCAGCACACCCCTGCCTCTGATGACTGGGTGAGCTACCACTCACAATACTGACAGCTCAGCACGCCCCTGCCTCGGATGACTGGGTGAGCTATCACTTACAATACTGACAGCCCAGCACGCCCCTGCCTCTGAAGACTGGGTGAGCTATCACTCACAATACTGAAAGCCCAGCACGCCCCTGCCTCTGATGACTGGGTGAGCTATCACTCACAATAATGACAGCCCAGCACGCCCCTGCCTCTGATGACTGGGTGAGCTATCACTCACAATACTGACAACCCAGCACACCCCTGCCTCTGATGACTGGGTGAGTTATCACTCACAATACTGACAGCCCAGCACGCCCCTGCATCGGATGACTGGGTGAGCTATCACTCACAATACTGACAGCCCAGCACGCCCCTGCCTCTGATGACTGGGTGAGCTATCACTCACAATACTGAAAGCCTAGCACGCCCCTGCCTCTGATGACTGGGTGAGCTATCACTCACAATACTGAAAGCTTAGCACGCCCCTGCCTCTGATGACTGGGTGAGCTATCACTCACAATAATGGCAGCCCAGCACGCCCCTGCCTCTGATGACTGGGTGAGCTATGACTCACAATACTGACAGCCCAGCACGCTCCTACCTCTGATGAGTGGGTGAGCTATCACTCACAATACTGAAAGCCTAGCACGCCCCTGCCTCTGATGACTGGGTGAGCTATCACTCACAATACTGACAGCCCAGCACGCTCCTGCCTCTGATAAGTGGGTGAGCTATCACTCACAATACTGAAAGCCTAGCACGCTCCTGCCTCTGATGACTGGGTGAGCTATCACTCACAATAATGACAGCCCAGCACAACCCTGCCTCTGATGACTAGGTGAGCTATCACTCACAATACTGACAGCCCAGCACACCCCTGCCTCTGATGACTGGGTGAGCTATCACTCACAATACTGCCAGCTCAGCACGCCCCTGCCTCTGATGACTGGGTGAGCTATCACGCACAATAATGACAGCCCAGCACACCCTGCCTCTGATGACTGGGTGAGCTATCACTCACAAAACTGACAGCCCAGCACGCTCCTGCCTCTGATGACTGGGTGAGCTATCACTCCCAATACTGCCAGCCCAGCACGCCCCTGCCTCTGATGACTGGGTGAGCTATCACTCCCAATACTGCCAGCCCAGCACGCCCCTGCCTCTGATGACTGGGTGAGCTATCACTCACAATACTGACAGCCCAGCACGCCCCTGCCTCTAATGACTGGGTGAGCTATCACTCACAATACTGACAGCCCAGCACGCCCCTGCCTCTGATGACTGGGTGAGCTATCACTCACAATACTGACAGCCCAGCACGCCCCTGCCTCTGATGATTGGGTGAGCTATCACTCACAATACTGACAGCAGTAACGGAAGCTTCTGCTCCTTGATACTTCGGTGGAGTATCCCAACATGCACTGACATTCTCAAACAAAGCGTCATAGAAAACGAAGAAGGTAAAAAAATAGAATAGCAGTTAGGAAAGAGAAGAAATTTTTAATACAAGATTAGAACATACTGTAGTTTAGATAGGGATTTAGAATGTCAAATTACATTGGCCTTGGACCACCCCTTTAAGAGGCTGTGCCCACCTAGTGTGAGTATAACCAAGCCAAGTATTGTACCTCCTCAAAGACTGCAACTATCGAGACTGTAGAGCTTATGGCCACTTTACACGCGGCTACATTTCTAGCTTATCCACAGGTAACTTACTGGCTGCAGTGAAATCATGGAGACATTATTCCATTTGTACACAGCAACAAGATAGAACCTTGTCTCCATGATTTCACTGCAGCCAGTAAGTTACCTGTGGATAAGCTAGAAATGTAGCCGCGTGTAAAGTGGCCATTACAGTTTCTTTTGATTGATTCGATAGATGTTGATATATGTACCGTGATCTTCCCGTTACTTTGCAGAATACAATCATTGGTGTTCAGTGTAATAATATGTCCCATATCACAGAAGGGTGAAATATAATATAATGGCATTTCATAGTGGTGAAGAATGATTGGAGACACATTATAATTTAAATTGCGTGAAAGTCTAATCTCCTGCAAATTAGACATATTAATACAATGCAGATATTCTGCAGCTAATGCATCCCCGTCCCGACCATTTCTGCCTTTCCTATAATAGTTATAATTTCTGATTAAGCGACTTGTCTCCAAAACTGACTTTGTGTTCATTGTCTCGACAGGAAGAATATTGGAAGACGCATCCAATTATCAGCTATACAGGAAAATACAGACTTCTTTTAAAAGGGAAACTATAGGAAAAAGAGATTGTGGTATAACTCCATCCAAAAACTGGAAATTCAGCTGTGTAGAGGGCGCTTAATAGGGGGTGTTTACAGGGCCCTTAATAGTGGGTGTTTACAGGGCCCTTAATGGGGGTCTTTACAGAGCCCTTAATGGGGGTGTTTACAGGGCCCTTAATAGGGGGTGTTTGCAGGGCCCTTAATGGGGGTCTTTACAGGGCCCTTAATGGGGCTGTTTACAGGGCCCTTAATAGGGGGTGTTTGCAGGGCCCTTAATAGGGCGTGTTTACAAGGCCCTTAATAGGGCGTGTTTACAGGGCCCTTAATAGGGGGTGTTTACAGGGCCCTTAATGGGGGGGTTTACAGGGCCCTTAATGAGGGTGTTTACAGGGCCCTTAATGGGGGGTGTTTGTAGGACCTTAATAGGGGGTGTTTGCAGGGCCCTTAATAAGGGGTGTTTATAGGGCCCTTAATAGGGGGTGTTTGCAGGGCCCTTAATAGGGGATATTTGCAGAGCCCTTAGTAGGGGTTGTTTGCAGGGCCCTTAATAGGGGATATTTGCAGAGCCCTTATTAGGGGGTGTTTGCAGTGCCCTTAATAGTTGGTGTTTACAGAGCCCTTAATAGGGGTTGTTTGCAGGGCCCTTAATGGGGGGGTTTACAGGGCCCTTAATGAGGGTGTTTACAGGGCCCTTAATGGGGGGTGTTTGTAGGACCTTAATAGGGGGTGCTTGCAGGGCCCTTAATAAGGGGTGTTTATAGGGCCCTTAATAGGGGGTGTTTGCAGGGCCCTTAATAGGGGATATTTGCAGAGCCCTTAGTAGGGGTTGTTTGCAGGGCCCTTAATAGGGGATATTTGCAGAGCCCTTAGTAGGGGTTGTTTGCAGGGCCCTTAATAGGGGATATTTGCAGAGCCCTTAGTAGGGGTTGTTTGCAGGGCCCTTAATAGGGGATATTTGCAGACCCTTATTAGGGGGTGTTTGCAGTGCCCTTAATAGTTGGTGTTTACAGAGCCCTTAATAGGGGTTGTTTGCAGGGCCCTTAATAGGGGCGGTTGCCGGGGTGACGGCTCGGATGACGTCGTTCCTCCGACCCGTCACTTCTGGTGCGCTGGGAATGTCCGGGCGCTCATATCATGCAGCACTATCGCTGCACACAGCGGTTGAGGATTAGGGCAAGTAGACACGTTATCTGGGGTACTATATAAAGGGCTTATGATTAAATCAGGCCACGCCTCCTGACGAAGCCGTCGTGTACGGAAGAAACCCGTCCGCGTCGAGGGTGTAGGCTGTGATCCTGTGGGCAAGCTTTTCCCCATCCTTACAGATTCTAATCTCTCCAAAAAATGTCTCAAGATATGTATAATTGACTCTGTACCTGGGCACATAACCTCAGTATAGGGTGGTTAGTGTTACTCTTTTGAGACTATACTTGAGTTAGATGCAGTGAGCTAAACCCATCCTATCTTCTAGACTATGTATAGCGGCCGTCACACGCACAGATATCGCTAGCGATATTGTAAGCGATCACGTGCACGCGCGATCGCTTACAATATCGCTCACATCGTTGGTGAGCTGTCACACAGGCAGACTCACCAGCGATGTGGAGCCGCGATCTCGCTGGTTACTATGGTACACATCGGGTTACTAGGCGCCGCGCGTCGCTTAGTAACCCGACGTGTACCATAGCAACCATCTCCCAGCATAGGCTCTGCCGCTGGGAGATCGTTCATCGTGGTGTCATACACCACGATGAAGCAGATTGTTACATCGTTCATCGCTAGATCTGAGCTCCGGAGCTCAGATCTGCGATGTCACGATCAAGCGATTTTAAAATCGCTTGATTACATGCAACGATGCCAAAACGATATCGCTTAAGCGATCAAAAAGGAGATCGCTTAAACGATATCGGGCTTAATATCGTTGCGTGTGACGGCCGCTTATGGGGAATATTGGGTGGTTAATACTTGAACCCGAACTGAAATAGTACAATTTTGTTTTCAATCATCAGCGTTGTTTAACTTTAAGAGTGGTTCCCATTAGGATCGCATAATCTCATTTGTTCCTCTGTTTGTGGTTGTCCACAGCCAGTTGCTTATTTATCACCGAGGGTGTTTTGTTACACTTTTGTAAATTATATTAATAACATCTTGTAGCATTACTAAATATTCTGTCTGGATCATTTATTCTCAATCTTTCTGCTTCCTGAGTCTTGGGTTGGAGATCTTTTTAGGAAATTTTAGGTTATATACCCTTAATAGGGGGTATTTGCAGAGCCCTTAATGGGGGGGTGGTGTTTGCAGAGCCCTTAATGGGGGGGTGTTTGCAGAGCCCTTAATAGAGGGGTGTTTGCAGAGCCCTTAGTAGGGGGTGTTTGTAGAGCCCTTAGTAGGGGGTGTTTGCAAGGCCCTTAATAGGGGTGTTTGCAGGGCCCTTAATAGGGGTGTTTGCAGGGCCCTTAATAAGGGGTGTTTGCAGGGCCCTTAATAAGGGGTGTTTGCAGGGCCCTTAATAAGGGATGTTTGCAGGGCCCTTAATAAGGGATGTTTGCAGGGCCCTTAATAAGGGGTGTTTGCAGGGCCCTTAATAGGGGGTGTTTGCAGAGCCCTTAGTAGGGGGTGTTTGCAGAGCTCTTAATATGGCGTGTTTGCAGAGCCCTTAATAGGGGGTGTTTGCAGGGCCCTTAATAGGGGTGTTTGCAGGGCCCTTAATAGGGGTGTTTGCAGGGCCCTTAATAAGGGGTGTTTGCAGGGCCCTTAATAGGGGGTGTTTGCAGAGCCCTTAGTAGGGGGTGTTTGCAGAGCTCTTAATATGGCGTGTTTGCAGAGCCCTTAATAGGGGGTGTTTGCAGAGCCCTTAGTAGGGGGTGTTTACAAGGCCCTTAATAAGGGGTGTTTGCAGGGCCCTTAGTAGGGGGTGTTTGCAAGGCCCTTAATAGGGGGTGTTTGCAGAGTCCTTAGTAGGCGGTGTTTACAAGGCCCTTAATAGGGGGGGTTTACAGGGCCCTTAATAAGGGGTGTTTGCAGGATCCTTATATAGTTTGGGTGCTCCTGTGCCTGTGGATGCTGCAGTCAACAAGAATGTGCTTTTCTAGAAAATGGAAGAATCTAGACTCTGCACGACTTTTTTCCGGGAGTCTGCATGAGAATTCTGCTGCACTGAACCGATCCTACCGCTCAGCTCTGCTACAATAGGCTCACTAGCGAGTAGCGACCCTACAGGTCAAGCGACATATTACATGGGCCATCCATTGATGTGTCATTGTGAGCAGTAAGTCCCTGCTATGGCTAATAAAAAGGGGCCTTCTAGAATGTCTGTGACCTAAAATGTTTTTAAAAGTACAGGAGGATAAATTCACACATAAATAATTGTGTAAAAAAATTAGGAGTTTTTTTTCAAGCTGAAACTGCTTCAACAATGCTCCAGTTTTGGACAATTTATGGAGGAGGTTTTCTTTTCCTGAAGTTATGTTAGGTTATTATCACATTCATTGCCCATCAAGTAGTGTGTTTTTGTGTGGATTTTCTGCAAAATCCTTAGCAAAATCTGCTTTAAAATGCAAGGAAAACTCTTTCTATTCAGTATTATGGGAACTCCACTTCACTGTTCATATAAGTTTTTTGAGTGTTTGTTTTTAGTCTTGGCTCATAGAGATTTTCTAGGAGTTTTTGGAGCAGAAACTGAGCCAACATTCTCCAGGCAATAAAACTCTTCAAAAACTTTGAGTTTCTCCTCTTAAAACTCAACATGGACTTTGTGTGCACATGGCATTAAAGATGTTTGGAAAAACACCTGGTGGAATAAATAAGTGCACATTATTCCTTTGAAGGGTATCCTGATGGATATATTCCACACAACATACTGTCCAATCAAAACTCTGCAAAAAAAAAAAAACATGCTTCAGGAAAATTAAAAAAAAATGTTCCAAAATTATTAAACTATTTTAGTAACGGAAAAACTCCGCACACATTCCCCCCCCAGAAACAGCGTTATTAGAAGCATTTTCCCACTTGAAAAAGTTGTCTTTGAATGTCTTAAAAATGTCAGAATGAACACGGGCTCATTTAGATGTGTGCACACATTAGTCCTATCTCGGACTTCAATGCACAAACTGGTTTCGGGTCTCCAGAGTTCATCAGACCCGCGGCCTGTCCCATGCAGACACCTATGTGTGCCCGAAAATGGCACTCTTTTGTTCAAGTTCCCAGATACATCGACGACATGCACTGACCTTCAAAATAATACATTATCTAAGATTCACTTTAGAAATAACACAGTGCTCATTATATTTGCTCTGAAAAGCAAAACAAGACTCTTTAGTCCATGCTCATTATTTATATATATATAAGTAGAGATGAGCGAACCTCTTCAAGTTCGGAGTCCTGGTGCTTAACTTTTACCAAGTACTGGAGCGAGCATCATTGTGATTGTGTATGCTTAGTGCACGGCCCAGTGTGAGACACTTGCAGTAAATCAGCTCAGACGGGGGTAAAAGCCCTGTTTTTGGGTGTATTGTCTTTCTAAAATTAAAAAGAAAAAAAAATTCCCCGCCCTCTTACACCCAGAACTGTCTTGCTTATGGCTGGCTGTATGTGAGCAAAGAGCCAATATGCCAATCAGTGACTTCTACTGAAGTGTGGGTCACGTTTTGGTCCCGAACTGCCCCATGGTGTTTTGTTCAAAATTCGCAGACTGTCATGGCGGCATCTGACGCTGTTCACATTACAGACTCTGACGCTCCACACTGAGGATTCTCTGATGCTTCTCAGTTGCACAGTCAGACTCGGGCATCGACCAGCTGTTCTCATTAGTGGTTGGGCTAGCAGGAGTTAATCCCTGTATGATTTCTGAATACCTCTAGGATCACATGATCTGGGAGACCAATCACAGTTGCTCCCTGCCTTTTTAAGATGGTGGGATCTGGTCTCTGATGCTGACTATAGCTTTTGCTTTGCTCCAGCAATACCGGTCCTATCTTGGTATTCCAGTAATCTGGCATCAGTAGCTGTTTGTTAGGTATTTGGTGAATACTTTGTTGTTGTATAATTAACTCCAGCTTGTTCTTGTGTTCTCCCTTATTACTTAGAGTATTCTCCCTGTGTGTAAGTGCTGTGAGCTTGAGTTTTGGTTCTCCCCTGTCTGTCTTTGTCAGTGGGGTTCCTTTTCATTCCATCTTTAGAGGAGGGGGAGTGTGAACAACTCTGGGCTGGACAGGAGCAGGGTCAGGGTGGAGAGTCAGACCTCTCCACCATCAGGAGTACCCTTGAGTTAGGGATAGTTCAGGGCTCCCTAGCTTGAGGGGCAGATCAGGAGCCCCTGTTTCCCTTTTCCCCACAGTCCTCGTGACACGAACACACCGCTACAAAAAGTCTGAACTCCTGAACCTGAACTTCCATGAGTCCGCTCATCTCTATAGAAAAGAGATGTGCGCTGATACATGGTAGCAAGCTAGATATGTAAATGTTAGTTTAAATTGTTCATCCAATCATAGTAACAGATTGAAATTTAACCAATGAGAAGGTTGTTTAATATCATTTTTGCATACAACCAACACGATGTTTATATTTTGCATCCTATCTCTTTACCGCGCTCAAGGAGAAACTGTAAAAAATATTCACCCCCAATAAACAGGGAAGTTTGGTCATACTCTGAATATTTCTCTCTGTCGATGACATTCATCTATGACACGAGGCTGATGCCAATACAGCAGAGGTCGCGACAGTACTGACGAGGGGCAAAATCCCCAAAATAATGCTCTTTACAGACGGGCTTCTGGTTTTGCTGCTATGAGCACTTAGACTATTATTTCCATTGAATATTGCATTGAAAATAAGCCTCCATATAGAGTTGGGACTCGTCAATACCAGACGTCTCTTATTTTGATTGTGAAAGGACAGAAACATTTGCAGCAAATTAGAAAGTATTTTCGTTTTGCAAACCGAGCCTAGTGCTTTTATGGAGCATTTTGCCCTAATACCGTCTGAGCGTCTTCCAAGATGGAACATCAGAGAGCAGACGGGGATGTATGAAGACAGGCACTTTGTTGCAAAGCGACGTATAATAAGACTATTTTAGAAAATGACGGTTGTTTGCGGAGTATACGGGGAACGACACTCAGTAAATTGTCCTGGTTGTTGGATCCCGTTGACAATTGTGTTCCTAACAAATGTCAAGATGATCAAAACAAAGGACGGCGGCGGAGTTATTGGAAATTAAAGATAAATTACCGTATACAAGTTGTTCCAGTATAAAAGGAACAGTCGGGAAAGTAAATACCGAGATACTGACAAACTCTGCAAACAAAAAAACAGATTATTTACTTATAGATATTTCTAAAGTCATAGTGGAAAGAACGTTCTATCTCTCTGCAGGTTTGTTGTCACCACCGATGTTGTTTTGTTTTTAAGGAAATGATTTCTTAAAAGAATATCAAGAAAAATGAAATTGTCCGTCTCATCATGACACTTTCAATTCCAAAAACGTCTGGGTCATGATGCGTTATGGGATCCCAAGTAATGGTGTGGTATGGGGGGGCCATAAGGGTGGCTGCCCTTGGAACTAAACGATAAAGGGAGCAAAATGTAAAAAAAGAAGAAAAGGGTAGAAGAGGCATCAAATTGTGGCAATGTACAAGTCCCTAACTTGTGCCCAAGAGCCCTAAAGGGGTTTTTATAAAATCTGTGTGTATCTAGGCTGCAGAATGCTAACAGTTTGTAATTTACACCCTGTCAGCATTTTGCAACCTTACCTTGATCTCAGCATTCTGGGTGTGGAGGAGCTGTTCACCTCCCATCTACACGCGTGTTATTTTGAAGCTTGGGCATAACGTCACAGCTGGATGTTATGTCCAGACTCCAACATGCCCAACCCAGTCTCCAGCATGCCAATATGCCCTGGACCATCTCTATCTTGTATTTCCCAACTAATTAGCAGAGCAGTTAGTCCCAAATCACTGCCGGTTGTAGCATTTTGCTCTTTAGTACATGTTGGCATTGGTTATCTGTCCTCTTTGTTTTGATCTATTGCTGCCAGACCTTGGACCTACTCTGACCATCTGTTTGCCTTCTCCCTTTGCACTGATCCGCTATCCCCATAGTATTCTGACACTGGACCCCGACCTGTCTATTCCTTTAGTCCACGATGTGATCTCCCGGTATCTGACCCCAGAACGTTTGACTATCCTGCCTCACGGCTTGTCCGGGCAGTGACTAGGGTCACAACTGGGATAGGGGCCACCACATATCTTGCATTGCCAGTGATGTCAAATTTTTTCCTCGTACTGAGTAGTCCACGGGAGGAATCAAATTTGATACGAGGGATAGGATCAAAATCGACAGGAAACAGGGTAGGATACAAATCTGATAGGATATTGGGGAGGATACTGTCATAGACAGACCATTATTTTTAATCTTTAAAGATTTCATAATAACAGGGTCTGTAACACAGGACTGGTGTATAGCAAATGTGGTGCCAATATTCAAAAAGGGAACAAAAACTGAACTTGGAAATTATAGGCCAGTAAGCTTAACCTCTACTGTGGGTAAAATCCTAGAGGGTTTTCTAAGAGATGCTATACTGGAGTATCTGAAGAAAAATAACCTCATGACCCAATATCAACATGGTTTTACAAGGGACCGTTCCTGTCAAACTAATCTGATAAGCTTCTATGAAGAAGTAAGTTCTGGACTGGACCAAAGAAATTCAGTGGATGTGGTGTATATGGACTTTTCAAAAGCTTTTGATACGGTGCCACACAAAAGGTTGATACATAAAATGAGAGCAATGGGCATAAGGGAAAATATGTGTAAGTGGGTTAAAAACTGGCTTAGTGATAGGAAACAAAGGGTGGTCATTAATGGAACACACTCAGAATGGGTCACAGTTAACAGTGGGGTACCACAGGGGTCAGTGTTGGACCCGCTTCTTTTTAATATATTTATTAATGACCTTGTAGCAGGCATACAGAGTCGAATCTCAATATTTGCAGATGACACTAAACTCTGCAGGGTAATCAATACAGAGGAGGACAATTTTATATTACAGGAGGATTTATGTAAACTAGAAGCTTGGGCTGATAAATGGCAAATGAGCTTTAATGGGGATAAATGTAAGGTCATGCACTTGGGTAGAGGAACTAAAAGGTATAATTATGTGCTTAATTGTAAAACACTGGGCAAAACTGTCACTGAAAAAGACCTGGGTGTATGGGTAGATGACAAACTCACATTTAGTGGCCAGTGTCAGGCAGCTGCTGCAAAGGCAAATAAAATAATGGGATGCATTAAAAGAGGCATAGATGCTCATGAGGAGAACATAATTTTACCTTTATACAAGTCACTAGTGCGACCACACTTAGAATACTGTGTACCATTCTGGTCTCCGGTGTATAAGAAAGACATAGTTGAACTAGAGCGGGTCCAGAGAAGAGTGACCAAGGTTATTAGAGGACTGAGGGGTCTGCAATACCAAGACAGGTTATTACACTTGGGGTTATTTAGCTTGGAAAAACGAAAGCTTAGGGGTGATCTTATAATAATGCATAAATATATGAGGGGACAGTACAGAGACCTTTCTAATGATCTCTTTACTCTTAGGCCTGAGACTGGGACAAGGGGGCATCCTCTACGTCTGGAGGAAAGAAGGTTTAATCATAATCACAGACGCGGATTCTTTACTGTAAGAGCAGTGAGACTATGGAACTCTCTGCCACATGCTGTTGTAATGAGTGAGTCACTACTAACATTTAAGAAGGGCCTGGATGCCTTTCTTGAAAACTATAATACTACTGGTTATATATACTAGATTCTTTGATAGGGCGTTGATCCAGGGAATTAGTCTGATTGCCATATCTGGAGTCAGGAAGGAATTTTTTCCCCCAATGTGGAGCTTAGTGTTGCCACATGTTTTTTTTTTGCCTTCCTCTGGATCAACATGTTAGGCTATGGGTTGAACTAGATGGACTTAAAGTCTTCCTTCAACCTTAAAAACTATGTTACTATGTAAATCTATGGGTCCGTCCAAAAAATCGAACTGCACCCAGATGACATCAAGGTGTAGCTCAATTTTCATGGACTATCAAAAGGGAAAAGATGGGGAAACTTTTGTTTTCTTTCCACATCCGAGAAAAACTGATGCCCTTCTGATCAGCCTGTTTTTCTTGGATTTGGAAAAAACGGACTTGAGAACCCTTCCTAAATTTGTTAGTTGTCTTGCAAATGTTTGTTTTCTTATTATCAGAATATTTTTTATAAAATCTAATTTTTCACTGTTATTAAAACCTGTATGAATAGGCACTATCACTTTAAGACACTGGCACGTAACCTCAGATCAGGCGCTGGTGCCCACAAATCATCTGCCTAAAATATCTCGCTGTGATGTTTGCAATCAACTTTCCCCCAGTGGTACTTTCTGCCAAGTAGGTGAAGGGCGACCAACAGCGACCTAGAAAGGAATGAAAAACAAACAAGCCATAAAATCGACACATTTAACATAATAAACTCCATATATTTTCTATGGAAAGCATTAAGAAGTCTGGGCCTTTAACCCCTTCAAAACTGGGAATTTTTCTGATTCTTTGTCTTCATTCTTTTCCTTCCCTTTTTCTGATTTATAACTTTTTAATTTTTCCATCGGCATCAACATAGCCGTAGGAGGGATTTTTTGGGGTGAGTCGAGGGGCGAAAGGACATTGTGTTTTGGCTTTTACTTTTACAGCCTTCATTAAGCAGTAAAAATGACCGGGCGGTATGTTTCCTCAGATAACTTACCCTCCATTGGTTATAATCTGGAACACTTATAGCTATCTAATAAAATTCCTTTTATCTGGTGACACTGAATGATATTTCCTGGAAAAAGACATTTATCGCCACTGTATGACAATAATAGCGTCCTCTGTCCTGGTTATCTGTATAGGACACATGTGTTATATGTGCTGATTGTGCATGTGTCATGAGGGTTGTACTGCTATCTCTGATGTAGAAGTTAGTGGCACCAGATAACCCCTCTAAATGGAACTGCGGGTCCAGCGTGTGCTATGCAGATCAATTTAAAGGGATATTTTTCAAGATATGTCCTGTCCATTCGACTGCTAAGGGTCCCACCACTGGTCATAAATTGTCCAGTGCTGACCACTGGGGGGCCCAAATAGTCCAACGCTGACAGTTGGGGGGAGCACAACTGGCTGTAAATAGTCCATGACCTGACTGTTGTGGGGCCAACCGCTGGTTGTAAATAGTTCAGCGCTAACTGCTGGGGGGTCCACCATCCACCAGTGGCCTTATATATTCTAGTGCTGACCAGTGGTGGTCCATCACTGACCATAAATAGGCCAGCGCTGTCTGCTGGGGGGGCCCACCACTTGGCTAAATAGATCAGCGCTGACCAGCAGGGTTCACCACTGGCCATAACAAGTACAGCGCAAACTGCTGGGGGGCCACCACTGGCCGTATATAGTCCAGTGCTAACCGGTAGGGTCCATCACTGACCATAAATAGTCCAGCACTGACCACTGGGGGGGGCCCGCCAATGGCCATAAATAGTCCAACACTAACCGCTGGGGGTCCACCACTGGCCATATATAGTCCAGTGCTGACCAGTGGGGTCCATCACTGCCCATAAATAGTCCAGCACTGACCACTGGGGGGGGGGGCACAAATGGCAGTAAGTAGTCCAGCACTAACCACTGGTGGACCCCTGTTGCAAGGACAACGGATGCTCTTTTTTATGCGGTACTATCACGACGTGGCTAATACTGCACCCTGAGGGTGGACATATTATTGGTGAAACCTATGCAGTCACTCAAGGGCCCAAGAAGTATGGGGGCCACTACCACTTCCAAAGCAGAACCCAGCTCCTGTCACAGACACATATGGGGCTACATTATGATGAGTTATTGGGCAGTATAGGCCCATCTACTATTCTTGCATAAGGGCCCTATTCTCTTTGCGTCTACCCTGACTATGGATGTTTCACTGTCAGGTACTGAGGTTGCTTCACTCCAGTGCCTGGTTTTGCCTGTTGGAGGCAGATTAGTTTATTAATTTTACATTTTCTCTATCTTCATACGAATCAGCACTTCCATTAATAGCAAATATTAATCTTTATTGCATACAATAAAAAAGGGATATTCATACCCAAATAAAAACAGTTATTTGAGTTTGGATATCATTTTTTAATCTATTTTAACTCATGGAAGTGGTGATTCCTATACATTTTCTCCAATTATAACTGTTGGTTAACAACAGGGATCAATGCACCCAATCCAAGTTATGGGAATGGAGAGGCTTTTCTTTTTCCCCTTTTCTTTTATTGAGTTTATTTCTATTTTCACTTATTATTTAATGCACAATCACAACCAGGGCGTAGTAATAAACAATCCAGGCATAAAGTAGACTAGTTGCCCATGACAACCAATCAGGAGATTGCTTTTATTTTACAATTTTCCTTGCTACCAATCAGAAATCTGCTTTTTCCACGCTTCTATGCAACCAATCAGAACTCTGCTTTTATTTTCCGACCTGTCCTGGTTTTATGCAAACTGAAATCTGATTGGTTGCTTAGACCCCCAGTCAAAACATGATTATAAAACCAAAACAACTGCTCCCTGTGATATCACAGTCTCGTCTAAGGCTGGGGTCACACACACAGATATCTGGGCAGATATTGTTCACAGATCTCTGGTTACAGTGAAATCATGGACACATTGCTCCATTTGTACACAGCCACAAAATGGAACCATGTGTCCATGATTTCACTGCAACCAGAGATCTGTGAACAATATCTGCCCAGATATCTGTGTGTGTGACCCCAGCCTAACTTCACCTCATCAGACATCAGTCGCAATGTTTGTTATTTAGTAAGCAGACCTCTAAACATACCTTGCCACATCCAACATGGCTGACTGTTTCAGCCGCTGACGCACGCCACGCCTTCTCTCTCATTGGCTGTCACTGGTGGTACGCTATGACGTCAGTAGTGATGGGCAGTCCGGCTCTTTCGGCTAAAAAAACGGCTCTTTTTTACAATAATCCTCTGCTACAACCTGTCATGAATACAGACCCTCCCCTGTACAGTGAGAACCTTATTCTACACCTTTGTATGTATCTAGTGAAGCAGTAAAGACTGTTATTAGCATTATTGTTTCCTCAGATTGTCAGCTCTTCTGAACAGGGCCCTCGCTCCTCATTTGTATTCTCAACTTTTATTGTTTTCTAATATGTGGTGTTTTTTGTACATGTCCTTATTAGTAAATGCTCTGATATGTGTCAGTCCTAATTCTTAAATATAAAGGTTGCAATTACTGTGCTATGTCACTGTATGTGCAACATACACTGTACATACTACACACATTGTACACACATACTGTACACATTTACATACACACATTGTACACACATACATACACACATACTGTACACACATACATACACACATTGTACACACATACTGTACACATATACATACACACATTGTACACACATACATACACACATACTGTACACACATACATACACACATTGTACACACATACTGTACACATATACATACACACATTGTACACACATACTGTACACATATACATACACACATTGTACACACATACTGTACACACATACACACACACAAGATATACACACACGATATATAGACACACATGATATATAGACACACATGATATATACACACACATGATATATACACACACGATATATACACACACACACATGATATATATACACACACATGATATATACACTCACACGATATATACACACACACGATATATACACACACACATATGATATATATACACACACATGATATATACACATACATGATATATACACACACGATATATAGACACACATGATATATAGACACACATGATATATACACACACATGATATATACACACACGATATATACACACACACACATGATATATATACACACACATGATATATACACACACATGATATATACACTCACACGATATATACACACACACGATATATACACACACATGATATATACACACACACATATGATATATATACACACACATGATATATACACATACACACATGATATATACACACACACATGATATACACACACACATATGATATATACACACACACATATGATATATACACACACACATATGATATATACACACACACGATATATATACACACACACATATGATAAATACACACACATGATATACATACACACACACACACACATGATATACACACACACATATGATATATACACACACACGATATATATACACACACACATATGATAAATACACACACATGATATACATACACACACACACACACATGATATACACACACACATATGATATATACACACACGATATATATACACACACACATATGATAAATACACACACATGATATACATACACACACACGATATACACACACACAAATGATATATACACACACACACACGATATATATACACACACATATGATAAATACACACACATGATATACATACACACACACACACACACACACACACACACATGATATATACACACACACGATATATATACACACACACACATATGATAAATACACACATATGATATATACACACACACGATATATATACACACACATATGATATATATACACACATGATATATATACACATATGATATATACACACACACGATATATATACACACACATATGATATATATACACACACGATATATACACATACACACACACAGCGCCTTCCACTAAACATTGAAGAGATGGAGACAGAACATTTTGTTAAAGATTTTCTCTTTTTTTTATACCAGAAAAAAAAACTTAAGGGGTTAAACCCCAGTCCTGGATGTCAGTAGGCCAACTACACTGGGCACTATGTGCGGACTTCCTATTACACTGTCTGTATATACAATTATTGAAGCTGCACCTATATCTCTCCACGTTTTGCCTAAAATCCTATTCCTTACCCAACAACAGCTCTTTTCTCCCCCCGCAGTGTCCTCCTGACTAAAGACTGAGAAGATGATCAATGATAATAAGCTGAGTCCTCCTACACATCCCACATATGCCAGATAAGGTCAGGGAAACTTAACCCATAAACATGCTGCTGGTCTTGTGCCCACTGCCCTAAGGAAGAAACAATGTGTGTGTATAGCTTTAATTGGGAGAAGGGGCTTCACACCATGTGTTGGAAGCTTTGTTTACACTTCCAGTGTTAGCTCACTTATCTCCTGCTCCTCCCAGTCACAGTCAGGCTTAATAAAGCTGCCAGCAGAGGGTAAAAAAAAAAAAAAAAACACGGCTCTCTGGCTCGTTCACTGTGAAGAGTCGGCTCTTATCAGTCACATGAAAGAGCCGGCTCAATGTGTCGGATCGTTCGCGAACGACACATCACTAGACGTCAGTACTGGAAGCCGGAAGGACCATAGTGTAAGTTGTTCCCAGCTGTGGGATGTTCCCCGGGGCTTGCCCTGGTGTCATGCGGTTGGCACATGCCCTGAAGCCGGAGAGGGTGCAGCGTGTGGTGGCTCTCGCTAGTTGTCTGGTCCCAGGAGGCAGCAGGAGGGGGAAGGTGCTGTGCCAGCAGCAGGTGCCATCATCTATCTCCTCCAGACAGGTCAGCTCCATGCCTGCCACCATGGAGGACGTCCTGAGCAAGTCTGTGCCCCCTCTGCCACCCTATGAGACCAAGGAGAAGAGCCCCCCACCCCCTGAGCTGCAGAGCTTACACTTCATCCATTACTACAGCTCCCTGGAGAAGGGGCAGAGGGTGGCCCTGCTGGGGCAGCTGGCCGCAGACTATGGGGTGGACCATGCCCAGGTGGCAGAACTCAGCGCCAAGCTGGTGCAGGCCCAGCAGAAGCGGGATCTGGGCACCGTCCTGCAGGTGGAGGACCGGCTCCGCTACTACCTCACCCCTCAGTACAAGCTGCTGTTCAGCCACATCAGCAGGATGGAGGGCGGCATGAAGTTCCTGGTGGACCTGAGGTCGGACATCGTGGAGGGGGTGAGCGCCAAGGTGGCCGATGCCCCCCATCTGAGGGTAAGGACTGTGGGTTTTTGCATTGTGTGTTTTGTTTACATCATAAGGTGATGACATCGTCCTGCACCAGGGTGCATTATCCTGAGCCTGATACATTGGCATGCCGTCCATGGTGAGGCTGAGCTCACACGTCCGGTAATAATCGTCCGTTACGTTGGATCCTGCACAATCCATTCTGCAAACACAACTTTTTTTTTTCCATTTTGCAAAAAATAGATTTCTGCAGGTTCCATTTTTTTTTTTTTAACATTGGAGTCTATGGAAAACGGATGCGGTAACTCAATATTGTAATTCTTGCCGAACCAAGAGCCCGTAAGTTGACCCAGTGGGCCATGGCATCGATACCCACCTAGAGGAGCGTACCTGAGCGGCTACCATCTTCACTAGAGCCTCAGCTAGAATGGTTCAGCTTATGCTGGTAGGTAGACGCCAGGATCTCGGTGCCACGACTGCTGAATCTATAGGTGCTGTCACACCAGGCGACGTTGCTAGCAACATCGCCGGAAAAGTGACGTACCAGCGATGTTGCTAGTCGCAGGTTGTCAGATTTACGGGAAGAACTGTAAACCTGACAACCTGCGATTAGGCTGGATCGCGCCGTGTGACATCGCCAGAGCGATGTCGGCGGCGATCCAGCCTATACCGCAGCGTTGCTGCGGATCGCTCGCTGGGCTAAGCCCAGCCCAGCGAGCGATGTCACCGCCCGCATCGCTGCGGCATCGCCGGCCGCAGCCGTGCTGTGTGACAGCTGGCCAGCGATGTCGGAACCGAGCGGGCACCCGCGCATCGCTTCCGACATCGCTGGCCAGGTTGTGCTGTGTGACGGCACCTTAAGGGTTGGGCTCCAACAGACAGGCACAGTCTCTGGTGTGGAAAGGTACAGCTAGACAGCTGGTAGAATGGGTGCAGTGGGTACGGCAGCTGGGCTGATTACTGTGGCACAAATAGAAGGACAGCAGGCTGGAAAGGACAGGCTGGTGGCACAACTGGTTCAAGCAGGTGCAGTGGGTACAGGCAAGGCACTAGGACAGACACACAGGTTATGAATTCAAGAATGGGACCTGAGAACTAGCAACGTGTCTCTAGCACAGAGGTCCCCAACTCCAGTCCTCAAGGGCCACCAACAGTGCAGGTTTTCAGGATTTCCTTAGTATTGCACAGGTGCTAATATAATCGTCTACATAGGTGATGAGTCCAGCCACTGTGCAATACTAAGGAAATTCTCAAAACCTGCATTGTTGGCTACCCTTGAGGACTGGAGTTGGGGAAACACTGCTCTAGCATTAGACTATGTTGCTCAGGCACCTCCCATAGGGGCATAGTGGAAAAAGTGCCTTAAATACTCTGTGCCTCCCAGTCATAGGCTGAGAAGCACTTCTGGCCCTTTACGAAAGGGGGCATGTTGCATGTGCGGAATGCCAGTGATAAAGACACAGGCTCTGAGTGCAGGAAGCAGCAGACTGAGGTCAGGCAGACACCGCGGGACCGCCAGAGTAGTGAGAGCCCTGCGATCGCTAGTGTCTCAGCGCTACAATTACTAGTTATCTTCTATTTGAAACTGATCCAGTAAGAACAAAAATGGATCCTTTACACATGACAGAAAAACACAGGCTAGATAGCGATCAGTTACCGGATCAGTTTTCCATAGATTCCAATGTTAAAAAAAAAAAAAAAAAAAAAAAGTGGATCCTGCAGACATACCATAAGTTTCTTAAAGGACAAAAAAACCCTTTTGCTGGATCTGTTCTAATGGACGTTTACTGAATGTGTGAACTCAGCCTTATTATATGCCAAAAATGTCCAATTTCTTTCTACCCTTTATAGGGTAAAAAATGATGGATGATGCATTTACAGCGTTCGAGTGGCATCTCTTTCATTCCATGGAGCCATTTGGCGACTTTGATCTGCATCAGATCTAAAACTGAGACTTTGTTTTTTGGACTTGTGATTTGCAAGAAACAGATATGGGAATAGCCCCATAGAGCTGGGGTGGGGCACTCCAGACCTCAAGGGCCGCTAACAGGTCATGTTTTCAGGATCTCCTTAGTATTGCACACACATATGATAATATAATCACCTGCACTGGTGATAATTCCAACCCCTGTGCAATGCTAAGGAAATCCTGAAAACATGACCTTTTGGCGGCCCTCGAGTTCCTTTCCCCTGATGTAGACTTTAAGGCCACATGCACACGTTGAGTATTTGGTCAGTTATCTCTGAGCTGGAGAGTCTGGACTGGCTGCTCTGATGTCTTCCATACACCATACATTGACACCCAGCACATGTCCAGAAGCTTCAGCATAGAGGACATTCTACAGCAGTACTGAACAGTGTAGCTGTGACTCCAGCTATGTGATAAGAATTTTTTTTTTCCTGAAAACAGCAGTGTGGTCCTAATGTTCTACTTTTCCCTCCTCTCTCCATATAATTTGAGGTAACCTGACGTAGATTAATGCTACCAAACCACAGAGAGCGTGATTCGTACACAAATGTTTGCATTGTCATTGCTTTTTTGTATGGCTTGTTCACTTGCATTAGTGAACTTTTTTTATGTTCGCATGGAAAAATCCATAACGCAAAAAAATGCATTGGAAATTTTTTTGTCTTTTTATTTTTTTTATGTTTCAAGATGTTGTTCACTGCTAGGACAACCCCTTCTGATTCCACATGTCAGGTAATATGAAAAGCGTGTACTCACCTCCCATGCTGGCGCTGTTCCAGCTCTGTCATTAATTGCAGTTTCAGGGCTTATTTGACATTGTGATGTCACACAAGCCTTGCGTCCAATCACAGCTGGTCTCGTGGCCATAGGAACCAGGGGTTACTCGGCTGCCTGGAGGCCTGGGGTATCAGTTCACCGTGGCGGTCCCCAGGAGCTGTGGCCCTAGCCAAATGTGTTAAAGGGGGATATTTACAGGGGAGAATAGCTCATGACACCAGCTAGGATTCTGACCATAGGTGACCAGGGGCTGTAGTGGGGGCTTTCAAGGAGAGATGGTAGGGCAGCCAGGTGGTACACCCTTTCCAGCTATGGTAGGTCCTTTGGAATGTGTAGAAGATGAGAGGGATGGTGGATGATGCAGAGAAGAAGGATGAGGGTAGTGGTGCAGGAAGGAGCAGGAGACACAACAGTCTTTGCAGTTCTTCCCTGTACTTGTAGTAGTTGGTTCTTTAGAGCCCAGCCGGGGTACAGTGTAGACCAGGAGCACAGCCTGGCCAGCCCAGAGGTAGCTGGAGTTCACTTTGCTGATACACAGGGTATATAGCCTTTTAGCTGACTTCCCAGTTGTGACACTATGCTACCACTTTCCTCTCCGCAGTGTCCATAGAGTCTGTTCCCTGCCAGGCAGGTAGATGCATGTCCTGTGAGGGATAGCTTTGTTCATCTGACCCTATATAGCCCCGTGAGCCTCCAGAAGGTCCTCAAAGGTATCCACATAAAGACGCAGTGACCTCCAGCTTCTCAACTGGTCCTGAAGTATCCCTGGCTGAGTTGGGGGCTGGTAACTCTCCTTATAGCTAGCTCTTCTGCCCAGCTTCAACAGTTGGCAGCAGATTGGTTTCACCAGGCCCTCGGCCAACCCCTTCACACATGTCTGTGTTTAGGTTTATTCCTTGACTGTTCTCTCTTCAGTTCTGACTAGAGCTCTCCAAGTTGCTACCCACCCCTCACCTAACTCCTCCCTGCAACCAGAAGTGCGGACTTCTGTACTGCCCTACAGGTGGGTCTTTTCCAACAAGCACTTCCTGGCCTGGAGCTCAGATATGTTGGGTGTGTTTTGGTGGTCTCAGCAGTGTGTCCTCCACTTACCTCTAGGCTTGATACTACATACTGGATTATATACAATACCATTTGTGGCAGCCTGACTGCAGGGGCGCCTTCGGACCAAATGAGCAATAAACAGAAAGTGAGTGGCAGTTGATTAACATGATCAGTACAGGAGATTAGTTATAAGTTTATTTTTCCTGAGGGAGACATGGAATTAAAAGGGGTTGTTCTAGCAGTGACGAACCCCTTTAACCCATACACTACCATGGATGTGTATATATACGCCCTTGGCAGTGTCCCTCTCTTTGATGTAATCTCACGCACTGAGCTCGTAACATTTCCTGTACATGTCAGCTGATCTGATCAGCTGACATTTTTAGCTAACAGCACTGATCGAATCAGCAAACTCTTTGGATCGCGCTGTTTATGACTGGTGGTGCAATCCAAAAAAACGCAGCGGGGATCACGCCATTCCCCACTGGTATCGGAGGTCCTTTGATGTGATGCATTACTTAGACACCGCAGGGTCCTATGATGATGCTGTCTGTAATCACTTGATGTGGATACCTGGTGAGCGCCAGCATCCACAGAAAGTGATAATTTCTCCTGTGCACAGATGTGTAGCAGCAGCTCTGCGCACAGGAGAAGAGATCTGAGTGTGCAGTGCTGAGGCCTCCTATGGTAATAAAAATAGACTTTTTTTTTAAATTATAAGTTCAATTCACCCCCTCTTGCCCCATTGAAAATACTATTTAAAAAAATAAAGCCGATCTATCAAATCAATCAGATCTGTAAACTGAGTAATGGTCAAAGTCCAAACTCCAAAATTAAGTTTTTTTTTGGTCGCTGCAACATTGCAATAAAATGCAATAATAGGTGATCAAAACCTCGCATCTACCCAAAAATGGTGTCATTAGAAATGTCAGCTTAAGACGCAAAAAATAAGCCATCACACAGCCCCAGATCCTAAAAAGTGAGGACTTTACTGGTCATGGAAAATGGCACCAAAAGCCCAATTCTTTGTCTTTTTGAAAACTTCTGAATTTCTTTTCACCACTTAGGTAATAGTAACAGTAACATATTTGGTATCGATGAACTCGTACTGACCCGAGGCATCATACCGGCATGTCAGATTTACCATTTAGTGAATATGGCAAATAAAAAGCCCAAAAAACAAACATGTAATTCCACTTTTTTTGCAATTTCATCACATTTGGATTTTTTTCCCCATTTTCCTGTACACTGTATGGTAAAATAAATGATTTCATTCAAAAGTTTAACCTGTCCTGCAAATTAACAATCCCACATCTACTTACATAATTGCCTTGGGACTGGAAATGTCGAGATATCACCGTTTATTTGCCACCTGATTGATTGGTCCATGTGACCGGCACCTAATTGGTCCATCTGAAACAAAAAAAAAAGCCACCATATTGGCACACCCAAGTGATTTGCCAATATGCAGGATGCATGCTGATGCTCATCCTTGGGCTGGGTCTGCTCCTCAGTTCACCACTGTTGCTTCTCTGTCGCCGCTTCCTCCTTCTTCACTCTTGCCACATTTCCCCGCTGTACTGTGAATGGGGTCAACGTCCTGTCCCGCACCCGGCTCCACAGAACCTGCCCCATGTTGACGTCACCATGAGCCCGACCCCACCCTTATGTCCATGCAGTACGGTTCTAATGAATGAGGCCCCCGTCCCATTCCCAGCACCACAGAGCCCGACTCCCCGCTGACGTCACCATGAGCCCACTTCCATACTCGCCTCACAGCGGCCTTCATTACCGTTGTTGCTGCTGCGCCGCCTCGGAGCCTGACTCACACTTGCATCCAGTAATCCCGCCTCCATACTCTCCTCACCCTGGCTTCCTCCCATTTGCGTGGAACACATACAGGACAAACTGTTCCTCTTTGCATTCCACAATGAAACGCATAGCACACAGGGGGAGGAGAGTGCGCACTGAGGGATAGAAAGCTCAAAGCAAAGAGCACAGGGGCAGACAGAGACAGCACATGGGGAAGAGCGCACGAGGAGAGAAAGACGGCGCAAAGGGTGAGTAGTGGGGGCGAGGGCGGTGGGGAAGACCGTGGGAGGCGGTGCAGTGTGGGAGCAGTGTGTGTGGGGGGGTGCAATGTGGGGGATGGTGAAGTAGTAGTGTGGGAGCAGTGGGGGGTGGTGCAGTGTAGGGGGCGGTATGGGAGCTGGGTGCAGTGCGGGAGCCACGTGCGGTGTGGCAGGTAGTGCGGGAGCAACGTGCGGTGTGGGGGGCTGCACTCTTCATAATTGACAGTTCAGACAAGTGGCTCAGTCACACTGTCGGCCCAAGCTGAGATAGGGAAAGTAGGGCTCACCAGATACATCCATCTAGTTGCCTTTTAAGGTATCGTTACACGGCATTACGTTGGAACAATGTCTGCAACGATCTCGTGGGCTTGCGGTCATTTCCGACATCGTTTTGACATCATTGGTGAGATGTCACACGTCTAGATATTGTGGACGACGCACCAACGATGTGGCGAGCAGCTATCGTTCACACAACCCAGCGAACGATCCCTGCTCACAGCTGTGAATGGGCGAAATCGTAAACAACATCGTTATCGCGGTGTCACACACAACGATGCAGCAGGTTGAAAGTTCGTGGATCGTTAGGTTTACCAACATGTTCTCAAACCAAAGTCCCTCGATTTCTGAGAACAAAGAGCAATTTTAGTAAGGCTTAAAATAAAAAACAATCTTATTTTTACAAGCACTTTAATAAGATATAAATATAAAAGTACTTTTTGAATTTTACACATTGCACAGGGTGGACAATAACTTCTAGGCATCTTGTGAGCAGATCCGTGCAGTACCGGGCCCGGTTATCATGTGCAGGGATATGTGAATATCTGGTGAGGGCTAGTAGTTTCCAATCTGTGGCTCTATCCGCTATGTGTAAACTACTGCTCCCAGCATGCCCGACTGCAAACATCCGGGAGTTCAAGTTCTAGTGTCCGGAAAGCCACTGCTGTAAAACGTGGTTGCTCCTCTCAGTGCCCATCTGCGATAGTATTGGGCTGGCCCTTTGTTGGCGGTGCCCACTGCCTTTTGTTCGGATTTCTCACCCCTTGGCCATCACTCGAGTGCCGTGAAGTACGGTAGATTTATCAGTCAGCGGGGTGTCGATAAATATGGAAATCTTATTATTTCACTACTAATCTGTGTGTTGCGCTTTCCAGCTGCTTCCCATTTCATGGCCACTTTTACCAGTTTTTGACATACGTGAATATTGCAGCAAATGGACCATTAATGAGCATTTTCACCTGTTGGTCCCAGTATGGCGCTGCCTCTAATGTTCACCTTCACATGACTAGCACTTTAGAACACAGTGTGCGCCGTCTAAATAGGCATTTTATCTGGAAAATAGCAAGAACTTCAAATAACTTAGTACACAAAGTTGATAAACATGGACAGTTAAGGAATGAGGAAAGAAAGGAGGTGTAAAAATGAGGATTGTTCTGCATATAGACGAGCCACCGCTCCATAGAGGGAAGAGTTCTGAGGCCTTCTTCACACTGCGTATTTTGCACATCAGTGTGGATCCTTGAATATCATGGATCACAGATGGGCTCTGATCTGTTCAATCTGATGTCCACGAATCAGCCCCTCAGGGACACGCCTAAGGTACCCTTAGGGATCAGCTAGGAAAGTGCAGAGACAGGTAGTGATATCATAGGGGGTAGAACGACCTGACAGGTTCCCTTTAAGTATAGAAGGAGATGGTAGGTAGTACCTGAGGGTGTTGTCACCTACAGTGCTCCTTTGCAGTCTAAATTGAACAGAGGTATATGTCCTAGGTGAAGCTGTGCATGGGTGTACATAAAGGGAAGAGGTTAGGTATCTCAAGAGTTTCACAAGTGTGGACCCAGTGTGGTGGTTGGTCTGTTTAAAGGAGATGACTTCTTGTGTTGAGTAGCTATGTGCCCACCTGTGGGTTTCCCTATAGTATAGGGACCAATTACGGACCCGTTTCACTGGTGGTAGAAGGTACGGGTAGCACCTAAAATGAACACTCAATGGTTAATGTGTGGACTGCATTGTTTTCCATTCATGAAGAGTTAAATGTGGTCAATACCTCTAAAGCAGTGGATGTTCCAGGACACTCCAGGTTAATGTTGCATTGGTGGGGATAAGCTCAGGGGGAACATGGTAAGTATAAAAAGTAGTACAATGATTATTGTCACTTATCTCATATGTATTGGTAGGTTCCAGTGGATATAAGGTGACCTTGCTTTTTTGAAGACAGCCCAACATCGGAACAGTCTCCAATTCTGGGTACAAGAAAAAGCGGACACAAACGGATCACTGACAAAACTGACACACGGAGGCCATATAGGACCAATCTGTGCCCATTGGGATACATAGGAGGCCAAAACGGATTCCTGTCTATACTTTTCAAAACGGATACATGGATCCCCAAAAACGGAGTGTGAAGAGGGCCTGACACTTGCAATCGTCACCTTTCACACCTGAAGGTTTGCTACAACTTTATCCAGTGCAAAACTTGTCAGGACTTCAGATTGTTGTATTGTAGCACAGTCGGGAGATTTGTTCTGACACTGGATACGCAGGGCCGGGCTGGAGAAACCTTGACTGATTTTATATACTTAAGCTGTCTCATCATTATCCTCATTGAATCTGCTGCACCTCTTGAATCTGCCACACCTCTTAACTGCACGTCAGCGGCAGAAATCCAAGTTCCAGCCTCTTGTTTTTGCTGGAGCTCTTCCTAGGTAACATAGATATGTAAGGGGATGGTGAATAGAAGATGCACTCCGCTAACATCTCAAAGTACTTACAAGTAAATACCGCCATCGGCTGGATGGACTGGACAGGCAGCAACTGAAGAGTGGAGAGTATGTTTGAAAGGGACACTTGGTCAAGTGACAGCTTTGGCCAGCTACTATAATACATATACAGTCATTGCCAAAAGTATTAACACCCCTGCAATTCTGTCAGATAATACTCAGTTTCTTCCTGAAAATGATTGCAATCACAAATTCTTTGGTATTACCGTATATACTCGTGTATAAGCCGACCCGTGTATAAGCCGACCCCCCTACTTTTGCCCCCAAAACCTGGGAAAACCTATTGACTCGTGTATAAGCCGAGGGTGGACCCCAGCACAGGTATACAGCCCCCAGCAGTGTGGTATACAGGCCCCCCAATGGTAGTATACAGCAGCCTCCCCAGTGGTAGTATACAGCAGCAGCCCCAGTGGTATATACAGCAGCAGCTCCAGTAGTTAGTATACAGCAGCCCCAGAGGTATATACAGCCCCAGTGGTAGTATACAGCATCCCCAGAGGTATATACAGCCCCAGTGGTAGTATACAGCATCCCCAGAGGTAGTATACAGCATCCCCAGAGGTAGTATACAGCAGCCCCAGAGGTAGTATACAGCAGCCCCAAAGGTATATACAGCAGCCCCAGTGGTAGTATACAGCAGCCCCAGTGGTAGTATACAGCAGCCCCAGTGGTAGTATACAGCAGCCCCAGTGGTAGTATACAGCAGCCCCAGTGGTAGTATACAGCAGCCCCAGAGGTAGTATACAGCAGCCTCAGAGGTATATACAGCCCCATTGGTAGTATACAGCAGCCCCAGAGGTATATATAGCCCCAGTGGTAGCATCCAGCAGCCCCAGAGGTATATACAGCCCCAGTGGTAGTATACAGCAGCCCCAGAGGTATATACAGCCCCAGTGGTAGTATACAGCAGCCCCAGAAGTATATACAGCCCCAGTGGTAGTATACAGCAGCCCCAGAAGTATATACAGCCCCAGTGGTAGTATACAGCAGCCCCAGAGGAGGTATATACAGCCCCAGTGGTAGCATCCAGCAGCCCCAGAGGTATATACAGCCCCAGTGGTAGTATACAGCAGCCCCACAGGTATATACAGCCCCAGTGGTAGTATACAGCAGCCCCAGAGGTATATACAGCCCCAGTGTAGTATACAGCAGCCCCAGAGGTATATACAGCCCCAGTGTAGTATACAGCAGCCCCAGAGGTATATACAGCCCCAGTGTAGTATACAGCAGCCCCACAGGTATATACAGCCCCAGTGGTAGTATATACAGCCCCAGTGGTAGTATATACAGCCCCAGTGGTAGTAGATTGCAGCCCCAGCGGTAGTATACAGGGCCCCAGCAGTATATACAGCCCCAGTGGTATATACAGCCCCAGTGGTAGTATATACAGCCCCAGTGGTAGTAGATTGCAGCCCCAGCGGTAGTAGATTGCAGCCCCAGCGGTAGTATACAGGGCCCCAGCAGTATATACAGCCCCAGTGCTATATACAGCCCCAGTGCTATATACAGCCCCAGTGGTAGTATATACAGCCCCAGTGGTAGTATATACAGCCCCAGTGGTAGTAGATTGCAGCCCCAGCGGTAGTATACAGGGCCCCAGCAGTATATACAGCCCCAGTGCTATATACAGCCCCAGTGGTAGTATACAGGGCCCCAGCAGTATATACAGCCCCAGTGGTAGTAGATTGCAGCCCCAGTGGTAGTATACAGGGCCCCAGTAATCCAGGGCCCCCCCAGCGTCTCTCCGGTCACCTGAAAAGCAAACTATACTTATCAGTGTCCGCTGTCCGCGCCCGCTCGCCTCTGCTGTCTGCGATCCTCCATCTTCATGCGGCGTCTTCCGGTTTCCTGTGCTCGTCGCAGGGAATGACGTCATTCCCTGCGACGAGCACAGGAACCTGGAAGACGCCGCATGAAGATGGAGGATCGCAGACGGCAGAGGCGAGCGGGCGCGGACAGCGGACACTGATAAGTATAGTTTGCTTTTCAGGTGACCGGAGAGACGCTGGGGGGGCCCTGGATTACTGGGGATGCGGGGGCTGCTGTATACCGATGTATACATCGGTATGTACCGATGTATACATCGGTATACAGCACTGACTCGCGTATAAGCCGAGGGGGGTACTTTTCAGCCCGATTTTTGGGCTGAAAAACTCGGCTTATACGCGAGTATATACGGTATTATCTTCATTTAATTTGTCTTCAATGAAAAAACGCAAAAATAATTGTCCTAAAGCCAAATTGGATATAATTCCACACTAAACATAAAAAAGGGGGTGGACAAAAGTATTGGCACCCTTAGAAAAATCATGTGATGCTTCTCTAATTTGTGTAATTAACAGCACCTGTAACTTACCTGTGGCATCTAACAGGTGTTGGCAATAACCAAATCACACTTGCAGCCAGTTGACATGGATTAAAGTTGACTCAACCTCTGTCCTGTGTCCTTGTGTGTACCACATTGAGCATGGAGAAAAGAAAGAAGACCAAAGAACTGTCTGAGGACTTGAGAAACCAAATTGTGAGGAAGCATGAGCAATCTCAAGGCTACAAGTCCATCTCCAAAGACCTGAATGTTCCTGTGTCTACCGTGCGCAGTGTCATCAAGAAGTTTAAAGCCCATGGCACTGTGGCTAACCTCCCTAGATGTGGACGGAAAAGAAAAATTGACGAGAGATTTCAACGCAAGATTGTGCGGATGGTGGATAAAGAACCTCGACTAACATCCAAACAAGTTCAAGCTGCCCTGCAGTCCAAGGGTACAACAGTGTCAACCCGTACTATCCGTCGGCATCTGAATGAAAAGGGACTGTATGGTAGGAGACACAGGAAGACCCCACTTCTTACCCCGAGACATAAAAAAGCCAGGCTGGAGTTTGCCAAAACTTACCTGATAAAGCCTAAAACGTTTTGGAAGAATGTTCTCTCTTTTTGGGCAAAGGCATCAACATAGAGTTTACAGGAGAAAAAAAGAGGCATTCAAAGAAAAGAACACGGTCCCTACAGTCAAACATGGCGGAGGTTCCCTGATGTTTTGGGGTTGCTTTGCTGCTTCTGGCACTGGACTGCTTGACCGTGTGCATGGCATTATGAAGTCTGAAGACTACCAACAAATTTTGCAGCATAGTGTAGGGCCCAGTGTGAGAAAGCTGGGTCTCCCTCAGAGGTCATCGGTCTTCCAGCAGGACAATGACCCAAAACACACTTCAAAAAGCACTAGAAAATGGTTTGAGAGAAAGCACCGGAGACTTCTAAGGTGGCCAGTAATGAGTCCAGACCTGAATCCCATAGAACACCTGTGGAGAGATCTAAAAATGGCAGTTTGGAGAAAGCACCCTTCAAATATCAGGGACCTGGAGCAGTTTGCCAAAGAAGAATGGTCTAAAATTCCAGCAGAGCATTGTAAGAAACTCATTGATGGTTACCGGAAGCGGTTGATCAGTTATTTTGGCTAAAGGTTGTGCAACCAAGTATTAGGCTGAGGGTGCCAATACTTTTGCCTGGCCCATTTTTGGAGTTTTGTGTGAAATGATCAATGTTTTGCTTCATTCTTTTTTGTGTTTTTTTTCATTGAAGACAAATTAAATGAAGATAATAATACCAAAGAATTTGTGATTGGAATCATTTTCAGGAAGAAACTGAGTATTATCTGACAGAGTTGCAGGGGTGTCAATACTTTTGGCCATGACTGTACATATAAAAGGTTGGGACGTTGAAGTTGGGGAAGAGTTGGTGCCAAGACTTGATGGGAAGTGGATGAGTGAACTGCTGAGCAGGCTTATGGCCTCCACTTTGGTAAAAGTACCTAAGAGGGATCTGATCTTGAAGAAGGCTTGAGGTATACCGCTCCCAGAGGAAGACCAAACGCCAAAGATACAACTCCGAAGGTCAAACATGGAGGGCCAAGCGGGGGAGACCGGTCCCGTGCGGGCCAAAGCAACAAAGGCCGAATACTAACTACCAAGTGAAGCTTTGGGATGCTGCTTTCAGTCTACATGTACAGTACTAATTGAGGAAGGTTGCTAAGGCCCCCTTCACACCACGGTTTTTACCTGATCAGGTTCGATCAGGTTTCTGTACCAAAACCAGAAGTGTCTCCAAAACCCAAAACAGGTGTCAATCTTTCAATTATAGTTTTTCTCTCCTGGTTCCTCTCCTGGTTTTGACACACAAACCTGATCGAATCTGATTAGGGAAAAACCGTTGTGTGAAGGGGGCCTAACTTGAATTGGACTTGTGGCTTGTCAGCATACCCCTTAAAAGTTAGGGATCATTGTATGGCGGTAAATGTTTACTGATTGCTTACCAGCCACTGTCAACTAGTCTAAATGGACCCTTAATATAGTTTATCAATCTAAAACTGGTGGGAGTCTGACACTCGTTCTCCCCGCTGGCGGCTGGATGTACACTGTACGGAGCATGTAGTGTCTGCTGCAGGGTCCTGCCTATTTTCCACAAAACGAGCTGCAGATTGTACTTTCCATTACTGTCTGATAATCTGGAATATCTAATAATCCAGTAGCCGCCTGATTTATTTTAATTTCCGGATCAGTAACCTTTGGAGCCTGACAATCCACCACAATACTTCTCTTTTGCCTTTTTCAATACTATACTATCTAAGTTTCTAACCACCGACATCTGAGCTTGATTTTTTATTGAAATTTATTTCTAATTTAAAATATGCAAAAAAAAAAAGTTTTTGTCCTCCTCTAAGTCTCGAGTGATCACAGGGCTTTTTATTATTTCTTGAAGAAGCCCAGACTGAAGCTGAAGTGACGGGGGATTGTCCGGTGACAGCGGCTCTCGTTACCCAGCTTCATTTCCCACAATTAACTTGACGGCAATTAGAAAAGTTCCGTCTTCTAATTTGTGTTCTCCGATCCGGCTGAACTCTTGTTCTCTGAGGACTCCTTTTCTTAAGGTATCTCAAAGTAACACAACAGGGTTGTTTATTTAATTTTTATTTAAAGCTCTTTTACAAATGCTTGTATCTTCTGCTTCATGGACACAATACAACTTAAAGGGTGCGTCTAGAATCAGAGGTCGTTCGTGGTGGGAGAAACACAGCTGGGCGGGAATTGCAGCATAACATAGATTGTAGAAACAGCATGCATCTATTGTAGTTATACCCCTACACAATATGATTGAGCGTGCACCATTCTGTATGGGGAGAGCAGAGTAGGCCACTGTCATACACACTGTGGCACCAACTCAGACCGAGTTTAACTTCAGCAACCAAATCTTTCTCCCCCGGATACGATCTATGGGGGTAAAGAGTAGGGAGGTCAAAAACAAATGAGTCTTCCCCTCCTAAAATGTCGCAGAAAACCTCATTGATTAGGGGGCTCCTTGAACCCCCTGTTAACTCCTAGTATGAAGAGTATGATGCTTATTCACAAGTGCAATAAAACATTTCCTGCTAAATGTTAAACATATGAACAATTGCTTTACTTTTTTTTTTGCCACCAAATCTAAGAGGTGCATAATGTAGGGCCAGAGCTCCTGATTCCAGTGATGTCACTTACTGGGCTGCTCAATGTAGTTTTGATAATCTCCAGCCTGTTAAATAATGATTTTATCATTCGAGGATTACTTGGCTGTCAGGTAGTCGAGCATATTCATGAACTGCTAAATCTAAAGCAGAGAAAACAGTAATTTTATCAAAATGACAGCAAGCAGCTCAGTAAGTGACATATCACTGGAATCGGGGTCAGTCTCTGGGTCAGACTATGTCGCTCTCAGATGGGATAGTAAAAACCTGGTGACAGTCTCTTTAACGCCTTCACGACATCATGGGTCGTCTCCCTTACTTTGATGTGAGCTCCGGCGGTGATCTCACATCATTCCCTCAACATCTAGCTGATCTCATCAACTGAGATGTGTGGCTACCAGCGCCGATCGGATCTGTGATCTAATCAGTACTGTTAACCCGTTGAATCCCGCTGTCATTCATTGACAGCGTGATCCAAAAGCGCCTCTGTGTGGACAGTGCCTTCCCTGCCGAGATCGGAGATCCCATGTTAAGATCGCGGGATCTCTTTGTGTCACCTGATAGTCCGGGGCCCTGCAGTGACCCTGGATGCTATCAGGGTTTACTTCCTGTGAGTGATTAATTTGATATGATCTGTAGGTTGCGTAACGGGAAAAAAAGATCCAAATGCCAAAATTACGTTATTTTGGTCGCCGCAACATTATAATAAAATGCAGTAACGGGCGATCAATACAGTGCATCCACCCAAAAATGGTATAATTAGAAATGTCAGCTCAAGACGCAAAAAATAAGTAAATCACACAGCCCCAGATCCTGAAAAATGTGAACGCTACGGGACGTAGAACATGGCGCAAAAAATGCAGTTCTTATTTTATTTATTTATTTATTTTTCTTCTTCAAACGTCTGAATTTTTTTCCCACCACTTAGATACCAGTAAAAGTATACATGTTTGGTATCTACAAACTCGTACTGACCTGAGGCATCACATGGAAATGACAGTTTTGCCATATGGTGAATAAAAAAAAAACAAAAAACAAATGTGTGATTGCACTTTTTTTTTTTTTTTTGCAATTTCACCACACTTGTAATTTTTTTTTTCCCATTCTCCTGTACACTATATGGTAAAATAAATTATTTCACCTGAAAGTACAACTCGTCCCACAAAAAACAACAAGCCTCATATGTCTACAGTGATGGAAAAATAAAAAAGTCATGGAGGAAAAAAACTGAAAATGAAAAATCGCCGGGTGGTGAAGGAGTTAGAGGAAAACTGTTAGGTCACAAATCCACATACAACTGCTATCATTTTCTAATTCCTCCCTCTAAACACTCTCTATTGAAGTATTTATTTTATTTATATTTCCCTCCTATCTTCTGTAAACTTCAAATAAAGAGATTCATTCCATCTGTCAATCACAGGGAATGATCCACTTAGTTCTCTGCTGTCCCCTCCCCATGCATGAATATTCATGTCACATATTCACATCACAGCACAGGACATCAGTGTGTGTATCCTCCTCTCTGCTCTCTCTGTGCAGCATCACAAGAGGTGAACTACAACACAGAAACTGTCACAGCAGGATTCCCGTTATATGGAATGATTTGGGCGCGCGGTCGATTCAGACATCTTTGGTGAGATTGTCACACGTCTAGATATCGTGGACGACTCGCCAACGATGTTGTGAGTAGGAATCGTTCACACAACCGAGCGAACGATCCCTGCTCATTGCTGTGAATGGGCGAAGTCGTAAACGACATCATTATCGCGGTGTCACACACACCGATAGAGTAGGTTGGCTGATTGTTGATCGTGTGGTTTGAGAACATGTTCTCAAACCACACGATCAACGATCAGCCAACGTGCTATACCGGTGTATGTCACACCACTATAACGATGTCGTTTACAACTTCGCCCATTCACAGCAATGAGCAGGGATCGTTCGCTTGGTTGTGTGAACGATACCTGCTCACAACATCGTTGGTGCATCGTCCACGATATTCCGGCGTGTGACATCTCGCCAACGATGTGAAAACGATATCTGAAATGACTGCGTGCCCACGAGATCGTTGCCGACATCTTTCCACTGTCGTGCTGTGTAACGAGGCCTTAAGAGAGATCTGCAATAGCTCCATCCGTGTCTTCAACAGAACAGACCTGACACTGCACTGTTAGTAAAGGGAAGAGGGAGCTGCTCAGAGAGAGTGGATAATTACATGACAGTTTGTAACACAAGCCGGACCATTCCTGTTTGCTTATAATGGAGAGGACTAATCCAGGAGCTTCCTGAAGGGTCTGATAATACTTATAATATGGAACCTACAAAGGGTATAATAATGATTTTCCATGTTTTTAAAAGGTCTGCCCAGGCACTATTTAAGGATAATATTAGTATCATACTGAAAAATGACTAGAGATACATTTTACAGTTGGGTTATGTTAACAGATATGTATTTCTTTGCCTTTTATACCTTCGTGTTATGCTGGCTGCAGAATGAGTTAACTGAGTATCTATCAGTGAGCTGCTTCTGTGGTTATATATTTTTTTTTCTATTTTCCTGAGCTCCTATTTGTTGTTTTATGACTTTACCAAAGTTCAATTCAACATTGATGTGGTCTGTGATCATAAATTGGCACAGAACAATTCAGAAGGAGGCAGATAAAAGCGTCTATGCCTCGTTTCTGGACCGGCTGCATGTCTCCAACCCTGATCTGAACAACCACATGTATGCACAGGAGTTTGAGGAAGAAGATCCGTGACTGTTCTGGAAATCACAGTTTATGCTCAAGCCATGAGATTCACATGTATGAAGCGGCTTCATATACTTCTTACTGGAGCTCATTCAGACATCTGATTTTACCACATATGTTCATGAACTTTGATCAGAAAGTGGTGTCGTCAATTTTTCTTGTATGTAAAGGAAAATAAAAAATGCAACAAGCTTCCCTTTATTCACCATTACTTTCTTACTAACTCTCTTAACCTGCTGGCCCTCAATGTAACCTGGGTGCAGGACTCAGACAATGCTTCCCTTGCTGCTATTTCTCGCGGCGGCTTACATTTCTCCCATTCCCCGAGACCTGGGAACAGACATGGTGGAGGAGTTGGCTTACTCCTGGTCCCCACAATGTACTTTCCAGGTTATCCTCCAGCCCCATCACTCTCATTCCCCTCTTTTGAGGTTCACACTATTAGGCTCTTCCACCCCCTCCCCCTCAGAGTAGCAGTGGTATACCGCACCCCCAGGTTCATCCACCCACTTCCTCGATCATTCCTCCGCGTGGCTGCCGCACTTCATGTCCTCAGAATTACCAGCCCTCATTCTGGGAGACTTTAACATCCCCATAAACAGCCCCATCTCCCCATCTGCATCCCAGCTCCAATCTCTAACCACATCTCTTGGCCTCTCACAGCTCTCAACCTCTGAGAGACACAAGGATGGTAACATCCATGACCGGGTCTTTGTCCGGCTCTGTTTAAACTCCTTAGATAACTTGCCTCTTCCTCTCTCTGATCACAATATTCTCTCCTTCATGCTCACAAACCCTCGCCCACCACAGCATACTCAGACCCATCATACTCAGAAATGTACAGGCCATTAACCCTCATACACTCACAGACTCTCTCATCTCATCATGTCCCCAATCTCCTTCGCCTCCAATTCCAGTCTGGCAGTAAATCACTACAATGACACTCTCAGAAGCACCCTGGACCAAGTAGTGCCCCTCACCCTCAGAACCTCCAAACATGGAATAAAACAGCCTTGGCTCACATCACAAACTCTATTCCTCCAGCAATGCTCTAGGAGTGCTGAACGTCTATGGAGGAAAACTCGCTCACCAGAAGACTATCCATTATAAATTCATGCTAAAAACCTACAACTCTTCCCTTCACCTCGCCAAACAGACCAACTTCACCACCCTGGTCTCCTCACTATCCAACAAGCCCAAAAAACTCTGACACCTTTTACTCTCTCCTCAGTCCTACAGTGCAGGCCCCCATCACTGACCTCTGTGCTGATGATCTAGCTTCTTACTTTATGGAGAAAATAGTCAAAATCCGCTAGGAAATCCGCACCCAGCTTCCAAACACTACTACTCCCATTCTTCCCTCATTACCTCCGGCTCACTCTCCCCATTTGATCCAGTCACAGAAGAAGTCTCCAGGCTCCTCTCTTCCTCTTGTCTCACCACATGCACCACTGACCCCATTCTCTCACACCTACTCCAGTCCCTTTCTCCGGTCGTCACCACTCACCTAAACAAAATCTTCAACCTCTCTCTGTCTTTTGGCATCCTCCCCTCCTCCTTCAAACACTCTATCATTACTCCATTATTAAAGAAATCTCTAGACCCATCCTGGACACATAACTGTCGACCAGTCTCCAATCTCCCCTTCATCTCTAAACTGTTGGAGCAACTGGACTACTCCCGCCTCACTCATTACCTCACCGCTCACTCTCTCTCTAGACCCATTACAGTCCGTTAGAAAACACCACAGTTTTTGTATCCAGTACATTGTGGCTGGCTATACCAAACCATCAATAATGTATCATCATAAATTAATAATTCTGGAAAATATACGGACTTATCATTAAGCATGACCAATCGCAAAGAAGCACTATCAAGAGTATCCCCAAAGGGGAGGAAAAACGATCATATGGTCATTTATATGAAAATATTAATTTTTATTATACAAAAGATTACACGGTACAGGGGGTGAGAGTAAGATAGAAAATCAGCATGATACGATTAATTTAAGAAATATTATACCATATGTATACATCTAATATATGATGTAGAGATATTCATTAACCATCAATCCAGAGTATACATAGTTCTATTTAGGGCAATGAACCATCACAGTTAAAAATAGGTATCAAAGGCAAGGTACCTCTATACTTTACTGCAATATATATTATATATATCAAATATATGGTTTACAGAGTTGTTATCATATATAAATAATTGTATATATTTTTTATATTTATTTATTTTTATTTTTTATTATTTTTTATTATTTACATATATAAGTAGGGTCAGGAATTGCATATCATTATAGTGTCTTTCATGCACAACTCACAGTTACTCTCATATTAATGTGGTTAGAGGCTATCTGCATAGAGAACCATATCCAGTATTTTGATTTATATATAGAGAATTATCATATGCAGACAGCACTTTGTACTATTTTTCAAACTTCTAGAGAAGTTATTAATTACCACAACCGTGAGAATAACATGTGTGTTAATGCAGTCACCACTTCAAGTGCAGCTGCACAGCCCATGCAGTCAAGAGTCTCAATCAAAAGGGCACTGCACAAGAAAGGCCTGTGCCTGCAGCATTACTCAGTCTCCCATTGTTAATGAGAGGACATCTGCTGCAGCCATCTCTAAACCCATAGTAAGTCAGTTTGATGTAGCCATGAACCTTAGCAATAACCTATTGATCTCTCTAACTGCAATATATTGAGCTTGGGATTCTAATAGATTTTTATGGCTACATCAAACTGACTTACTATGGGTTTAGAGATGGCTGCAGCAGATGTCCTCTCATTAACAATGGGAGACTGAGTAATGCTGCAGGCACAGGCCTTTCTTGTGCAGTGCCCTTTTGATTGAGACTCTTGACTGCATGGGCTGTGCAGCTGCACTTGAAGTGGTGACTGCATTAACACACATGTTATTCTCACGGTTGTGGTAATTAATAACTTCTCTAGAAGTTTGAAAAATAGTACAAAGTGCTGTCTGCATATGATAATTCTCTATATATAAATCAAAATACTGGATATGGTTCTCTATGCAGATAGCCTCTAACCACATTAATATGAGAGTAACTGTGAGTTGTGCATGAAAGACACTATAATGATATGCAATTCCTGACCCTACTTATATATGTAAATAATAAAAAATAATAAAAAATAAAAATAAATAAATATAAAAAATATATACAATTATTTATATATGATAACAACTCTGTAAACCATATATTTGATATATATAATATATATTGCAGTAAAGTATAGAGGTACCTTGCCTTTGATACCTATTTTTAACTGTGATGGTTCATTGCCCTAAATAGAACTATGTATACTCTGGATTGATGGTTAATGAATATCTCTACATCATATATTAGATGTATACATATGGTATAATATTTCTTAAATTAATCGTATCATGCTGATTTTCTATCTTACTCTCACCCCCTGTACCGTGTAATCTTTTGTATAATAAAAATTAATATTTTCATATAAATGACCATATGATCGTTTTGCCATTACAGTCCGTAATACTGTACTGTATTTTTTACATGGTTTCTTGGTTTAATTATTGTACTTTTTACATTGATTCTCTGCTTAGTGTATTGGATCTTTTACATTGATTCTCTACTTTAATTACTTACTGTATTGTATATTTTTATAGTTGCCTATGACCGTTCGTATACAAACCACTGTATTGTAAAGTGTTGCAGAATATGTGGCCGCTATATAAATATTATTATTAATAAAAATTAATGTCTCCGTATTCTGCTTTCTGACAGTGTGAATATTGGACTCTGATGTCATCTGATACATAGACGTACGTTGCCCCGTAGACTATCACAGGTGTGGAGACACGGGGGTCAGTAGGTGCTCTCAGAAAGACCTCGTGGACCAGGGCTCACCCCAACTGAATGCCCAAGCTTCTTAAATGTGGGCAGGACACCACTCAGACAATGGAGGATCTGAACAGTCTGATGCGATACAATGACCCACTTCTCCTGTGTCAACAAACTGAACAATACTTCTGGCCAAATTATGAATATTAACCCTCGACACATATTTAAAAAGGCTGTGTTGTCACAACAGATACAAGTGTTATCATTAAAAATCACTTGTACTCCAAAATTGTATATCTGAATGAGCTCTTAGAAAGAGCTCACTGACGGATTCCCAGTTAACTCATTCTACCGCTGGAGGAAATAAGACATGTTACATTGAAATGTAACCTAGCTTACATAATTTTTAATAAAAAATAAATGCATTCAGGGGAAAAAACTCCCCAAAATGACTATCTTTTTTTCGCCACGTTCACACAAGGGTCCACAAATAGTCTAGACATCTTGGTCCGTTCTCCAACAATAATCTGGCGCTCTACCTTTCTCTGATTTTCCATCCTCCCGAGAATGAGAATTTTTCGTTCTGCCGGAGAAGAAAATAAACCTCCTAAATTATTTACTAACTTCTCCCCTCTGTTTAATAACAAAGTTTCCAGGTTTAGGATGTTTATTCCCAGCAAGATACAATGTTGCAGAGGTCAACGTGGTGCACGTAAAGCTAATAGGAAATGTGCGGTGCTGAATGGAGCGCCGGCTGCGGCTCGTGGTATCTGCAGTTGACTCTGAATCAATTCTTTGCACAATGTAATTTGGCATACAGGGGGATTTTTTTTTAGAATGTTATTTTTTTTTCTATTTACGCTACTGAACTCTCCTAATCTCCTTCCGATATTGTTCCCTGTCCATTTGCATTCGGGAAATGTCTTTTTTTTTTTACATTCCCTTATCTCTTTACAGAACACAGCCTCTTGATTTGAAAGCACCCCAAGGTACACACAATTAAATCTTTTCAGCTTTAATTGAGGCGAGGAACACATGAAATGGAAAACATTATTATTTTTTTTCTTTTCTTTTTCTCGGCTTGTTCTTGAGATCTTCACTCCTCCGTCGTGGAGGATTTTTATTTTAAAGGGATTATTAATAAGAAATTATAAAGTATTTACTCTCTCTTGTTGACGTCTACAGTTCTTGCAGAACTAACGAGTTGCCTAATTAATATTCATGAGCTTTAATTAATATTAATATGAGTCTGGAGTGGTTTGTACTGAATTTGTAAAGTGTTGTACAATGTGGGTGCTCCTCCTAGCCGATAGGGCACGTTCACACTTGGAGGACAGGCTGCAGATGTTGCTGAATTTCGTCTAATCACTGCAGAGCAGCTGAATTTGACTCGTGGTGCAAATTACAGATTTCTGATGAGGGGCGTAACTACAACAGGTGCAGGGGTTGCAAACACACCTGGGCGCTAGAGCTTAAAGGCCCCAAAAGTCCCTTTGGCCTTTAGAAAAGACTATTCCTCCACTGGAGCTTTTGCATGGGGGCCCATGAGCTTCAAGGTACGCCGCTGTCTCTGATGTAATACTGCGGGTGGTCACTGGAACCCCCACTCTTCCTGTGGATGATTGTGGCACCACCGCTCTGGCATAAAGCCACATACAGTGCACGTTAATCGTGGTGGCCCTCCATTTTTTTATCACCAGCACAGCTGCACCCCCACTTGTATCTGGATCTGTGGGGGTCCTAGAAACTGGAATGGAGGAATCGCATTGTGTAGCCGTGTCCCAACACTATCCAATGGGAACCCCTATTCAGTGCCTCCTGACATCACTTGAATTGTACAGGACTATAATATTTGGATGTGCAAATGACAACCACCATTGCCTACGTACTCACATATATGGTTTTATAGCTTGGGTGTCTGCTCTTTCTTTTCCCCCATGCTTTACACTGCAGCTTTGTTTGTGTATTTATACACTACAGCCAATGTAAGGCTATGTGCGCACTTTGAGTGTTTGGTTGCAGAAATTTCTGCCCCAAATCTGCAGCTCCTGGCAGAAAAACGCAATGCGTTTTTTAATGCATTTTTGATGCAATATTTCCATGTGTTTAATGCATTTGGGGTGGAAAAACTCTACAATAATTGACAGACTAAAGATTAATTTTTGCACCAAAGTTGCAAGGGAAAAAAAGCAGAAAACTTGAGAACTCTCATTGACTTTGCTAATATTCTGACAAAACTGCACTAAAAAACCCCACATAAATTGTATAAACAAACGCACTGTGTGCACAGGGCCTAAAGGTCTATGTATAAGGATGTGAATTACTATTCCTGTAAATGAAGACACCCAGGGCCGAGTTGACCTCTGTGATCCTGTCTGTTTGTGGCCTCCTTTGTACTGTAGTTTTAATCTTCTTCACATAGTGTTGCCACTCGGCAGAAACTAATGGGGCAAATTGACGCAGAACTGAAATTGTGAGATGAGGGATGATACATTTGTGACAAAGCGGGTGTTAAATGGATAGAGTTAAGCAACAAAGACTCAAGACCTTGCAAGGTCCAGCGGCCAAGACGTTAGTCTATGGCTGCCAAGTGGGGTCTATGCGAACTACCTCCCGCCTGCCGGGGTGCCCGTCTTCTGAATCTATAATTAATAGTATGGATGACTGGCATCTAACTTCTATGTGCAGGTCTTCTGAATCTGACACCCATCACTACGTAAATTGTTAGAAAAATAAACAGCTGGCACTCCCTAACCGGAAGATCTGAACTGGTGCATACCGAACATAACATATACCGTATTTTTCAGATTATGAGGCGCACTTTTTTTCTCCCTAAAATGGGTAAGTGGGGAACGTGTTTTACAATCCGAATCTTTAAAAAAATATATATAATCTAACTGAGGTGGGTGGGGGTACGGGTGTGAAGCGGGGGTGCTGTAGACAGGTTTCACTGGTCCACAGAGGGTGGTTGCAGTGACGGTGGGTGTCACCATTTTCGATGTGCCTAATGCATTCTGAAGTTGCAAGTGGTTGCTAGAGGTTGAGTTGAGACTTAAAGAAAAGGTCAGAGGCGATGCATGCACAGATGAAGATCCACGGCCATTTTCTCAACTCCAACGATGTACAAACAATGAGGGACACCATGATGGGGGGGCATTTAGAAAGGATGAGGGATGCCATGATGGAGGGATATGTATAAAGGAAGAGGGACAACAGAATGGGGGGGCTATATACAAACGATGAGGGACACCATGATGGGGGGTGGGGGACATGTACAGAGGATGAGGGACACCACGATGGAGGCAGGGGGATGTAATAAGGATGAGGGATGCCACGATGGGGGGATATGTACAGAGGATGAGGGACACCATGATGGAGGCAGGGGGATGTAATAAAGATGAGGGATGCCATGATGGGGGATATGTACAGAGGATGAGGGACACCAGGATGGGGGGCTATATACAAAGGATGAGGGATGACATGAACAAAGGATGAGGGATGCCACGATGGTGGGATATGTACAAAGAATGAGGGACACCAGGATGGGGGGGGTGGGGGTTATGTACAGAGGATGAGGGACACCAGAATGGGGAGCTATATACAAAGGATGAGGGACACCACGATGTGGTACAAAGAACAATGTGGTACAAAGGATCAGGGACACCACGATGGGGGGCATGTACAAAGGATGAGGGATGGCACGATGGGGGGATATGTACAAAGGATGAGGGACACCAAGATGGGGGGGTGGGGGTTTATGTACAGAGGACGAGGGACACCAGAATGGGGAGCTATATACAAAGGATGAGGGACACCACGATGTGGTACAAAGAACAATGTGGTACAAAGGATCAGGGACACCACGATGGGGGGCATGTACAAAGGATGAGGGATGGCACAATGGGGGGGATATGTACAAAGGATGAGGGACACTATGATGGGGGGGCATATACAAAGGATGAGGGACACCACGATGTGGTACAAAGAACAATGTGGTACAAGGGATTAGGGGCACCACGATGGGGGGCATGTACAGAGGATAAGGTATGCCACGATGGCGGGCATGTACAAAGGATGAGGGACACCAGGATGGGGGGGGAGGCTATGTACAAAGGATGAGGGTCACCAGGATGGAGGGGCTATATGCAAAGGATAAGGGACACCAGGATGGGGGGGGGGGGGCTATGTACAAAGGATGAGGGTCACCAAGATGGGGGGGTGCTATGTACAAAGGATAAGGGACACCAGGATGGGGAGGCTGTACAAAGGACGAGAGACTCCAGGATGGGGGTGCTATGTACAAAGGACATAGGATGGGGGATACTAGGATGGGGAGGGCCTTGTACAAAGGATAGGGATATATATACTGATTGTAGGACAGACACTGGCATCGTAAGGCAGACCCCATATAAGATTTAGAATTTTTATTTTACTTTCTTCGACCAAATTTGGGGGTGCGTCTTATAAAGTGAAGAATATGATACTATCAAAATAACAAAGGGAGAAAAAGGCTGAAGGATGCAACTAGTGAACATGTCAACATGCATTACTGCTTAGAAAAAACAAAAACTTTGTATTTTTTTTAATTAGCTACTTAGCAGATTTACATTCACATTCCCACGTTCACTATTTGCATCCTTCAGACCACCCTTCCTTGCTTGAGTGAATTGTTATTGTGATACTACGTAAGTTGTAATTGTGATACTACGTAAGTTGTATCATATCTCATACTACATACTAATCAGAAATGGCACAGACAAGTAGGTGAAGCGCTGCCGTGTGTCTTCAGGCTGCTGTAATTCCAGCTGATTTTATATCATTGGAGGAGGGGGTGACCCTTCCAGCACAATAGCTGCTGGCCAGCAGGGGGCAGTGTGCTCAGTGTAAGACATTAATACAGGGTGCAAACTTTGGGTGGATTGTTTGAAGTTGAGACTGATCTACAAGTTAACGCCTAAGTTCCTGGAATCCTGAATGGCGGCCTCTATCATCATCTTAAGCATTTTTCATTTCTAATTCAGGTATTCATAAAAGCTGTGTGTCCATAATGGCAGCCAGACTGGTTATGTCCCAGCTTCTCTAGGATATAAAAGATCCTACTTGGCAGATCACCCCCGTGCCCTTGTTGGCTGCACCAGCGGTGACTCCATGCCCTCTGGTGATGATTTCAGCTCAAACACCTGCAGATAGATACTGATCTCTTCCAATAACTTTATTCTGAGTTTTAATAGTATTTTAAATAGTTTTAATAATAATTTATTCCCCCTCTTCCTCCAGGAGATGAATGGGATCCTGAAGAGCATGCTGTCCGAGTGGTTTTCTGTAGGATTCCTGAACCTGGAGAGGATAACCTGGCAGTCGCCCTGTGAGGTCTTGCAGAAGATTAGTGAGTAAGTGCGTCCCCCCAACTGTTACAATCCTTTTTATATATCGGACTTATGATTTGTCTTTTTTTTTTTTTTTTTTTTACATTTTTGCAAGCATTTAAGGGGATTGTCCTCTACTCAGGAAGCCCCTTCTCAATTGATGTCCCTGTATAAAATAAAATCAGGTTATGCTCTCTTTCGGTTTGGGGTGCCGTTGCTGTGATGTCAGTTCCTGCTCTCCTGGGGCTCACATAACATTGTGATGACATATAAGTGCTGCAGACAATCGGTGGCCACTTCACTCTCTCTTCCTTTAGATGCAACAAACTGTAGCGTTGATCTGCTAGCTCCTTCCCAGCAATTACGGGATTCATATAGGGGAAGAGGGAATGCTGTCATTGCTTCCTACACGGAATACATAGTGCTCATTCAGCACTGGGTGTACAGCCATAGGGAAAGCAGATCATGTTCACAAGCATCAGCTGCATGGAGGACATTATACAACAGACCTACACAGTGTAGCTGTGAATCCAGCACTAGAGCATTGACACAATCTGTGTGACTTTCTGCCTTTCTCCTCTCTCTTCCACTCTCTATAAACTTGATTTCCTTCCCCCCCTATCTATGTTGCCAAATCAGCAGCATGGAGGACATTACCTAGCAGTACTGATGAGTGTAGCTGTGAATCTAGTACTGAAACAGGAGCACAATCTGTGTGTCTATTCCCTTCTTATTCTGCTCATCCTCGCTCTATAAACTTACATTCCTTATCCCATATTTCTATGTAGCAAAGCTGCAGCAGTTTGGAGGACATTATACAGCAACACATAACTGTGTAGTTGTGAATCTAGCACTAGGGTGACAGCAAGTACTTTAGGCAACAGTTTGGAGGACATTATACAGCAACACTGAGTAGTGTAGCGGTGAATCCAGCATTAGGGTGAGAGAAAGCACTTACTTTAAGCAGCAATATGGTGGACATTATACAGCAATACTGAGTAGTGTAGCTGTGAATCCAGCACTAGGGTGAGAGCAAGCATTATAAGCAGCAGCATGGAGGATATTATACAGCAATACTGAGCAGAGCAGCTGTGAATCCAGCAATAGGGTGAGCTAAAACACTTAATAGGATGCGTCATCTTTTTTTATTTTCCTTCATTGTGAATGATGAGAGGGCAAGAAGTGGTTCATAAGTGGCGAAAGAAGCAGGTTTCTCTAAGATATATTACAAAGTTTGTTATATTTGTTTGCACTATTAATTCATACAGATTGGTAAAATTACAGCAACCATGCAAGCAGCAAACATACCCACACCAGTGTTCCTATGGAGGTAGTCACCTCATTGTGTTAGACTTAGAAATGTTACTAGTCAACCTGTGCTTTTGGGGCAATGGAAAAAGGAATAACATTTGGTAATCTGGTCTCCCTGTGCAGGTACGAGGCCGTTCATCCTGTCAGGAACTGGACGGACATGAAGCGCAGAGTCGGCCCTTACCGGAGATGCTTCACCTTCACTCATAACGCAATGCCCGGGGAGCCCCTCATCGTGCTGCATGTGGCACTGATGCAGAACATCTTGGGTAATATTCAGGTGAGATTTTGCATGTTGGTCTGTGAATATTCTGGGTTTATCAAGTCACGAGGTTCAGATTCTCACCCTTTTAATCAAAGGGGAGGTGGGAGAGACGGGGTTGGCCGAATAATCAAGCTTCAGTGCTCCAATGAGACAGTCTCTACATTGCAAGAAACCTGATCTTGTGGGGGCACAAAAAAAATAGGATGTTGATGTGAAATCTGAGACTAACCCTCAAATTTCTCATACGGTGTTACTGATTTTGCTTACAGTTGCCGTGTCTCTCCCAGTAATATAGGCTGGATGTGAGGTCTGTGTGTCTCTCCCAGTAATATAGGCTGGATGTGAGCTCTGTGTGTCTCCCAGTAATATAGGCTGGATGTGAGCTCTGTGTGTCTCTCCCAGTAATATAGGCTGGATGTGAGGTCTGTGTGTCTCTCCAGTAATGTAGACTGGACGTGAGGTCTGTGTGTCTCTCCCAGTAATATAGGCTGGATGTGAGGTCTGTGTGTCTCTCCCAGTAATATAGGCTGGATGTGAGGTCTGTGTGTCTCTCCAGTAATGTAGACTGGACGTGAGGTCTGTGTGTCTCTCCCAGTAATATAGGCTGGATGTGAGGTCTGTGTGTCTCTCCCAGTAATATAGGCTGGATGTGAGGTCTGTGTGTCTCTCCCAGTAATATAGGCTGGATGTGAGGTCTGTGTGTCTCTCCCAGTAATATAGGCTGGATGTGAGGCCTGTGTGTCTCTCCAGTAATATAGGCTGGATGTGAGGTCTGTGTGTCTCTCCCAGTAATATAGGCTGGATGTGAGGTCTGTGTGTCTCTCCAGTAATATAGGCTGAATGTGAGGTCTGTGTGTCTCTCCCAGTAATATAGGCTGGATGTGAGGTCTGTGTGTCTCTCCCAGTAATATAGGCTGGATGTGAGGTCTGTGTGTCTCTCCCAGTAATATAGGCTGGATGTGAGGTCTGTGTGTCTCTCCAGTAATATAGGCTGGATGTGAGGTCTGTGTGCCTCTCCCAGTAATATACAAGACAAAAGGGGGGAGGGGGTGGGAGCGCATGTGAAGAAAGTTTTTGAAGTGGATTTAGGCCCAGGGCTGTGTGGCCACTCACCAGAGGTGGTTGTGCAACCCTGCACAACTGCGGTCTTACGCCTTGTGAATCCACCTCCACCTTGGAGGTATAGTGGAGGCACCGAAATTTGCTCCGGGAGCTCCAGCTCCTGCCGCGGTCACGTGACCGGATTGATGTCACCACAGTTCCTTCAATGGTGACCGTGTTGTATTGCTAGGTCATGGAGCTCAGGATCTAGGATTAATGGTATCTCTTGTCCAGAGCTGCTCTTGCCAGGTGTGCACGGGTGCAAGAAGCTGAGAGTGCATCACCTGATGAAGGCAGCGTTTTGCTGCAGAAACGCGTAGTGGCCTGTAAGAGGTTAATAAAGAAATAATTTTCTAAAAATAACCCTAGTGCCATTTTATCTCGAGTCCTAGCGCTCCACAGACCAGGGATTTTTTTACTCTCCCAGTAATATAGGCTGGATGTGAGGTCTGTGTGTCTCTCTCAGTAATATAGGCTGGATGTGAGGTCTGTGTGTCTCTCCAGTAATATAAGCTGGATGTGAGGTCTGTGTGTCTCTCCACCAACATAGGCTGGATGTGAGGTCTGTGTGTATCTCCCAGTAATATAGGCTGGATGTAAGGTCTATGTGTGTCTCCCAATAATATAGGCTGGCTGTGAGGTCTGTGTGTCTCCCCCAGTAATATATGCTGGATGTGAGGTCTGTGTGTATCTCCCAGTAATATAGGCTGGATGTAAGGTCTATGTGTGTCTCCCAATAATATAGGCTGGCTGTGAGGTCTGTGTGTCTCCCCCAGTAATATATGCTGGATGTGAGGTCTGTGTGTATCTCCCAGTAATAAAGGCTGGATGTGAGGTCTTTGTGTCTCTTCCAGTAATATAGGCTGGATGTGAGCTCTGTGTCTCCCCAGTAATATAGGCTGGATGTGAGGTCTGTGTGTCTCTCCCAGTAATATAAGCTGGATGTGAGGTCTTTGTGTCTCTCCCAGTAAATATAGGCTGGATGTGAGGTCTGTGTGTCTCTCCAGTAATATAGGCTGGGTGTGATGCATGTGTATCTCTCCCAGTAATATAGGCTGGATGTGAGCTCTGTGTGACTCTCCCAGTAATATAGGCTGGATGTGATGCATGTGTATCTCTCCCAGTAATATAGGCTGGATGTGATGCATGTGTATCTCTCCCAGTAATATAGGCTGGATGTGAGGTCTGTGTATCTCTCTCAGTGAACACAGACCTCACATCCAGCCTATATTACTGGGAGAGACACACAGACCTCACATCCAGCCTGTATTACTGAAGAGACACACAGACCTCACTTCCAGCCTATATTGTTGGATGTGAGGTCTGTGTATCTCTCTCAGTGAACACAGACCTCACATCCAGCCTATATTACTGGGAGAGATACACAGGCCTCATATCCAGCCTATATTACTGGGAGAGATACACAGACCTCACATCCAGCCTATATTGTTGGATGTGAGGTCTGTGTGTCTCTCCCAGTGATATAGGCTGGATGTGAGCTCTGTGTGTCTCTCCAGTAATTTAGGCTGGATGTGAGGTCTGTGTGTCTTTCCTAATAATGTAGGCTAGAAGAACTCATACTAGCTGTGTGTCTCCTAAACTGGCTGTGACAGATGCATATACATCGTTGAAGCTGTCAGGTTCTAGTTGGAAAGCCCATAGCCATTCTGAGCCTTAGGGTACGGTCACACTAACGTGAAACTCGGACGACTGCAATGCGTGTTTTTCTCGCATTGCAGTCGGACCAATATTATTTAATATCCCAATCAGGCAAGAGATTCACAGCACCAAGTGGCATATGGGTTTGTAATGTTCAACCCTTCAATGGGGCGCACGTCCATCTCCAGGGAGACCCATCTGGACAACAGCACATCTACATATATTTAAGAAGACTGCGCCTTACCAGTTGGTCCTTTTTCCAGAATGCTTTATTCCATTTCCCAAAATGACAGCACGACGTTTCGATCACAAGGATCTTTATCAAGCAATGTTATTTAATGTCTGAGCGCTCATTTGCAAGTGTCAGGCGTTTTTTCTCATCTGATAGACGGATGAGAAAGCAGTCGCAACATGCTGCGACAGTATGCGAATGACGTGCGAGACTCACCAATGAAAGTCTATGGGTCTGATGAAATCACGGACCGCACATGGACCATACGGGAGGTATCCGATTTTTTTGTCACGGATACATTATCATTCCATATCTCAGACAACTGTAAAAACTGTTCCTGTAAATGATTATACCGTAAATAGCTGCTGAGAAAATAAAACCGATTGCACATGAGATAGCACGTGATTCACCGAAATAGGACATAAAAACAGAGAAAAAAATCACAAAAAAATTGCCAGGTAAATACCCATTGCACCTAGCAGCAGCTGCCAGCTCCTCTGAGAGGCAACACAGGTGTCTGTATACCGGTACTCAGTCACCTGCAACCCACAGTGGGGGCGTTTGTGGCACCAGCGTCCGGCCATGCTGTCAGGGAGATGACTGGTGACACAAGGTCACCATAGGGCTCTGCCGCTCATGATGCATGCAAGGCATAGTGTCAGAACAGCCTATTGGTAACCTTGTGTCTTTAAATGCCACCAGTCATCTCCCTGACAGCATGGCCGGACGCTGGTGCCACAACCGCCCCCACTGTGGGTTGCAGGTGACTGAGTACCGGTATACAGACACCTGTGTTGCCTCTCAGAGGAGCTGGCAGCTGCTGCTAGGTGCAATGGGTATTTACCTGGCAATTTTTTGGTGATTTTTTTTCTCTGTTTTTATGTCCTACTTCGGTGTATCACAGAATATTAGATATACATATGGCGACAAGCATATGGTTAGGACTTGTAAGCGTGGGGGCCCTTGACGCTGGGTTACAAGCTTACATATTTTGGCCAAAATATCCACAAACACCCCACATTTTCATCTTTAGTGTTTTATTGCACTTTTTTTATCTGCAGTTTGTAGCTGGGCCCTCTGGGGGGCGCCTGTCATTGTGTGAGGCATGTAATCAGTGCGGAGCAGCCCGTCTGATCTAATAGAAGGGCGTGACCAATAGGCTTCTCTGACACTATGCCTTGCATGCATCATGAGTGGCAGAGCCCTATGGTAACCTCGTGTCTTTAAATGCCACCAGTCATCTCCCTGACAGCATGGCCGGACGCTGGTGCCACAACTGCCCCCACTGTGGGTTGCAGGTGACTGAGTACTGGTATACAGACACCTGTGTTGCCTCTCAGAGGAGCTGGCAGCTGCTGCTAGGTGCAATGGGTATTTACCTGGCAATTTTTTGGTGAGTTTTTTGCACATGGGATAGCACACAGAAGCCACACAATAGGACTGCATTTTTTAGTGCCTGTGTGTTTCCACCCTCACAGTCCAATCTCAGATTGTTTTATGGGGTTGTCAGAATGCACTCTAATTGTGACTAGCTGTAATATCACACATAGCCAGTGAACACGAGTGGCGCTGTTTTGGTACGACAGGTGCACTCACTTTCGATACAAAAGTGTCTGATGTTCTGAGCAGTGTCCATTTCCATTCACATTGAGATGTCTACTGGGCCTCACTATATAAAGACCAATGCGAATGATGGAAGGGGGGAGGAGCTTTACCATTCACATTGGTCTTAAAAACGTACAGTAATCACTTAGTCCAAAACTTTTATTTTAGACCAGTATGACAAATATGAAGCTCATGGTGGTGTAAACTGACCCCCCAAAAAATCACAGAGTGCCGGAGTAAAGGACAGCAGCCCCTGAACAGATTTTATTGAGCATTATAGATTCATTTATTTGTAGCAAATACTTCATTGTGGTAAGGAAAGGGTTTAATTGCCTAAAATAAGGCGGTGGTGTGCTCCTCAATTACCCCAGCAGGCGCCTGCGGATGGTGAATGCCACTCAAACCTCTGATTTAATAAGGAGCCTTTGAAAATAATGAATAGAAGTGTCGATAATTCACAGAGGCGCTGACTTCGTCCCGGGAATGTAGATGGTCAGGTGTGAGCCGACCACGCGGTCCCTGCTGCCACGACCTGGGGATCGCTGCCAAGTGTAAATGTTTTCCCATATTAGAGGTCCGGAATCATCACAGGGGAGAGATCAGGAGGAGAAGACGTCACAGTGGGGACTCGTACCTGCCCTGACGATAATTACTAAAAAAAAAAGTAATTGCGATGGTGTACAGCTCTGCCCCGAGCACGCGGGAGGCCATTAAAAGCGTGTGTGCCTGGGCAATTATGTGCTGGGGATATGGTGCCCAAATAACTAAGTGTTTTTGCAGTTGTGAATGTAGCAGTTGTCGTAAATGATGAATAATGAGCTGATTTGCATCACTTGCATATACATAGGAATTCATGGCTTGATTAAAGGGAGTGTCAGCTCCAACTAAGTGTATGCACATAGCTTTTTATAGGGTTATCATTCCTATTAAAATCACACTTTCGGTGTTTTAATTGCCTCCTTCATTCTGCAAAAAAACTAAATGTAATAATATATGCTAATTAAGGTTGCTGGGTGCACCCTGGGTGTGGCCAAGCAGCTGAAAGCTCTGGTTATCCATCTCCCTTGATCGATCCTGCTTGAAGTGAGCACTATATGCTGAGAAAGCTCAGGCCGGCCAGTCTGGGGGGGTGGATTCATGCAAAACAGTGGATGAAACGTGGAGGTCTGAGTCTCTTTGGATATGCCCATAATGCCCAATTAGTATATTTGATTAATGGTTTGCAGAACAGAGGTGGCGATTAGGACAAAGGTGTGTTTCTAAATACCTTGGAAGGCTATGTGTGGTTGGTTAAGGCCGACAACTCCCTTTATACACGGTCATAATGTAGATCAATAATACAGACAATCTTCCTACATTTTATATATGAAAAGAAAATCATTTTAAAAAAATTCTGCATAAAATTTGATTTGATTCATGAGTGTTTTTTTTTTTTTTTTTTTTTTTATTGAAGAAAATCCCTCCCATCATGCCTCAGGACAGTGGAGCGTTTACCTTTTCCTTATCCCGGGTGGAGCTTTATCTTCTGCTCTTTATCGCCACCTGTTGACCAGAGGAAGGAAGGAGGTTTTATTATCTACTTTTTTATATTTTTGAATAGACAATTGTGAAAGAGATCCCGCCGTCCGAGGTGGAGGATGAAAACAAGATCAAGTCCGCCATCTTCTACTCAATCAGTCTGACGCAGCAAGGTCTTCAAGGTGTGGAGCTGGGAAATTATCTCATCAAGAGGGTGGTGAAGGAATTGCAGGTTAGTAAACCTCCCCCTTCCTCCTCCTCTTCCTCCTGCTTATTACGTGTTATATGGTAGCCTGGCACTGAATGAGATTTGCTTCTGCCGAATTTACTGTGTGACCCTGTATTACTGGTGCAGTAAACACTGCAGCCGCACAAATCGTTCTCCTATTTTGAACTCCAAGCTGAAAATTGTGTTGGAGTAGATGTAGAAAGCCTTAGCACTCTTCATTTAAATAGTATTTGTCTCTAGAGGAAGTGGGGATGGGCTTTATCTCCCTACAGGAAGTGGGGGTGGGTCTTTATCTCCCTACAGGAAGTGGGGTTGGGTATTTGTCTCAAGAGGAAGTGGGGGTGGGTCTTCGTCTCCCTACAGGAAGTGGAGGAGGGTCTTTATCTATAGAGGAAGTGGGGCTATGTCTTTGTCTCTAGAGGATGTGGGGGTGGGTCTTCGTCTTTAAAGGAAGTGGTGACGATTCCTTGTCTCTAGAGTAAGTAGGAGGTGGGTCTTTGTCTGTAGAGGAAGTAGGAGTGAGTCTTTGTCTCTAAAAGAAGGGGTGTTGGGCATTTGTCTCTAGAGGAAGTGACGGCGGGTCTTTGTCTCCATACAGGATGTGTGGGTGGGTGTTCATCTCACTACATAAAGTGGGGATGGGTCTTTGTCTCTAGAAGTTGGGAAAGGTCTTTGTCTCTCTACAGGAAGTGGAGGCCGGTCTTTGTCTCCATACAGGAAGTGAGGGCGGGTCTTTGCCTCCCTACATAAAGGCTGGACAGGGTTTTATTTCACTACATAAAGTTAGGATAGGTCTTTGTCTCTCTATAGGAAGTGGGTATATGTCTCCCTATAGGAAGTGAGTATTTGTCTATCTACAGGAAGTGGGGGTGAGTTTTTGTCTCTAGAGGAAGTGTAGATGAGTATCTTTACATGAAGTGGGGGCGTGGAGGAAGTTTGGGTGGAGTTCTGTCTCTACAGGAAGTGGGGGCCACTCTTGGTCTTTCTTCAGGAAGCAGGATTGGGTCTTGGTCTCCCTACAGGAAGAAGTGGTGGGTTTTCGTCGCTCTATTGGAAGAAGGGTCGGGTCTTTGTCTCCCTACAGGAAGTGGGGGCGGGTCTTTTCACTCCATACAGGGAGAGTAACAAGGCAGAATTTTATTTAATTGCAGCTGCAATGCCGCTGGACTGTGAGGGAAAGGAAGGTCTGGCACCTATAGTGCTGACAGTAGAATGGTAAAAAGTGGATGTCAAGATACAAAGAATGGGAATGGAGGCAGTTCCTGGACATATCAGACTGATATGTGCACCAAAGGCAGTTTTATCATACTCTATAAAGGTCTTGTATCTAGGGCAGGTCCTCTGTATGTCCGGGTTCTCTGACCCTGTTTGTACTTGCAGTATCTCCCCCTCTTTCCTGCAGTTTATATTCACCTTATTAGATTATTTTCCAGCTTTAGGTAATGGCGTCGTATTGGTGATGAGGGTGAATAGCGCCGTGTGCTTCATACTACACAACACCCATTTACTAACATTACCTGTGCGCCGGCTCCGGGCTCTTTCACTTGCCTTAGTTCAGCCCGTCAATCCTCTCCTATAATTTCTGTGAGCTGAGTGCGTTAACCTTGTGCACCCCGCCTGTGGTCCATCAGCTCAGCTCTGTACACACAATGCCGCTCACCCGGACTGATCCACCAGTATTACCCGACCACTGCAGGAATTTGCAGAGACTAATAGTAATTGTTCCTTTGGCCATTTTTGCTCAATTACAGCCCTTGGTAAACGCAGGCGTAATCTCCTGCCATTATCCTGCAAACAGAATGCCTTTATTTGTTCCTCTTCAGTACATTCGCGGGTGGCAGATGATATTTTTTCTATTTGTGTTGCCTAATGTCCCTCTGATGGACGGCAGCGTGTTAGCGGCTCATAGGATATTGGAATAATATCACTCTGCGGCTGGATTTTTCCTGCTGAGAACGTTTTTTCTTGCTCATTTGATATTCGCAGCTTAATATAGATTTTTTGGAGACTTCTACAAACATTTTCACATCTTTTATGGGATTTTTCATATTGAGAATTCGAGCGGTAGAATAACCCTGTGCAGCGTATATCAAAATGCAAGACTCCGGGCTGGATAAAAGAGAAAAACATTCAGCTCTGAATGATTTTGGGAGGGGTATGGTATATTGCACCCTGTATGCATGAATTCTGTACGGTGAGTGAGCTGTTACCCCTTGTGCCAAGTTATCTTCCCTAAGATCCAAGGGATTGGGCATGTTTAAATCTCTCAGCCCAATCCTATCTTTTCTTTTCCCATGACCTCTGCTCTCTAGATGGTACCCATGTGTTTGGCCACCTTAACCCCAATAGATATGTCCTAGGTCACCTCCCTCTCTTTGGTGTGTGCTCACGCACTGAGCTTCCATCATTCCCTGTGTATGCTGGGTGATCTGATTAGCTGACATGTGCAGGAGACGGATCTGGGAGTGGAGATTCATCCATGCCTGCTAATCCATTATGGTGGGTTTACACACACCAATTTATCTGTTCAATATCTGAACCAATCTCTGGTTGCAGTGAAATCATGGATACATTGCTCCATTTTGTGGCTGTGTACAACATGGAGCAATGTATCCATGATTTCACTGCAACCAGAGATTGGTTCAGAGATTGAACAGATAAATTGGTGTGTGTAAACCCACCATTAGATCATGCTGTCAAACTCTTGACAGCACAATCGAACATGAAGCAGTAGGGATCATGCCATTCCCTGTCGACATTGGTGACCCTGTGCTGTGATCATGGGTAACCGATGTGAGGCCATGACAGTCAGAGGTCAGACGATGACTCCTGTCACTGTCGTGATTCACTTCTTGTGATTGCTGAGTGGTGGTGATCTCAGGAGATGATAATTTCTGCAGTATAAAGACTTGCATCATCATGGCTCAGTACTGCACACACTGCAGGCTTCAGGCGCCCTAAGTAAACTAATAAAAATAACGAAAAAGTTTAAAAATGTGAAAAAAAGTTTAAATCCGCCCCCCTTTTGCCCCATTGAAAATAAAACTATTACAAAAAATACACATATTTGGCATCGCCGCATTCAGAAATGCCCGATCTAGAAAAATATAAAATCAATGAATTAGATCGGTAAACTGCGTAACGGAAAAAAAAGTCCAAAAAACAATATTACTGCTGTTTGATCGCTGCAGTAAAATGGACTAACAGGCGATCACAACAGCGCATCTACCCACAAATGACATCATTAGAAACGCCAGCTCAAGACACAAAAAATAAGCCATCACACAGCCCCAGATCCCGAAATATGAGAACGCTGCGGGTCACGGAAAATGGCAATAAAAGCGTAATTCTTTTTTTTTTTTTTTTTCTACCACTTAGATAACAGTAAAAGTATAGATGTTTGGTATCTACGACCTTGAACTGACCTTCGGCATCATACGGATACTGACATGTCAGTATTGCCATATAGTGAACGTGGTGAATACGAAAACCAAAAGCCATTACGGAATTTTATTTTTTTATAATTTCCCCGCACTTGGAATTTTTTTCCCGTTTTCCTGTACACTATATGGTAAAATGAATGATGTCATTAAAAAGTACAGCTCGTCCTGCAAAAAAACAAGCCCTCATATGTCTATATTGATGGGTAAATAAAATTGTTTTGGCTCTTGATAGAAGGGGATTGTGGAGGATCGGCCACTGAACCTGGTAGCTCTACAGCGCCTCTTCTAAACTCAGGCTAGTTAGGAAACTACCTGAGGATAAAAGAAGGACCGCAGCTGCCCTGTCAGTGCTCAGTGAGGATATATGCCTTCTGGCCTGTGACCAGAGCACATATAATAACCACCACCCCGTCACTGACCGAGGCGCTAAATAACCCCAGACACTAATTGCTGCCACCAGTTTTTCATTGATATAAGTCCGGTCCGTAATTGGGCTTATATTGGGGCTGAAACCAACCCAGGTAGCGTTAAATGAGCACATGGTATGTGGGAGTTTGTGATCAAGATAAAAGGACAACTCAAGATTAAATTTATATATTTTGTCACCTTATTGGCACACTAGATTAATATTTACAGGTATTATAAGATATTAGTCAGTTATGCAAAGAAAAGATAAATTAAATATACACAGAATTACAGACACATGCGATCAGTTACCTTAATGCTGGTGGTACCACAAGGGCAGCATTGGCCAACCTAGTTCCTGGTTATACTCTGGTTTGATTTAATAATAATTGCCTCTTCAGAAGAATACCAAGATGGAGAAGAGGTGGGACACTTTTGTACTATAAGAGGCTTTCCTGTCTCACACCCATCACCTGCTTCTGGGCTGTCTCATAACTCCCACCCTGAGTTGGGACATAAGATTTCCAAAAACTATTATGGGTCATACCTTTGCCTGTGAGCGTCGTACGTGAAAGACAATGCTCTCATATTTTCGGGTATGAGTTTAGCTTCGCAATGATATAACACATGACTACTTTTCTGGTATCCTACTGGCCAATATCAAGTTTAGGGTACTTGCGATCATCGCACATTTATGTAAACATAAGTGCGATGACCGTCTGAATCTGTAGATTCCATATTGATGCTTGACATATTTATGGGAGGGCCGAATCATGAAATATTAAAAGTTATTCTTCGTCTCCGGCCTGTCTGGACTATGGGAAAGTGTTTCCTTTCAATCCCCAGCCTGAGGAAACTAGGTTTGTCACTTCTCTGCAGCGTTTTCCTTTGTATAATGACTCTGGGTACAAAAGTGTCACTCTCCCTGCATTCATCAAGAAGCCTCCAGGCATGCCAGTTGGCTAGGAAATTAGCATACTCATGTCAATTAACATACTGCCTTAGGCGAAAGGTGGCCCTCTCCATGGAGGGAGTTACGGTGGTTTTGAACAAAATGGCTGCTGGGGGAACATTGCTTTATTCCTTACATAAGGAGGAAAAAACGGAAAAAGCGACATTGCCCGGTGGTGAAGGGGTTGATCTACAAATGTCATATGCAGAGACCCCCACTCCTGCATAGATTATAAGGGTTGTATTCAGAAAATACCAGTCACAGTGCACAGTTTGTAGCAAAAAAACCACAAACAAAACGTGCTGCATTCCTGAAGTCATGACAGCTAATTAGTGATTAGCATCTCTAAGGGTCCTTTCACATCAGCAAAAACGTTGGCAGATCCAGCAGATTTACTGCATCTGCCTGACCTGCCGCCTAACGGCCTCACTTCCTGCACCGGTCTGGCAAGCCCTATGCATTGTCTATGGGGCTTGTGGTCTGGTAAGTGCGGTTACGCTGAATCGGACGGATCTGGCACATGCGGCCGCGAAAAATAAAAAAGCTGCAAGCAGTGGTTTTTTTTTTCCGCGATCACAAGTGCCGGATCTGTCGCATCTGCCAGAACCGCACTTGCTGCATCAGACCACAAGCCCCATAGACCATGCATAGGGCTTGCCGGATTCGGGCCGCAAACATCAGAAAAAAGCTGATGTGAAAGAGGCCTAAACAAAGCGCTCTGTCTACGCGGGCAGGATGCTGAAGTTGGGGATTGGCTGCCATCATGTCAGACACCAGGAGCAGTGGTTGTGGACCTGGGGAGAGGAAGTAAAACCTCATTTATAACAAACTTTCACTGGTAGATCTAATTTTTTATTATTTTGTACTGAAGCCTATCCCATGGAATATAACGCTTCCCGATCGCTCTGTAGATTGTCGCCTTTTCCTTCCGTGTAACGTCTGGTGGTCTGGACACGCCGTTCACATCCTTCTTTTATTCTCCACTGCCGGCTATATTTAAATCAGGGAGAAAAAAAAAAGATAAAAATCCTGAGGTCAGGGACTGTCAAGAGACGATCTGAGGAAGGAAATATAATTTTCTGAGACTTTCTCACCTCTGGTGTAAGAGGATTTCACTCCTTCGCTCACACGCGGCGTCCTTTCGGTCAGCGTTATCGGATGAATGATCCTGTCGCCCTCCCCACACCTCCCCCAAATACGACTGTGATTGCTGATAAGAGACTTTCACCCGGCAGCGGACAATCTGCTTCATGCCTCCCAGCGCTTATCTGCTCAGCGCAGGAGACGAGGGTTTCCAAATCTAGATGCTTTATGAAAGCTTTCTATGGTGGCACAATCACAAGTTATTATTTCTTCCTTCTCTTTTTTAATCCAATTTCACAATAACCATTTTTATTACTTTTTTTTTTTAATGTGGTCTTATAAAGCGTCCACGCTGTTTTGGATCATTGCCTCCCGACCTACTCCTCAAACCCCCCACCAAATACATACATCCAGCCAGGCTGGGACTGGGCACTGACCTCCGGTGACTGCCGTGCAGCAGACTCCCGCTTGGGTTTACATTGAGCATCGCGATGTCTGCAGCCAAATGTGAATTATTCTGCATAGTCCTTAAAGGAATATTGCCGCCAGGATGGAATGGGGAAACGCAGTCCTGTGCAAACGTTTTAGGCAAGAAATGCTGTAAAGCAAGAATCTTTGAAAAGTAGAAGTGTTATCACTTTATTTTTCTCAATGAACATAATGCAAAGTGGATGAACAAAGAAATCTATGGTAAATCCCACCAATATTTTGCAACCACACATCACCTTTATTATAGCTTCTCTCTCCTGATAAAACCAGTCATGTACATGTAATAGAAATGTGTTATCCATTGTCCAAGAGCTGACGGCTCTGAGACTATGACCCCCAACTCTCCTTTTGTGTGTAAGAATCCTCAGAAACATACATTGCTGCAGCACACTGTCCCTCTGACCCCCTCCTCTAGGTTAATTAAAGATGACTAAAATGGCCAGTAATGCAAAGAAGGCCCTAAAATCAGATAAGACATTTGGAGAGAAGCAAATATTCAAATTTCCTTTATCTGTGGTGAAGTGCTGTGAAGTCAAATTTAATGTACTGTATTAATATTAAAGTTCTGAAAATTATATTTTTAGACTCCGTATGAAATGGTGAACGCAAAACACCATTTCTCTTTGCTGGACAATGGCCAGAATCATAGCAAATAGATTTTCACATGTTAGAGAATACCAGCTATGTTGTGTTTACTGTATATCAAAAGTTAAATTCACGAGTGGGGAACATGGCACTAATATCCCTTGCCTGTGATTCCCATAGGAAAAGATATGATGAAAACTGGCATTCTATAACTTTCTGCAGGTCTGAGCACATCCCCAGGCCGTCCATATATGAGGTCACCAGATGGGGAAGGTCAGTAGGTTTAGTGTGTGTTCATAAAAACCAAAGGCAGCATTTTTGAGTCATTCAGACCATGGAGGACTCAGCAGAAACCAAGCTGTGTTACTTCTCCTAATGGGTGTATTATAGAATGTTTGTAGTCAAGGTAGGCTCAAGCGCTAACTCACACCCCTATCAATGGCGCATAATAAAAGGCAGTATACCAGCGTATAATTAACCCTTTATCGGGATGTTTATTAAGAAAATACTACAATAAACAAGAGATGATGTGCTTTTTTCTATTCTAATAAAACAAAAGTAAAATAAATTAAAAATCAAGTTAAAAATTTGCTGAGTGTATAGGAATGAGCGATTTGTTCCCCTAAATAGTAGGTTTCGGTGTCAGGTGGAGGTGACCGGAATCCTTTCATTAGATTCCTTGTAACCTGAAAAAGTGCAATATTAGGAAATTGGTGTTGCCATTCTATCATGTAGGCTGTTTTCTGGCTATGGTTGTAATTGCCTGTGTGATCTGTTACCTAGCTAGGTGATCTTGGTGACTATGCTATAGTGGTTGCTTTTAATTGCAGATGCTGGTTGTGGCTTGGGACGGCTAGAGGATAAGGTTATAATATTTAGTGTCAAGGGTATTGTATCCAGTTGTCATTACCTGTGTTGATAAATGTGGTTACCTTAAGCCAGAAGGTGGTGGGCTGCAGGGGGGATCGCTTCTATAAGAGTTGATCTTCTATCATAAAAGGGTCTTGAGTGTTTTGGGCTTCACCTTATTGGTGTCTAGCTCTATCAGCTTTGTTGGTTGCTGGAAAATCAATGTATATATGAATATGCTATTTATTCTTCTAGAACACCGTGTACACAAAAAATATATGTAATGTACTATACCTTGTATAATTAAGGCCCCCGTTACACATAGCGAAGCACCAGTGATCCCGACAATGATCCGACCTGGCCAGTATCGCTGGTGCGTTGCTACGTGGTTGCTGGTGGGATGCCATACAGGCAGACTTACCAGCGATTGCCCAGCGATGGGGCGACACCCGATGGTGGTTGGGATCTGTTTTGTTCTCGGGCGAAGCATGGAGCTCGCTGGTCATTGCCCCTGTCACACACAGCGATCCAGCATGCCCAGCGGGAGATCGCTGATCAAAACATGGTCCAGGCCATTGATTAACGATCAGCGATCTCCCAGCAGGGGCCGATCGCTGCTAAGTGTCACACACAGCGATGTCGCCGGAGAGGTCACTGCTATATCACAAAACCTGTGACGTTGCAGCAATGTCGTTAGCGAGCTACATGTAATGGGGCCTTTATTCTATAGTTTCTCCTTCGTAGGAGCGTACCTTAAGCTGATTAGTTGGTTTCTGTACCTATTGGTAGGTCAGATGCTATCATCATATTGTATGTATGGTTCACTAGATAGTGAAGCTATTGCTCCATTATTACCTGTTACCAGGAGGATGTGTGTGGTCTATTGTAGCTTTTATTAGATGGTTGTGTCAGTAGATGAAAAGGCAGGGAGCTGGTAGTTTGGTTTATTCCTATTGGATGGCTGTAATGCAAATAATGTCACTGAGCATGGATATAATAGATCAGTATAATGGCATGTGTTGGGTACTTAGCGCTAATCATCTCTTCTGCTGAGGAATAGTTCTCCCTCGGCTTACACTGTCCTTAAAGAGTATATATTTTGCTGCAGAAAGCATTAGCATCTCAGCTCGTGCTCATGTAGTTCTATGTAAACACACATTCAATTCTGGTATAACATTCAACCTAATGATAAAGCTCAAGTGTCCCAAACTGTTCATAAAAACTACCTATTAAAGGGTGGAGAGCATCCTGCACAGAACCTTGTTTCTTTTGTAACATTCAATTCTGGTATGTCCTTTAACCTATTAAGACAAAGCTCAGGTGTCCCAAACTGTTCAAGAAAACTATCTATTAGAAGGTAGGAATCAATCTGCACAGTACCTTGCTATCTGTGCGTGCTGTCCGAATGGTAAGCTCCTCAGTATAATCCTATGTATGGAGGAGCGGTGCCAGGAGTGCACGCCATGGCCGGTGGTCGCATACTTCCAGGTTATCCGCGGTCACCTCACAGTTGCATCATGTAATATTAGAGATGGCTGGCACACCTCTATGTTGGGTGCTAGCTGGAAAAATACTTAACATTACTGGATAAATATCCGCTGCACACCAACATCAGAAATTCTAACGATAAAAAAAGCTAATGGCTGACATGTATTAATGCACAGTGTGAACTGGAGCAAAAGACACAATAGAAAACTACTCAAAGCTTATGTAAGGAATAACATGAGAACTTAGCTGATGTGATGGCCATGACATCTGAGCCCGGTAACCGCGGCAAGGTCTCTCATTCTATCGGGTCCTACTCTAGTTGCCTTATGTCTGCAGTGTGAATTTGCGTGTCTGCTAAGTTCTCATGTTATTCCTTACATAAGCTTTGAGTAGTTTTCTAGTGTGCCTTTTGCTCCAGTTCACACTTTGCATTAATACATGTCAGCTTTTTTTCTCGCTAGAATTTTTGATGTTGGTGTGCAGCGGATATTTATCTAGTCACAGTTGCATCACTTTGGCGGTGTCACGTGTCAATCAGGTGAGCAGAGGATGGTAGAATAGCAGAGGGTACACCAATGCATTTCAAGGGCTGGCAGCCCTCTTCTTCAGGGTTTCTGGTTAGCACTGAGCTTACATTCACCAAAAATATTCTATAATACCTCCATAATCTGCATAATAGCAGAGCAGCCGTGCTCATTTACTTATCCTCAGTCTATTTCTTGATTATCCTGACAATAAGGGGCGCCAGAGGGCCCCAGAAGCAGCAAAACAGGGAACACGTGTCAGGGTCTGCTCCTAGCTGCCGCATCTGCGACACTGGCCTATTATTAGAAAGGTCTTTAGAAAGCTCTAACTTTCTACTTTTTATTTAATGTAATTGTCTATATTGTAGTAACTTTGTTCCCTTTGTAAAATATGGTATGTTTTTGTAAAGTGCGCCTAATCTTTTCAGAGGGCAGCTCATCCTGACAAAGCCAGTCCTGGCGAAACATGCCAGGGAGGCATATATCTACTATATAATCATCTAATGTTCTCTGTCTGTCAGGGAAATTGCGCGCTAGAGCTGATTGGTTGAGCCCGCCGGGCGGAACAGTCAGCACTATCGTGCGATTTCTGTACACAGACAGAGAACAAAAGATGGCGGGCGCTAGCGCGGCGCAGCGCGCTCCCACCGCAGCCTCCTGTTACTAAAGCCGCCCACTGACACTGGGGACCGGGGCTGTCGAGGTCGGTGCTCCCAGGGTGCAGGGAGCGCGCATCGTGCGGCTCATCCACACTCTCCTCCTTCCTATGGCTGCACAGTCTGTCACAGACTGTGCGTCCATACGATGATCCCGGGTGTCCGCCTCCTGTCAGTGCAGCTGGGTGGCAGCAGCACATGACACCCGGGATCATCCTGCACACCGCCGCCTCTGCGCCCGCCTCCTTCACACCTACTCTGCAGGACAATGCCAGCATGAGGGCCAGCACTGGGACAGCCAGGGGACGGAGAGGTAAGAGCCCGTGTGTGGGGGTGTGTGCGTGTAGGTGTGAGTCTGTCTAGTTGTGACTCTGTGTGTGGGTGTGAGTCTGTGTGTGGGTGTGAGTCTGTGTGTGGGTGTGAGTCTGTGTGTGGGTGTGCTCCTTCCTCCCCTGCCTGTGCCGCTTCGTCCTCCATCCAAACCCCCCCACCCCATCTCCCCCCGCTGCTTCGTCCCCCGCGCCGCTCCGTCCTCCTCCCCCCTGCCGCTCTGTGCTCTGTCTTCCCCCTGCCTGTGCCACTCCGTCCTCCCCCACGGCTTCCTCCTCCTTCCTTTGTCCTCCGCCACTCCATCCTTCATCCTCCCCCTGCCTGTGCCACTCCATCCTCCCCCACCCCACTGCTTCCTCCTCCTTCCTTTGTCGTTCGCCACTCCGTCCTCCCCTCCGCCACTCCATCCTCCGTTTTCCCCCTGCCTGTGCTGCTCCGTCCTCCCCCACCCCGCTACTCTGTGATCCGTCCTCCCCCCTGCCTGTGCCGCTCCATCCTCCCTCACACCGCCGCTACCTCCTCCGTCCTCCCTCCTCCACCCGCCACTCCGTCCTCCCTCTACCTGTGCCCCTCCATCCTCCTCCCCCCTGCCACGCCGTCCTCCCCCCGCCGCTCCATCCTCCGTCCTCCCCCCTGCCTGTGCTGCTTCGTCCTCCGTCCTCCCCCTGCCTGTGCAACCTTCTCTTCCTTTGTCCTCCTCCTTCCTTTGCCCTCCTCCCTCCTTTGCCCTCCTCCTGCCCTTGTCCTCCTCCTTCCTTTGTCCTCCGCCACTCCTTCCTCCGTCCTCCCCCTGCCTGTGCTGCTCCGTCCAGACCCTAACCCCTCCCCCCCCGGCTTCGTCCTCTGTCCTCCTCCCCCTCGCCGCTTCGTCCTCTGTCCTCCTACTCCCCCCCCCCCCCCCCGCCGCTCTGTGCTCTGTCCTCCCCCTGCCTGTGCTGCTCCATCCACCCCCACCCTGCTGCTTCGTCCGCCATCCTCCTCTCCCCCGCCGCACTGTGCTTCGTCCTCCCCCTGCCTGTGCTTCCTTCTCCTTCCTTTGTCCTCCTCCTTCCTTTGTCCTCCTCCTTCCTTTGTCCTCCTCCTTCCTTTGTCCTCTGTCCTCCCCCTGCCTGTGCTGCTCCGTCCAGACCCCCCCCCCCCCCCGCTTCATCCTCTGTCCTCCTCCCCCTCGCCGCTTCGTCCTCTGTCCTCCTCCTCCCCCCCCCCTTCCGCTCTGTGCTCTGTCCTCCCCCACCCCACTGCTTCCTCCTCCTCACCTCCGCCACTCCATCCTCCATCCTCCCCCTGCCTGTGCTGCTCTGTCTTCCCCCATCCCGCTACTCTGTGATCCGTCCTCCCCCCTGCCTGTGCCGCTCCATCCTCCCTCACACTGCCGCTACCCTCCTCCGTCCTCCCCCTGCCACTCCGTCCTCCCTCTACCTGTGCCCCTCCATCCTCCTCCCCCCTGCCACGCCGTCCTCCCCCCGCTGCTCCGTCCTCCGTCCTCCCCCCTGCCTGTGCTGCTTCGTCCTCCGTCCTCCACCTGCATGTGCTGCTCCCTCACTCCGCCGCTTCGTCCTCTGTCCTCCGCCTGCATGTGCTGCTCCGTCCTCTCCCACCCCGCCGCTTCGTCCTCCGCCTGCATGTGCTGCTCCCGCACCCCGCCGCTTCGTCCTCCGTCCTCCCCCTGCATGTGCTGCTCCCCCCACCCCGCCGCTTCGTCCTCCCCCCCCCCCCCCCCCCCCTGCCGCTCTGTGCTCCATCCTCCCCCTGCCGCTCCGTTCTCCCCCTGCCAGTGCCACTCCATCCTCCCCCACCGCTTCCTCCTCCTTCCTTTGTCCTCCTCCCCTCCGCCACTCCATCCTCCGTCCTCCCCCTGCCTGTGCTGCTCCGTCCAGACCCCCCCCCCCCCCGCTTCATCCTCTGTCCTCCTCCCCCTCGCCGCTTCGTCCTCTGTCCTCCTCCTCCCCCCCCCCCCCCCCTTCCGCTCTGTGCTCTGTCCTCCCCCACCCCACTGCTTCCTCCTCACCTCCGCCACGCCATCCTCCGTCCTCCCCCTGCCTGTGCTGCTCTGTCTTCCCCCATCCCGCTACTCTGTGATCCGTCCTCCCCCCTGCCTGTGCCGCTCCATCCTCCCTCACACTGCCGCTACCCTCCTCCGTCCTCCCCCTGCCACTCCGTCCTCCCTCTACCTGTGCCCCTCCATCCTCCTCCCCCCTGCCACGCCGTCCTCCCCCCGCTGCTCCGTCCTCCGTCCTCCCCCCTGCCTGTGCTGCTTCGTCCTCCGTCCTCCACCTGCATGTGCTGCTCCCTCACTCCGCCGCTTCGTCCTCTGTCCTCCGCCTGCATGTGCTGCTCCGTCCTCTCCCACCCCGCCGCTTCGTCCTCCGCCTGCATGTGCTGCTCCCGCACCCCGCCGCTTCGTCCTCCGTCCTCCGCCTGCATGTGCTGCTCTCCCACCCCGCCGCTTCGTCCTCTGTCCTCCCCCTGCATGTGCTGCTCCCCCCACCCCGCCGCTTCGTCCTCCCCCCCCCCCCCCCCCCCCCCCCCGCCGCTCTGTGCTCCATCCTCCCCCTGCCGCTCCGTTCTCCCCCTGCCAGTGCCACTCCATCCTCCCCCACCCCACCGCTTCCTCCTCCTTCCTTTGTCCTCCTCCCCTCCGCCACTCCATCCTCCGTCCTCCCCCTGCCTGTGCTGCTCCGTCCTCCCCCTGCCTGTGCTGCTCCGTCTTCCCCCATCCCGCTGCTCTGTGATCCGTCCTCCCCCTGCCTGTGCCGCTCCATCCTCCCTCACACCGCCGCCGCTACCTCCTCCCCCCGCCACTCCGTCCTCCCTCTACCTGTGCCCCTCCATCCTCCTCCCCCTACCTGTGCCCCTCCATCCTCCTCCCCCTACCTGTGCCCCTCCATCCTCCTCCCCCCTGCCACGCCGTCCTCCCCCTGCCGCTCCGTCCTCAAAGTCCCTCCCCATTCAGCCCTCACCGCCTTCCCCATGCATTCCCCATTTCTATATTCTAGAATACCAGACTTGTGCAGCGCTTTCTCAACATCGGTCAAGTGTCCATGTAAACAATCCAAAAATGGAAAAAGCAGCCGGGAACCACCATTAAAATATTATATACGGTACATATAATATTTTAATGGTTCCCAGATATGCATAATTCCCAGGTATGCATAATCTGAACTTTAGTCTTTTTGAGATGCCTTCGTATATAGACTTAGTGGTCTTAAAACTATCTGGATCTGATAATATCCTTCCCTTCAAATTGCCTTATTTTATACATATGGTCTTTCCTTTTTCTTGGTTTATTATAAAAGTTATATTTTAATAATTAGTCTTTAGTCAGGGTACCTCTTGTTGTCTTTGGCAAAAAGTGTTTACACCCTTAGCCTTCATCACTTCTACATACACAGTATCTGAAGGAACATGGCTGGAGATTGTTCCAAATATTTTGGAGACTTGACCCCCGATCTTCTGTGTATGAGGCTTGTGCAGATCCTTCTGTCGCTTGATCCCAGATTGGATGATGGGAGATGAGGGCTTGAAAAAAGGCTGCAAGAGCAATGCAGAGGATAGTGCCGGATACCAGAGGACACCATCAGAGGTCTGGTGGAGTCCATGGATTAGAGAGCAGGACCTACCCAATTTTAGGCAGGTGGTCTGATGCTATAGGTCAGGGGTCGTCATATTATAGCTCAGGAGCCACATGTGGCCAGTGATGTGTTTCTTGCGACTGTCTTCCAGCTTGGGGCATTATCACCAGGTCTACCAAACATCTATGAAGAGCAGGTCTCCAGATGGTGACTTTTGTTAGTAGCCCCACATAGAAGAGCAGATCTGAATGGGGGTAAGGTGGGAACCCCTGAATCTTGGTATCAGCTTGGTATCAGCTGTTATCATACTGGGTGTCACTATGGAAGTGGTGGTAACTGGTTGTTGCTCACAGTCCTCTCTCATTGCTGAATGTGGCTCTCAAATTCAGAAAGGTTGGGGACCTCTGATATAGGTGATCTCTATGTGTATGTTATGCTGTCACAGTTGAAATTTTGAGACCAACCGTGCTTCTGAATGCCTCCTTCACCACAGTGCAGAATATATGCCCTTTAGAGCAGTCAGGGTTGCAGTAATGTGGTTCATGTAAACTGTGATGTGATACAATCATGGGGAGGAACTTAAAAGGGGTGTGTCATGAACAATTGTACATTTTAATTAATTGTTCTTAGATTAAAAATAAGTTTCACAATTGGATGTGTTAAATAAAATGTTCCTATCCTACAGACATTACAGCTGGGGATCACAGAATATAAGAGTATACAGACATTACAGCCAGGGATCACAGAATATAAGAGTACACAGACATTACAGCCGGGGATCACAGAATATAAGAGTATACAGACATTACAGCCGGGGATCACAGAATATAAGAGTATACAGACATTACAGCTGGGGATCAGTATATAAGAGTATACAGACATTACAGCTGGGGATCACAGTATATAAGAGTATACAGACATTACAGCCGGGGATCACAGAATATAAGACTATACAGACATTACAGCCGGGGATCACAGAATATGAGTATACAGACATTACAGCCGGGGATCACAGAATATAAGAGTATACAGACATTACAGCCGGGGATCACAGAATATAAGAGTATACAGACATTACAACTGGTGATCACAGAATATGAGTATACAGACATTACAGCTGGAGATCACAGAATATAAAAGGATGTAGACATTACAGCCAGGGATCACAGAATATATGAGCATACAGACATGTATACGGAATGTCTGTATACTCATATATTCTGTGATCCCCAGCTGTAATGTAACAATGTATCCATGATTTCACTGCAACCAGAGATCTGCGAACAATCTCTGCACAATTATGTGTGTGTGTAACTGAGCCTTTATATACTGTGATCCCCGGCTGTAATGTCTGTATATTCTTATATTCTGTGATCCCCGGCTGTAATGCCTGTATACACTTATATACTGTGATCCCCGGCTGTAATGTCTGTATATTCTTATATTCTGTAATCCCCGGCTGTAATGTCTGTATACTCTTATATTCTGTGATCCCCGGCTGTAATGTCTGTATACCTTTATATTCTGTGATCCCCTGCTGTAATGTCTGTATATTCTTATATTCTGTGATCCCCGGCTGTAATGCCTGTATACACTTATATACTGTGATCCCCGGCTGTAATGTCTGTATATTCTTATATTCTGTGATCCCGGCTGTAATGTCCGTATACCCTTATATTCTATGATCCCTGGCTGTAATGTCTGTATACTCTTTTATATACTGTGATCCCCGGCTGTAATGTCTGTATACTCTCTTACTCCCCCCTAACCAGGAGCTGTGGTATATCCCACCTGTTCCTGCATGGTCGGACACATACATTAAACAGGGGCAGATATATAAGAATATATCCGGACAGGAACGTTTTATTTAACACATCTAAGGGCCCTTTCACATCAGCGTTTTTTGAAATTCGCGGCAGATGCGGTGAAAAAAACGCATCTGCCGCGATTACCGCATACCGGCTGCACTTGCGGCGCGGTTGCGGTAAACGCCATACAAGGTATAGGCGGACTTGCGGCAAGTGCGGTTTTGGCACTTGCGGCAGGTGCGGCCGCGAAAAAAACTGCGGTCAGCGCCGTTTTTTTTCGCAGTCGCTGCTGCTGACACTGCACTTGCCGCGGCTGCTGCACACTTGCCTCAAACCCCATAGACAATGCATGTGGCTTGCCGTAAGTGAACCGCAAGTGCGGCCGATATGCGGTAATCGCGGCAGATGTGTTTTTTTTTTTTTTTTTACCTTAACTGCCGAATTTTTGAAAAAACCCCAGTGTGAAAGCAGCCTAATTGTGGAACTTATTTTTATTCAAAGATCTAGTTGTTAAAATGCACAATTGTTTGTGGCACAAAGTTAATCCACGCTCTGTCTAAAATTTCAATGAGGATATATATATATATATAGGAGCTCTTACGGTCTGCCCGGGTGACAGGTGATGTATGACACTTGTGTATATCGGTATCTGTCCTTGGTGCTGAAACTTTCCATGTGGTTGGAAAAAATGACTTTTATCTGAACTTTCACATTTCTGAATTTGTTAGCTCTCCCATAGGCATAAAGATGGTCATACACCTTCCATACATCTTACATTCGCAGAGCATTCATGTGTTTTCACTGGTGACAGGAATATAGGCCACTTCTGGACGCCCCTTATATTATCTCTGACCATATGAAAATCCAACATGCCCTATCCTCCTTTTCTCCAACGTCTGCCATCTAGTGAGAGTCAGGACATCTCCATATACTGGATGGTTGGAGGGTTGGCCAATATTCATCTCGTGTATTTCAGCTTTAAAGGTTTCTTTTCATGTTCTATGTGCATGTCTCACTTGTGGCCGGTTTTCCTAGTCAAGAAGTGCTTACAAGCCCTTTGCTATACAGTATGCCAATGTTGCTCTGATATTTGCTGGATCTGGCCACTTTAGTGCCCATGTGCTCCACTGATGCTGTCTCTGCTTTTAACAGGGAAGGTGCATAGTTTGGGCCAATGCTGCTCCCATGTCCCTGATCCAATTTGTCAGACTTCAGCATGGATGACCAGCCTTCGTGGAGGACTTAAAAGAGTTTGTGATGTTGTAAAGATGCAATATGTTGTAAAGATGCAACCTTCCTCTCTCCCCTCTGTATCAGTCTCACAAAGCACTCACTGATTTCAGGGAGACCAGTCAAGGAAAACACTGCGGGCAGCCGGCTAAAGCGCTCAAACACAGTGAAATCCATGATGTATCGCCCCCTGGGAATTTGAATATGCAAATGGAGTCCGTGGAGCCTCGATTCAGAGCCTCAAACACGGGACTAGCCAGATATCCCTCCAGGGAAGGACCTAGCCCTGGGGTGGAATCCTTGCGGAGAGCACCATAACCACCATATTAAGTGGCCTTTTTAGTCAATATCCCACTCAGTTACGAGTTAAGGATATGACAAGGGAATTAACAGAGCCAGGTATCCATCCACAGACAGCTGTTTCGGGGTATTGCTCCTCATCAGTGTGGAGTAGGATTCTGGCTAGGTGGGAGCAATGCCTGGTAGACCAACATCACAAAGCTCTCACTGATCTCAGGGAGACCAGTCAAGGAAAACACTGCCGTTTAACCGGCTGCCCGCAGTGTTTTCCTTGACTTGGCTTGGAACAACCAACCTCTGTGGCTATGGCTGAGAGGGTGACCCCTTTGGTCTTCATCTGGACATTCTGCTGCCGGAGGGTTTTAGTCACTTTGGAACAGCACTATTTTGCCAAGTGAGTGCAAACTGGAAAGTTAGGCTGCCAGTTACATAGGGTTTGTCAGATAAATTAGGAAATTAGCACCAGGTGCCAGATTAACACCAGTAATTTGCAGGTATCTGAAAGTGTTCTCTAACTGTGTTCAGTGTCTTTTTCATTTATCTCCGTTACATTTTTATTTTGTGCTTTAGAATATATTCACTTTATGAAATAAGCTTAAAATACTGATATGTTGGGATATTTACACATAAGACAACACAATGACCCTAACATTAGGGAAATTGTGTGTTGTCTATTTTTGATCGCCAGTGTAGATTGCCCCGTAGTCTCAATCTCACCCCAGCAAATCCAATAGTTCATTATCATAGGGCCTCATTAAGTGTCAGACTGGGGTGGTGGTGGCCACCAGCAACATCGACTCTGCGGTCACTGATCAACTACTTTCAAATATTATTCACAGATCTACCTATGCATCTATATAATAATATACTGGGTAGTTAGTAAAAAGAATGATGAGATTATTCCTTTATCTGTTCAGTGGTAACTTGATTTACGAGCAACTTTATTTGCGAGCATTTTGACAGACGAACTACCATTTCTGAAAAAGTGTAACTTGCTTAACGAGCAATGATCTAGATTCCAAGCATTTGGCCGACCAACATTGCGCATACTGTGTATTTGGCCACTTCTGTCCATCTGCCCGCTGTCCGTCCGTCCGCCCCCTGTCCGTCTACCCACCTTTGTCCAAACCGCCCACAGTCCTTCCCCCTCCCCCTCCCCACCCCCAATCCGTCCGCCTGCTATCTGTTTCACTGTACGTAGTAAAGCAAGTGGGTTCTTTTCATGTTGGGGCAGAGTAAGTGACTTATTACTGTAGTGTGTCCCACACGAGGAGTTCCCAGTTCTCCTATGGGCCCACCCGGGGAGTTCCTTCGGTTCTCCTGTGGGCCCACCTGGGGAGTTCCCAGTTCTCCTGTGGGCCCACCTGGGGAGTTCCCAGTTCTCCTGTGGGCCTACCTGGGGAGTTCCCAGTTCTCCTATGGGCCCACCCGGGGAGTTCCTTTGGTTCTCCTGTGGGCCCACCCCAAGAGTTCCTTTGGTTCTCCTGTGGGCCCACCCCAAGAGTTCCTTTGATTCTCCTGTGTGCCCACCTGAGGAGTTCCCAGTTCTCCTATGGGCCCACCAGGGGAGTTCCTTTGGTTCTCCTGTGGGCCCACCCGAGGAGTTCCTTCGGTTCTCCTGTGGGCCCACCTGGGGAGTTCCCCCAGTTCTCCTGTGGGCCCGTTCATGGCAGGCCCCATTGGTTACATACTAGCAAACGTTTGCCAGTGGAGGGGTTAATACATTTTTTTTCCCATTCTTTTATCTATTTTTTTTTTTCCTTTCCCCACTGGTGAAAAGTAATCTAGCGCTGACATTTGCGGTTGTCAGTGCCACTTGAACATCAAAGGCTGCTTCTGCTGTCATTTCTTTGTGGGCTCGATAAGTTATTTAGTGCCTGTGATGTGCCTTTCTGTCTTGCTTAGTAACTGCCTCGGATCTGCGAAAGGCTTTTGTGCACGGCGCTGGCTGACTGAAAGCCTTTTTAGCAGGGAGGACAGAGGGGAGTCACGCGGGGCCTCACGCCGTGCCATGTTCAGCCATATTTAAAGGGACGGTCTTCTATCTCTGGCTAACAGCTGTGTAACATTAGCAGATGTGACAGGCGCCACACGACCCTTTTTGAAGCTGATGAGTTTCCAGGTGAGATAAATGCATCGGATGTATTTTTTCTTATTTAGATTTTTTTTATGATTGATGTTTCATGCCGGCGAGTCGCGTGAAAAGAGATTTGTTTTTACACGGTATTGTCAGGCCGAGCAATTATGCAAATTGGGATGTGGAAGGGATCCTAATGGGCTTACCATCAAGGTGAATGACTGCAGGTAATAGGATCATTTCCAAAATGTTTGTTTTTGGGGGAAATAGTTGCATGCCGATGGCGTTCATGGACATTGGATTAGTGGTCGATTGGCGATAATGTCTACTGCAATCTTTATCTTAGATCTTGTGTGTGACCATCAGGGTCACAGGCGGGACCCTAATCGATTGAAATCACATAAGGTTGCCAGGGAAAACCAGATAACTTTTGGATAAGTGATCGATTGTTCATCGTTGTGACTCTGATTACTTGGATTCTCACCGATCGTGACAATGGGGTTCTTTTATACCCCAAATAAAAAGCTGACGGCACTTCCTAACCTGCAAGTCTGAACAGATGCATACAGAACATAACATACTACAACAGAGAGACAGCTGCACCCAGAAATGCTAAGGCATACACACAATGAATATATGAATATGAACATGCATTACTGCTAAAGAAAAATAAAAATGAGATACTTGGCATATAAGAAGGAGCTTTAATTGAGCCCACTAGCCAAACATCAAGGCGTATCTCTTTACTCTGTCCCTACCCAAGTCAAGCCGTATCTCTTTACTCTGTCCCTACCCAAGTCAAGGCGTATATTTTTACTGGGTCACTCCCCAAGTCAAGGCGTATCTCTTTATTTGGTCCCTACCCAAGTCTAGGTGTATCTGTTTACGGGGTTCCTACCCAAGTCAAGGCGTTTCTGGAGGCAGGAGCAGGCTGCAGCAGTGTCTGCTGAATGATCACATGTGCTGGCTGTTCAAGATATGTAATATTTGCTGCTCCCCCAGTCCATCATCCCAGCACAGCTCCCGGCACTGAAACTGGCAACGAGAAGTGGGCAGGATGATGGGAGGGGGAAGCAGCGCATAATATATTTCTTAAACAGCGAGCACACACAATCATCCAACAGTTGCTGCTGCAGGCGATCACGTGGGCAAGCCAGTAAAGAAAGTAGATATTCACTGCTTCCCTTACCCATCATCATCATATACAAGGATAGGGAGCATATACTTGGATGGGAGATGATATATACCAGGATGAAGGATCATATACCAGGATGGAGGATGATATATCGCAGAATGGAGGATGATATATCCCATTTCCAGGGATCTTCATATACCAGGATGGAGGTACATTTACATCAGCATGGGGTACATATACCTACATACAATCAGGATGTGGTATATATATACCTGGAAGGGGTCCTTGATGGAGAACATTAGTACAGAATTGGGAGACATTATCTACATAAGAGTCAGCACTAAACCTCCCCCCCTCCCCCCCCAGTAACAGTGCGCCATGACCACATTATTTGCTTCAATCTTTTTCCTATTCCTATCCTCTAAGACGAGGGTGCGTCTTATGGGCATTGTGACACTTCTTATAGACTTAGAATACAGTATATCATTTATTTTTCCATGCAGCTTCTTGTGTAGAAGAGCTTTCTAGCTATTTAGCAGCGGAGAGAATATTCTTGGTCGTGCCCGTCTTGCTCTCCACCTGCGGCGGATATTCATTTACTACAAACACCTTTTTATCACTTGTGACAAGCTCTGGCCTTGTGCGTTGTTTTCTGCGTGCTCAGCTAGTCCAGGCCGTGACATACTCTTGGCGGTGGGGGGCTGCAGAGGCGCCTGCGGTCAGGCCTCGGTGGGATCTGTTTTTTTTAATGGTGCTTGGTTTCTCGACAAGCAGCTATATTTTTCTGGAATCCACCGGAAACCTTGTCAACACTTGGGTTTTGCTGGCCGCAGAGCCGCGCTCACCCTAGCGTGTCTGCTCCTCTTGCCAAGGAAGAAGTGTAACACCGAGGCGTATATCAAACATGTGACACAGTCGTTGGTTTTCAGACCCGCTGAACGCGTCCTCTTCATTATCCCCAGCTGCAGTGTTTTCAGACTGTATCGAGCCGCGATGCTGAAAAACGAGACTGTAAAAAAAGGGAAAATAGGGACAAATATTCTTTGCATTTAGTTTAATTTGTACAGTTTTAGTCAGTGTTGGGCTATGTTCACACGCTGCACATTTCCTGCACTGTTGGAGGTGTGTGTTTTTTGCCATGTTTTGCAGCCGCACTCTTTAGTGCAGGTAAAAAAAGCCAAGCATTCGTACACCGGGTTTTTTTTCCTGCCACATTCGTTCCCCAGAAGCGCAGGAGGGAAGTGATGTCACACAGGGGAGGAAGAATCCTGTGTGACGTGTGACAGGCCTTTTGGCTTTCGCAGTGTATTAATATACACTGCGAAAGCTAAATAAAAGTAATCAAAAGGTATGAAAAGTAAAATAACACAATAATTACCCTCCGCCGGCTGTTCCCGGTTATCGGGACCCAAGACATCCATGTCTGATGTGCTGCCAGGACCTTCCAGATGTGTGATTGGCCAGTAGCGATCATGTGATATGTGACGTGCATACCACATGATCGCTACTGGCCAATCACCGATCTGGAAGGTCCTGGCAGCACAGTAGACGTGGATGACTCAGGTCTTTGTAACCAGGAACAGCCGGCAGATGGGCAAGTATTGTATTTTTTTATTTTTCATACCTTTTGATTACTTTTATTTAGCTTTCACAGTGTATATTAATATACTGCTAAAGCCAAAAGGCCTGTCACACATGTCACACGGGGGAGGAACACAGTATTCTTCCTCCCCTGTGTGCCATCACTTCCCCCAGCGCTCGCCATTATACGCGCTGGAATTGCGCGTTGTCTGAACGGAGATGTGTAATTCCAGCGGTTATAATGGGGCCTATGGGAGAAAACGCACGCAAAAAAGCAAAAATAATTGACATGTTGATTCTTTGTACGCGCGCGCTTTCTAAAATAAAAGCGTGGCATAAATTTACGCAGCGTCTGCACAGCAAAAGTGAATTTCCATTCACTTTGCCGGCAGACACACTTTTGCAGGAAAAGCGCGCAAAAAACGTGCACTGTGAGAACATAGCCTTACTGTTATATTATTTGCCTGGATGCTCTAATCCCCTCCAGAGCTGCATTCAGAATTCTGCGATTTTTGTGTCCCCCAGGACTTAAAGGGGAGCCCCGGGGAGTTATAAAAAAAAATGTTGTACTGTCCCTGCCCTCCTACATGATGAAGCAGAGCTGGGCACTACAGTTCTAGGATCTATAGATCGCTTATAAATTAATAAAATCATATCTGCTTCTCAGCTCTCAATCACCCTCTGGGGATGGAGAAATTCAGCTTTATGCTGCAGCAGATATCAGGATGTGTGTCAGGGGTGTGGACCCTGGGGGCTCAGGATCATCTTACATTCCCACCCCCTCATACTTCTGTAGGGGCCTTGGCAGGGGCGTGGTCACCGGTCCCGTGGTCACACTACAATCCAGCCCCTGATATACCATTCTATGTAATGTTAGAACAAGGGTGTTCTCCCTTCAAATAGCAATCATGTCACCAAGCAGATATAAATACACGCTGTGATCTTTTGCTGTACAACGATATAATGGTGCATAATGTGTACTGCCATGTATCAGGCTAGGAGCAGAGGCAAAGCACTACATTGATTGATTCAGCACTGCCATGGCCTCCTCTCCCCCAAATCAACTTGGTAGCTTCCTGTCCCCTGAAACATTAGCACTATGCATGAATGAATTTCTCTATCCCCAAAGAGAGGGATGAGAGCTGAGGAACAGATATGATTTTATTGATTGATAAGCAATCTATAGATCCTAGACCTGTAGTGTCAGGGATGTAGGTGGGCAAGGACAGTACAAAAAAATGTATCTCCCTGGAGGCAGTTCCCCTTTAACATCTCTGTTGCCCTCTGCCGGTTCATTGTTTCTACATTGTCTATTAAAAAGAATCTGTCAGCAAGTTTTTGCTATGTAAACTGAGGACAGCATCTAAGCTACATCTGCTAAGAGAAAACACCTCCTCCCCCCTCCTTTCTCCTCTGTCTGCAATGAGTCACACAACAGACACATGAGAGAAAGTAAAGGCTGTGTAGTGATGCATGAATATTTATTCCTTGGGGAGTGGACAGCAGAGAACTCACTGTGATTGACAGATTAAATTAATCTTTTATTTTGAGGTTTACACTGGATACGAGAGAAGTAGAAATACATGAACAGAGAGAGCTTAGAGAAAGGAATTAGAAAATATTATCAGTTACATATGGATTTTTGACCAAACATATTCTCTCTAAAGCTCCGATTCATCTCCTAAACGTAAATATAGTTGCTCTTACTGGTCTGGTGGCCTCTTTCCTGCTTCAACTCACACTTTCGATAATACCAGTGGTTCATCTCCTCCTTTTCCCCAAAAATGGCTGCAGCAGAGGCACAGTGAATGCTATGGAAAGTCTGAATCGCACCTCTCCTGGATTGGTGTTGGTGTGGGATGAACCAGCACCGATTAAAGAAAAGGCAAGAGAGGCACAAATCAGACTTTCCAACAACAGAATAATTATCGACTACTGGGACCCCTCAACGAACCTGAGAACCGGGCTCTATAGAGGGTGCGCATGACCATTCATTTTCAATGGCAGGGCTGCGGAGTCTGAGTCTACCGACTCCCCATCTATGATCAATGGAACTGGTAGTTTTGTAGAAAATGAATGGAGTTGAGTATGCGCCCCTCCTCTGCAGTCATAACTTGGCCCTACACATCCCATCCTCAGGATGGCTGAGGAAAACTTTGACCACTGGATTGGTTGTTATGTTCCCCAAAACAGATCTCTATTTACAACTGACGATCAGAGGATAGGCTTTGTTTTAAAGGGGCTTGGCCAAAATAGCAGTAGTTCCCCCTATCCAGTGATCCCGAGCAAGAGGTTCAGCAGGGCTCAGTCTTGCGCACCTTCTCTTCTTTGTTAATTTATACCAGGTTAAATACAACCCATCATTATCGCAAGTGGCAGGTTACATTGTGTCTTCTATTCCAGTCTCCTCAAGAGCTGCATTCCGAATTCTTCTCTCGAGCTTGCTGCTGCCCTGTAGCTTCAGTGTTGGTAGTCCTGTGTTACACTGTGGGTGTACTGTTTCTTGGGATACAATGCTGCTTATAGTAGAGTCTTCCTGCTTTGTGCATTTATAACTTTGCAGTAGATCGTGTTGTCTTCTGTGCTTTTAGGATGTGTAACCAGGGCCGCATCAACCATGAGCCAACATGAAGTGTTTGCTCAGGCGGCGCTACACAGGGGGCGGCAAGGTGGCAGGCTCCCTGCAGATAGTTACTGGCATGGGAGCCGCGGCCCCTGCCGCCACCGCGCCGGCGCCGCCCGCGATATGTACTTACTAAGGCAGTGCAGCACGCCGGCTGCTTTCAAATGTCCCGCCCCCTGCAGATCTGCTCTGCACGGAGAGGGCGGTGACGTCATCAGTCAGCGTCCCGCAGGTCAGAGCGCGGGACAAATGCTGGAAGAGGCCGGAGCTGCGAGGGGAGCGGAGGAGCGAGTTGCCGGAAGTTCAGAGGGGATGTGAAAAGAAGGAGGTGAGAGGAGAGCGGAGGAGCTAGGAGCTAGGAGCTGGCAGGAGAGAGAGGGTGCGATTAGGAGCTGCGAGGAGGGGAGAGGGATGCAATTAGAGGAGTCTGAGAAGAGAGGGGGTGCCAGGAGAGAGAGGGGGGTGAGAGGAGCTGGAAGGGGAGAGTGGGTGCGATTAGGAGCTGCAAGGAAAGAGGGGGAGAGGGGGTGCGGGGAGCAAGGAGGAGAGAGGAGCTGGCAGGAGACAGGGGATGCGACAAGGAGGAGAGAGGAGCTGGAAGGAGAGGGGGTGAGAGGAGCTGGAAGGGGAGAGGGGGTGCGGGGAGCAAGGAGGAGAGAGGAGCTGGCAGGAGACAGGGGATGCGACAAGGAGGAGAGAGGAGCTGGAAAGAGAGTGGGTGAGAGGAGCTGGAAGGGGAGAGGGGTGCGGGGAGCAAGGAGGAGAGAGGAGCTGGCAGGAGACAGGGGATGCGACAAGGAGGAGAGAGGAGCTGGAAAGAGAGTGGGTGAGAGGAGCTGGAAGGGGAGAGGGGGTGCGGGGAGCAAGGAGGAGAGAGGAGCTGGCAGGAGACAGGGGATGCGACAAGGAGGAGAGAGGAGCTGGAAGGGGAGAGGGGGTGCGGGGAGCAAGGAGGAGAGAGGAGCTGGCAGGAGACAGGGGATGCGACAAGGAGGAGAGAGGAGCTGGAAGGAGAGAGGGGGTGAGAGGAGCTGGAGGGGAGAGGGGGTGCGGGGAGCAAGGAGGAGAGAGGAGCTGGCAGGAGACAGGGGATGCGACAAGGAGGAGAGAGGAGCTGGAAGGAGAGAGGGGGTGCGGGGAGCAAGGAAGAGAGAGGAGCTGGAAGGAGAGAGGGGGTGCGATTAGGAGCTGCAAGGGGAGAGGAGCTGGAAGGAGAGAGGGGGAGAGGAGCTGAAGGACAGGGGGGGTGCAAGGAGCTGGAAGGAGAGGGGGTGCGAGGAGAGAGGAGCTGCAAGGAGAGAGGGGGTGCGAGTAAAGAGGAGGTGCGAGGAGAGGGGAGCTGTGAAGAGAGAGGAGCTGCGAATGGAGGGGGGTGTGAGGAGACAGGATGTGAAGGGAGCTGCGAATAGAGGGGGGTGCGAGGAGAGAGAAGGTGCAAGGGGTTGCAAGGAGAGAGGAGATGAAGAGTATCCTTTCATTATTTTAAACAGTGACAATCTGCATTATAATATAGGAGGATTATGGGGTGCTGTCATGTATATGGGGGTGTTGTCATGTATGTGGGGGTGCTGTCATGTATATTGGCAGTGCTTTATGGTGTATGAAGGTCTATGGAGTTCATTATACTATACGGAGGGCTATGAATGGTGCATTATAACATATAGGGGGCTATAGGGAAGCATTATAATATATGAAGGACTTTGGGGGGAGGGGCATTATACCATGGGGTCCTGTAGAGGAATTCGCTGTGTGTGGGGGGGGGGGAGGGAATCCTACAGTGTTTGTGGGGTACTTTTGTTGGTATTATACTTTATGGGGGTAATGAAAGAGGAACCAAGGGGCTTCAATAAGAGAAAAATTACTTTGTAAGGGCTGCAGAGTTGTGAAATTTTTACATATGTGACCCAGACAAATATTCTGTTCTTTTTTTTTTGGGGGGGGAACCTCTGCTATGGGGCCCCATGATTTTTATGTATGCCCCTGGTGCAGGATGCATTGTCCCTCTGCTGCAGGACAGATTGGCCATATCTTACACACCATGACCAGTGCCGCCCTCGGTACATACAGGCATCCAGCCATGTTTTCCCGAGCGGCGGTTGGTCGGTGCTGCTCGTCCACCTTCCCGCTCCCACATCCCTTCCTTAACCCACTTGTTCGGCACCTGCTGTTAACTCTGGACAGCCCCATGTGCAGCACTTGTGATTGGCTAAGTATTCAGAGAAGAGGCATGGTCTGTTGGGAAATTTTAGCAGCTTAGTGCAGTGGCGGCTTGTTGATGCTTAGACTGCAGATCGTTACCTGTGGTGTGTTGACGGTGCAGTATGATGGACATGTCTGACTAGTCAGTGCCAGGCAGCGCTACATTGGAGCTGCCCAGAGTTTTGTAGGCATGTGCCAGAGATAATAGATTGTCAACCAGTGCTGCCCCCTGTGCTATAAGGATGTCAGCTACAGGAGCACCGCTCTGCCGCCATCATTGTGTGTCTGTAGCTTGTGCCAAGCCGCCATTGCCATTAATGACCCTTGTTCTGGATTCTTATGTGTGGTTCTTCTATGTGCGTGTAATGGCGCTGACATCCTCGAGTTGGGGGGGGGGCGCCATTTTGTAGTTCGTCTCAGGCAGCAGAGAGGCTAGGTTCACCCCTGTGTGTAACATAATAGAGAGGCTTAATAGTAATGTTCTCTGTTCAGACTAATGGTGGTCCGTGTACAGTCACTGGTGATGGGGATATGAAGTTGAAGTGTACAGGAGGAGTGGGGGCTGCACACATCACATCAGAGGAAGACACTGCTCTCTTCAAGATGCCAAGATCAATTATTCTGTCATCTGCTGTTCTAACAGTAGAATCCCTGAACAACTGGTCTGGTTTATAAAAGTGCATAGGGGGCAGTATTATAGTAGTTATATTCTTGTACATAGGGGGCAGTATTATAGTAGTTATATTCTTGTACATAGGAGCAGTATTACAGTAGTTATATTCTTGTATATAGGGGGCAGTATTATAGTAGTTATATTCTTGTACATAGAGGTAGTATTATAGTAGTTATATTCTTGTACATAGGGGCAGTATTATAGTAGTTATATTCTTGTACATAGGGGCAGTATTATAGTAGTTATATTCTTGTACATAGAGGTAGTATTATAGTAGTTATATTCTTGTATATAGGAGCAGTATTATAGTAGTTATATTTCTGTACATAGGGGGCAGTATTATAGTAGTTATATTCTTGTACATAGGAGCAGTATTATAGTAGTTATATTCTTGTACATAGGGATAGTATTATAGTAGTTATATTCTTGTACATAGGAGCAGTGTTATAGTAGTTATATTCTTGTACATAGGGGCAGTATTATAGTAGTTATATTCTTGTACATAGGAGCAGTGTTATAGTAGTTATATTCTTGTACATAGGAGCAGTGTTATAGTAGTTATATTCTTGTACATAGGAGCAGTGTTATAGTAGTTATATTCTTGTACATAGGGGCAGTATTATAGTAGTTATATTCTTGTACATAGACATAGGAGCAGTATTATAGTAGTTTTATTCTTGTACATAGGGGCAGTATTATAGTAGTTATATTCTTGTACATAGGAGCAGTGTTATAGTAGTTATATTCTTGTACATAGGAGCAGTGTTATAGTAGTTATATTCTTGTACATAGGGGCAGTATTATAGTAGTTATATTCTTGTACATAGACATAGGGGCAGTATTATAGTAGTTTTATTCTTGTACATAGGAGCAGTATTATAGTAGTTACCGTATTTTTCAGACTATAAGGCTGGTTTCACACTGCATATTTTTTCCTGTCCCTGGGATCCTACATTTTGTAGGACCCCATGGACAGGAACGGATCCGATTTGGCCCCCATGTTATCCTATGGGCCACGGATCACATCGGATTTGGCCTTATTGCCATCTGATTTTTGTGGAATCAGATTCGGTCTGATTTTTTGTTGTACCCAAAATTGGAGACTGCTCCGATTTTGGGCACAACGGATCGAATGGGATCCAACAGGATCCATGGCCCATAACATAGGGGCCTATGGAGCACAGGTCCGAGAAAACAAAGGAGGGTTTCTCGGACCCGATTTTAGTGTACTGAGCATGCTCAGTACATTAAAATCGCTCCTAACCAACTAATTTCACTTCCGTAATGTATATATAAATTGCGGAACTGAAATTTAAGTGAAAGCAGGGGTTAAAAAAAAAAAAATTAAATAAATGATTCTCGCCTGTCCAGCAATCCACCGCCGTCTGCATCTCCGGATGTACAGGACCTGGCATGACGTCAGTCGCGGTAACCGTTCATGTGACCGATGATGCTAAGTGGGTAGCCCCGCCCAGCCAGGTCCTTTCAGCATCCGGAGCTAGATGCCGCACATCGGGGGATCGCTGGACAGGTGAAGATTGTTTTTTTTTTTATAAAAACATTTGCTTTGACTTAAATATCACTTCTGCAATGTATATATACATTTGGGAAGTGAAATTACCTCGCACAGCTCATTCTGTGTCCGGATCCTTGAAAATCACGGACCCGGACACAGCCATAGGTCACCTCCTGTGGTATCTGTTCCTGTCCGTGGGGTCCTACAATAAGTAGGATCCCACGGACAAGAAAAAATACGCAATGTGAAACCAGCCTAACACGCACCGAACTATAAGACACACCCAGATTTTAGAGGAGGAAGATAGAAAAAAAAATTAAGCAAAAAATGTGGTTATAATGCATTGCAATGGGAGGGGGGATGGATCTGCTACTGACAATTATAGGGTCATGTCCCCATCCCAGGCCCCTTCCAAGTAATACATGGCCTCCCCATCCTGCTATATAATCTGCATGCTGGATATAGCCCTTCATCCTGAGATAGTTCCCCCCCCATTCTGGTATATAGCATTCTTTATATTTGATATGGCCCCCATCTGGGTATACAGCACCCCCATCCTGGTATATAGCCCCCACCAACCAGGGTACATTACCCCTCATCCTGAATATACCTCTCCATCACTGTATATGGCCCCCCATGCTGCTGCACACAAGAAATTAAACAACGTATAATTTACCCTCTGGCGCTTCCCCTCTGTGTCTCCCTGCTTGCAGCACTCTTGTCCCGTGTCCTCCTGTATCCCTGGGGCGTCCAATCATGTGATCGGGGTGCGCAGTGATGATGTCACTCTGCTGTGCTGATCACATGATTGGATGCAGGAGGACACAGGACAAGAGTGCTGCAAGCAGGGAGACACAGAGGGGAAGCGCCAGAGGGTAAATTATACGTTGTTTAATTTCTTGTGTGCGGCAGCATGGGGGGCCATATACAGTGATATGGGGGGGAGGGGTTACATTTCATTTCGTTTAATATGCACTACATCCCTTTGCCCATCTCTCAGCGCAGCTTCAGCACTGAGGTGATAGACAGCGGGATGAGCATAATGAGCAGGAGCACGTGACCTCCCGCTGCCTCAGCAGCTCCACCCAGCACGGCCACAAAGTCATAGTCCGTCTATTCAGACTATGACACCACCCCCCCTTTCCCCAAAGATTTTGGGGAAAAAAGTGCGTCTTGTGGTCTGAAAAATACGATATATATAATTGTTCATAGGTGCAGTATAGTAGTTATATTGTTGTACATAGGGGCAGTATTATCCACCAGCTGCCATTTATATATGGACTGGATTGCTGTGCAGTCTAAGGAGAGTCGCACTAACAAGTGCAGGAGATGAATGTGTCATACATATATAACAGTAAATATACTCAATACAATGTTTCTAACACATCTACTATATAATTGTCTAAGATGTCTGTCGGTCACAGAAATCACGCGCCAGACAGAGGCAGCTCATTGGTGCCCACCTTCGGCGGGCGCCAATGAGCGCAGACTATGCAAATTGGCGTGCGAATTAAAAGTTCAAATTGCGTGCCAATTTGCAGCGTGGCGACAGTGGCGCGTGAGCGCCGCTGTTGATGAAGCCCGGAGACAGGCGCTAATGTGCCACTGTTGCCGGGATACACAGAGCCCGCCGCCCCCACATCGCCTCCCGCTGCCCACACCCGCCCGCTGGAGCGGGTGCACCCACCACCGGCCCCCTCTCTCCCGCCACTGCCACCCACCACTCCATTCCCCCCCCTCTCTCTACATTCTCACCCCCTTGCTCCATCTCTCCCCCATCTTCCCCCCCTCCACCCACCTCTCCGGTCTCACCCGCAATGGTGTTTACATCTCCGCAGGTAGCTGCAGCAGCTGGTAATGAGCGGTCATGTGACAGCCTCTGTGCACGTCACTTCAGCCTGCCTACCACATGACCGCTCATCATCTGCTGTAGCTTCCGGCAGACATGTAAACACTGGTGCGGGTGAGACCGGAGCGGCGGGGAGGGAGGTGAATGACATGTGCTGACCACTCTGCCCTCCATCCTCTGCTGACCACTCTGGCTTTCATCCTGCGCCGACCACTCTGGCCTCCATCCTGCGCCAACCACTGAGCCACATTACTGCTATAATTATTGAGCCACTATATACAGTGCCAACCACTGAGGCTCCGTATACAGTGCTAACCACTGAGCCGTCGTATAGTCTGCTAACCACTGAGCCGCCGTAAACTCTTCTAAGAACTCTGCTGCGGGCAGGAGGGGGCCGCGGAACAGCAGCCGGGTGCGGGCAGGACGGCCTTCCCTACCGTCCCATCCTGCCCGCACCTGGCCGCTGTCCCCCGACCCCCTCCTGCCCGCATTTGCCTGCTGTAACCTCCTGGACTCCGGCACCGCTGCACACCGATACTGCTGTAGGTATCTACTATATAATTGTCTACTTCTGTTTGTCTGTAACACAAATCCTGAGTTGGTCAGGCCAGCCGCCCACGACCAATCAGCAACAGGGACAGTCCGCCCGCCAGTTGGCGCGGGATTTCAACCACACTTCGCAGATTGGTTGCGCCCGGCCGGTTGCCAGCAATCAGCGATATTGGCGCAGGATTTAAACCCAGCTTCACTTTGCATTATTCTTAAATCTTCATAAATAAACTTCATACATACTCTGGAATACCCGATGCGTTAGAATCAGGCCACCATCTAGTCCTTTAACCTAAAGATAAATGTGGCCAACCCTTTTACCTCCTAGACAGTGAAGATAAAAGATGCAAAATTCTACTGAAAACCAATTGCAAATGTTTTAATTTTTTTTTTAGCCCCAATTGCATGTATTTAATTAAAATTAAACCGGCCCCAAAGGTGGACAACTCCATTCAGGTCAAGAAATTCCATCCAGTAGAACAAACCTTTTTTTTTATATTATGTGATATTTTATTTACTTGTGATTCTGGATAATATGAGACCAGCGCACAATACAGTTGAGATTCAGTTTAATGTTTTCGCTCATAATAAGCCGCTTCAAAAACACATTGGAGCAATAAACATTTCCATCTCATCCAGTGTAATGCAATAGTTTCCGTGTCCTGTAATACAGGATAAGATCCTCTCCATTCCATTTAATGGCGGCACCTGCTCGGCAGCACGTCCTCGTTAGGGATTTGGCGTGGTTTTCTGTTTATACCGATTACCAGGGCAGCTGAACCTAAAACGAGCAAAACAAGAAAGCGTGTTCACTATAAAGTTATATGGAGTAGCGAGACGTTAGCACAGTGTGAATCCTACTTTATTAATTAATCCCAGAATTTTCCCTTTGATTTGGTATTGGATTCCTAAGGGCCCTTTCACATCAGCGGTTTTTTTTTCAAAAAACCGCATCTGCCGCGATTACCGCATACCGGCTGCACTTGCGGCACGGTTGCAGCGCGGTTGCGGTAAACGCCATACAAGGTATAGGCGGACTTGCAGCAGGTGCGGCAAGTGCGGTTTTGGCACTTGCGGCAGGTGCGGCCGCGAAAAAAACGGCGGCTGACAGCATTTGTTTTCGTGGCCGCACCTGCCGCAAGTGCCAAAACCGCACTTGCCGCAAGTCCGCCTATACCTTGTATGGCGTTTACCGCAACCGTGCCGCAAGTGCAGCCGGTATGCGGTAATCGCAGCAGATGCGGTTTTTTCACCGCATCTGCCGCGATTTGAAAAAAACGCTGATGTGAAAGGGCCCTAATTCCTGCATTTCCCTTTCTCTCCCTTCTTGGTTGTTAGATTTAATTAATGGGCACGTTTGGGCTTTCCTAATCTTTTTGTTGGATATGTATCCATTTACCAGACTTGAGGTTGGAGCTGTTGTTTACGGCCAATGTTTCATAAAAGGTGTCAAGAACCCCACTTCTCAGCATGTGACTTGGGGTGTACCTGCAAGGGTTAATTTATTTCCTCTCACTCAATCCAGCACTCAATCTCTGTTATAGGCTATAACGTGAGCATAAATCACACCCCGACACAGTCCACACACCCCAGCTACACAACACACTGCCACCACTCATCAAACACAAGGGGTGATGAGACCCTGAAATATACTATTGTCTGACAATCAAGAGGGTCTCACACTGTCTGTAAGGCTATGGATTTTTTAACAGCCTAAAAGGATCAAATTTGAAGTCATAAGAGTTAATATAAAAATTACAGTGCTTACAATAAAGAGATAAAAATGACACAAATATGCAAAGCAGTTATGAAATAAAAGGGGAGAACATAATACAATACCTAAACTTTCCTGTCTAAAGAAGTCTTCTGTTTCCTTGAGGGAAGGAGAAATTAAATATGGAACAGTCCAGCTAGGCTGACCCCCATATGTGAACACCACTAAAATGTGACCTTTTACTTTTTAAAGATTGCAGTCACCTCCCCTCCTGTGAGTCATCACAGGGCAGGTCAATTTATGTGAATCCAATCCCCAAATATTATGAAGTCCCAATATCCAAGATATCTTGGATCCTGGGGGTCACAGGTCAAAAGATAGTACTGTCATCTTTCCCATCATGACTGTATCCGATCATGTGGCTTGTATAATCTAGTTGGTAGATATTCATTTGGGGATGATGCTCAGACCTCACAATTATGAGAACATTTTCATGTTCTTCCTCTGGTGATTTGAGTGCCAATTATGTCTCTCCCATAACTGCAGAATCTATGCATACCACAATATTTACACATTTCCCACTGGTGCCGAACTGCCTGACAAGATCTTGATGTAGCAGGAAAAGCAGGTCTCTGCCTCTTGTATACAAAATTCAGACTGCATGTCTCCCTTACCAGCTGTAACCATTTGTCATACCATGGCATCTTGGGCTCATTTCTCTGCTTAATTTTTCTCATTTCACCATTTACAACTGATCCCATGTCTTCAGTATTGGTGAATGGATGCAGATCCCTTCAGAGAGAGATCTCATAGATTTATGATTTTTTTTCTTTTTTTTGCCACGACTAAAGGGATAGAACATTCAAGCAGTTACTGTTGAGTGACCGCTTAGTAAAGCATGCAACGTCGCTGGGTTAGTGCGGAGAGCAGCACCTCTCACTTTCTACTTGAGAGGGATCACTATGGGTTAAAGGTTACCACCAATGTTGCACTATTCTGAGGTTCAGATCTAACTTATATCAAGCATGTCAGGACCTTTTGGAAGGGCGTTGAAGTTAGTATTGTGTTGTGGTGTCATCCGCTATGGACAATTTTGGCCCAATAAACACTTTGTTCCCAAAGTGCAATAAATTGCAAATACAAAGATTTTTGTTGTGCGTTTTAGCTTTGACATCCATGTTATACTTGTGATGTATAGTGAGTTTCTTGACCCAAGCTTGAAGGCTGTTGTGACTAAGTTGGGTGACCCGTGATCATTCTGTGAATCAAGGATGTTTGAATCTGACTTTATAGTGTTAAGGCTGTATCCGCTTTGGACATTTCTGGCATATCTGTGTACTATGCCTTACCTGGAGTTTAGGAGTTATATATAACTATAACTATAATATAAGTTAGGTGGAGAGATGGAAGCAGAGAAGGAAAACATCCCTAAGGCTACGTTCACACAGTGTGCATTTCCTGCACTTTTGGGGGTGCGCGTGTATTGCAGCTGTGTTATTTAGTGTAGGTAAAAAAGCATGGTGCATTCACATGCCGCATTCCTCCCCCAAAAGCGCAGGAGGCAAGTGATGTCACACGGGGGAGGAAGAATCCTGTGTTCCTCCCCCGTGTGACATGTGTGACAGGCCTTATGGCTTTCGTAGTGTATTGATATACACTGTGAAAGCTAAATAAAAGGTATGAAAAATAAAACAATACAATACTTACCCATCTGCCGGCTGTTACCGAGACATCCACGTCTGATCTGCTGCCAGTACCTTCCAGCTCTGATTGGCCGGTAGTGATCATGTGATATGCATGTCACATATCACATGATCGCTACCGGCCAATCGCATCGTTAAGATCTTGGCAGCAGATCAGACGTGGTTGCCTCGAGTCTTGGGAACAGCCGGCGAAGAGGTAAGTATTGTATTGTTTTATTTTTCACACCTTTTGATTATTTTTAGGGTGCTTTCACATTAGCAGTTTTGCGCATCTGTCACAAGTGCCACCTAACGGCAGCACTTGCGGCAAGCCCCATGCATTGTCTATGGGACTTGAGGTAAGTGTGCGGCAGACGCGGTCAGCGTAGTTTTTTTTTCGCGGCCGCATCTGCCGAAACAGCACTTGCTGCATCTGCCGCACACTTACCTCAAGCCCTATAGACAATGCATGGGGCTTGCCGCAAGTGCCGCTGTTATATCAATACATTACGAAAGCCAAAAGACCTGTCGCACATGTCACACGGGGGAGGAGCACATGTGACATCACTTCCCCCAGCACTCGCCATTATACGTGCTGGAATTGCGCATTGTCTGAATGGTGATGTGTAAGTCCAGTGGTTATAACGGGGCCTATGGGAGAAAATGCGCGCAAAAAGAATTGACATGTTGATACTTTTTACGCGCGCACTTTCTCCCATAAAAGCACGGCGTAAATTGACGCAGCATGTGCACGGCAAAAGTGAATTTCCATTCACTTTGCCGGCAAACACAGATGGGCTTTTGGTGCAAAAAAAGCGCAAAAATTACACGCTGTGTGAATATGGCCTCGGGCTATTCCTGCTTTTAGGCGGTGCTATTGAGCGCTCGTGTAGAAGCCGTGCAAAACAAAGCTGGTTCCACCTTCCAGCAGAAGCTGCGGCTTTTGCTGAAAGGCGTGCAGACGCCGCGTTTCGCTGCATATTTGATATGCCTATTTTTGGCGCTTTTTATGGCGCGCTTTCCCCATAGGCTACATGTTAACATGGCCACGGGGAAAGGCGCGCCGTCGGCATGCAGTAGCGCTTTTTTGCACGGAAAAAAGCTGCACTGCAGAATATGCAGCAAAACACGGCGTGCATGAACATATCCTAAAAGCAAGATCTCATCCATCAGACTTTTATGAGCTATCCTGTGGACGCCTGATTATCCAAATTGGAGAGATCCCTTTAAACCTGAGTGTTTTGATTACAGTTGATATCTTAGACTTTCTTGGCTGAAGCTCGAGCCTGAACTTTTTTTCTCCATAACTAAGACCAATTGATGGCAAGTCTTCTACCGGGTCAAAAAAAAAAACCACATTTGCAAATTGGTCGCTGACATTTGCAAAGTTTATTTCATTGAGACTCCACGGTAAACCTGGCTGAAAACATTAAAAGGTAAGTAGTGTCCATAGTGACCGGCGGACTGAAATAATAAGGTAAGTGTAATGTGCCCATTCTTATTAGTTCCCGCCGGGGGAATGATTAATGACGGCTCTAATGAAAGCATGTTTTCTTCTTGCTGATGGTTATTAGGGATTTAATGAAAACAAGTTAGACGGCTGAGCGGAGGCCGGACATCGCTATCTAGATGGATCAGGACCTGGAATTGTTTCCTAAACTGGCAAACACTGCAAAATTATGCAGAATTTAAATCTAAAAACATTGGCTGCATCGTGGCGGAGAGAGTGGAGACATCTATGGGACTCTGTACTCCAAGAATAGCGCCATTTAGACATTTCAGCTGATTGAAAATGGACTAAAGTTTGCTGCAATACTAGTTTTTTTGTTTTGTTTTTTAAAAAAAGGGAACCTATGATGTCGTTTTGTGACATTAAACTGCCCCCAATGTGTTTATACATGATGCAATGTACATCACTAACATGGTTTTCTAAAAACAAAATTCCATGTGTTTATCTTTAAAAAAAAAAAAAAAAAAAATCCTTTATATGCTGAGGTGACTGCACACACATACCTGGCATCAGTCATAGGGGAGGTGGCTACACACACACATACCTGGCATCAGTCATAGGGGAGGTGCTTTTTCTTACTATCACTCAGTCAGACATGATAATTTTTTAACTTCATTACGTGCCCTGCATTGTAATATATTGATATCACTGCAATGCCGAGCTCCATCCATTAAGGTCACAAGCTTGTGACATCACCACAGGTCCTTCTTCAGTTTTGCTATACTGAGCTCGGCCCATTATGGTCACATGGTTGCGACAGCACCACTTGTCCTTAACACAGTTATGCTATAATGAGCAGTCGGTGATAGTAGCCAGTTACAATGCAGGGGGCATGACAAAGTTAAAAAAAAATATCATGAATAAGCTTGAGTGGCAGAAACCAAAAGTTCCTCCCCTATGACTGAAGCCAGGTATGTGTGTGTAGTCACCTCCCCCATGACTGAAGTCAGGTCTGTGTGTACAGTCACCTCAGCATAAAAAAAACAAAAAAACTTTAAGATAAATACGTGGAGTTTTGATTTTATAACATGTTAGTGATGCACAGTGCATAATTTAAAACACATTGGGGGTGGTTTAATAACACAAAATGACATAACAGGTTCCCTTTAAGAGTTGGTGAAAATAATTTGAAGGAACCTGGTCTGGATCCCTGAGACCCTCCTCCTACCTGCTGGCGTCTCTTCTTACTCTTTAAGTCCAGTGTAATATTGCACCAGACCTACATATCCGAAAAGGCGACAGGAATACGAGGAGATTGAAGGAAGTTCTTAGGGCTTCGGTCATAGTTGACAAGGGTCCAATTGTTTTGATCAACTCCTATTCTTTTAAGAGACCAATCACTATGATTTGTCCACCTGTAAAATTAGAGCAGCAGGTGATTAACATGTGCAGGATGGCATCACTATATATATATATAAATATATATATATATCACACACACACACCATATTTTTTTGGATTGTAAGACTCACTTTTGTTTCCCCAAACTGGGGGGGAAAACGGGAATGCGTCTTAAAATGCGACTATAAAAAAAAATGAAACATTAAATATTACCGGGGGGCGTGGCAGGGGTGCTGGAGGCAGGTTCTGCTGGGTATGGGGCACAGCTGCAGGAGCGGAGCAGCGGGGGAAGTACCGGCGGCAGCAAGTGATGGGCACCGCCATGTTCTTTGTGCCCGACTGAATTCACAAGTCGTGTGCAGCTGGCTGGTAGAGGCACACGTCAAAACAGCCGCAGGTCTCCATTATGGCCGCGGCCATTTTGTTGGAAGTCTCAACGGACTGGCTGCACAGTTAGTGAATGCAGCCGGCCACAAAAAGCATGGCGGCGCCCACCGCTCGTTGCCACCGGTACTCCGCTGCTGCTCCAGTTCTGCAGCTGTGCCACTCACCCACCGGAACCTGCCTCCGGCATCCCCGCTCAGCAGCCGCACCCACCTCCCATCCCCCTGGTAATATTTAAAGGGATCCTGTCACCTCCAGAATGCCTCCTAAGCTATCAAAACATGTCCCTGCAGCATATTATCACTAATCTCACACTCCTTTTGTCTCCTAAAAGCATCCTGTGAAAGTGCATAAAAGCGTTTTAATCCTTAATCATTAGTGATTATAATTAGCAGGGGCTATATTCTTTAGTCACCAGGGCATGTTGTTTTGCAGCTCCAGGATCCACCCTGTCTCTCTCTGTGCCGCTTTGCTTGTGCAGGCTCTACCCTCCCCATCTCTATCACTCACAGAATGCAAATCATTAGTCCTGCCTTCAGCTGCACATCACAGCAGCACAGACAGAGAGAGGGTGCATCATTCAGGCTGCAAAACAGCCCGCCCTGGTGACTAAAGAATATAACCCCTACTAATTATAATGCCTAATGAGTGAGTATTAAAACGTTTTTATGCACTTTTACAGGATGCTTTTAGGAGACAAGAGGAGTGTGAGATTAGTGATTGGATGCTGCAGGGACATGTTTTGACAGCTTAGGAGGGAAGCGTTTTGTAGGTGACAGGATCCCTTTGATGTTTTCTTTTTTTTTTTTTCTCTCATTTTATGTTCGCACTTTAAGACTCACCCCCCGTCTCCCTCCCAGTTTGGGGGAAACAAAAGTGCATGTTAATATCTGACAAAAAGAAAAATGTGGTATTTTAGAGAATTTGCTGCTTTTTTGTCAACCCTCCCCCATCCACCCCTGGATGGGCGGGAGGGGGTTTGGCTTACAGCAGAAAGACAAGCCCTTAAGGGAGGAATAAAAACCTGAATAGTGATGTCATGCTGCACACTTCAATCATTGTTCCATTTTCTGTTCCAGTTGACCTTTTGTTTTCCTTATGTTAGTTTGCAGTCATTGTAAACTTAGGTGTGGCACACCTTTATGGGCTGGACATTATTTAATGTGTTGTAACAAAGAAAGAACGGCACTCATCGGCACTTCAAGTGCTGTGTCTGGAGTTTGTTCCATATTCATGGGTTACAAGGTACGGGGAAGGAAGGGGTGCAGGGTCAGACTACGGTCAACTGTTTTGCACTTCCACGGGTTTTGTGTCAGGTGCATCATATGAAAGAAAATAGACTCAATTTTCACACAATTTTTTTTGTGTTAAATCTGGCTGTAGCTTACCAGTGGTGGGGTGGGGGAGGTCCCTGGAGGTGGGAGGAATGAGCCGATGCTGCGGGCGGTGGGAGGTAGGAGGTATTTCGGTGGTTGTAGGCAGTGTTGGCTTTAAGGAAATTGTGTTGGATGTGGCACATGTGCCGCCCCCGGAGCCGATTAGCTCTAAGCAGGCTTAAGGAAAATGGCCCCCGGAGGCGACACGTGCGCAGATTTGGATCTCGGCTCATGATTGAGCTGGGAACACCATCTGCACAAACGCTTAAACTGATGCCATTTCTTTGAAATCCATACCACCGTCATTTGCCTGCATTCAACCTTCAGGATGGCTCCTATCTCACACTACATGCCAAGACAGCAGCATTGCCCTACTTGTGCCACCACCAGCGGCAACCCTGCCTTACGTGACCCTACTCCACCACGTCCTCCACCTTGCCCGGTAATCTACAACTGGATTAGAAGACGCACCCTCCTCTTATTTTCCTGCCAGATTTTTGGAGAAAAAATGTGGTACATAAATGGCAATAATGAATGTAAATAAAATGGGGTACTTAAAACATTATTTAGATTAAGAAAAAACTTAAAATACATCCCACCACATCAGGGTGACCCATATCAGGACGATCCTAGCATCTAATATTTAAAACCTTCCCCATAGATTTAGTGGCTTAAATGTGTATAAGGACTGAGCAGGACCAGGGCCCAACATGGAAACCTAGCAATGATCCTGCTCGGTCCTTATTTACAGTAAGATCCCTAGACCTATAGGAAGGTTTTAAATATTAGATGCTTGGACTGTTCTGATATGGGTCACCCTTACGTGGTGGAATGGCGTTTATGTATTTTGTATTAAAATAATAACTTTAGACATATTTTATTTTGATGGACTGTCGCTACTAATTTTCTCTTTTTTGGGGTAGTTGCTCAGTTTTGCTTTTTTGTTGTGTGTTGAGGTTTCTCAACTGTTCAGAGGTTACACGAGCGACCTGATGTAAGAGGAGTATCTCGTCATATAATTGTATAATTTTTGTTTTGCAGGGTGAATTTTCCCAAATCTCTGAGTTCTCCAGTTTATCCCCAATTCCTGGATTTACCAAGTGGCTCCTTGGTGCTTTCAACTCTCAAACAAAAGAACTGGGAAGGACTGAGCTCTTTTTGGAATCTGAGTGTAAGGAGATATCGGACATCACGGGCGCTCCGGCTGTGGAGACCCTGAAGCGCCTGTTCACCAGCAATGAGTGGATGAAGTCAGAGGGACTGGTGCAGGTTTTGGAGGCCCCGCTGATGAGGCTCTGCGCTTGGTACTTGTATGGAGAGAAGCATCGAGGTTTCGCTTTAAACCCTGTAGCAAATTTCCACTTACAGAATGGGGCCGTCCTTTGGAGACTGAACTGGATGGCCGATACAAGTCCCCGAGGGGCCGCGGCCTCCTGCGGCATGATGGTCAACTATCGCTACTTCTTAGAGGACACTTCTGTGAACAGCGCCAGATACCTCCGTGTAAAGCACATCGAGGCTTCCGAACAAGTGCTCAACCTGGTCTCTCAATTCAGAAAAAACAGCAAGTTGTAGAAGGTAGCGGTCCGCAGTGTGTCCGGTGGAGCTCAGGACCGAGTGCTGTGAACTTAACGACTGGTTGTATTTTGCCAAACAATGAGGCCTTGTTTCGTGATTGATGAGCCAAAAACATTTTAAGGATATCATTTCACTTGCACTTGTTTTCTTGTAATATAAATTATTGCAATCCTTAACGTTATGCAGGATTAGAAATCTATAGCTGCTTTCTGAAAAAAAAAAGCACCACACGTGTACACAGGTCATGGCTGGTATTACATCTCTGCTTTGGTTAAAGGAGTGCCCTGGCACATTTTGTGTTTTTTTTTTTTTTTTTGTTAAGACAAATTAAATTGTATTTAACTTCTCCTCCCCAGATCCCGCCCTGGTGTTTGTAACTAATTCAGGGAGAGCCTGTGAGTTCAAAGGGAATTTGACAGCAGGTTTTTGATATCATGTGACCGCAACATAATGTAGGCAAAGAGACCCTGAATCCAATGATGTATCACACATTACTGGCTGCAGCTGGTGTGACACAATCAAAGAACTGAGTTTTAAGTATGTAACAGAGCTGGGAGCGTTACCCCCACTCACATCAAGCTCTCTATAGAGATTGTATATTGATAGTGAGGTGTCAATCACAGCAGGGGCGTGTTTAAAACACTTTCTACTCCTGTAATGTTAATTGCAGGTTAATAAACCCATTAGTTTAGGTAAACCGTAGCAGGCACACATAAGAGAAGCACACTTGCTTTTTTTTTTGATCCCCTGCAGCATGCTGCTGTCCTCGGCTTACATAGCAAAATACTGCTGACAGATTCCCTTAATGGTATAAGCCACTCAAGGCCACTGTGGTCAGTGATACCAGCCATGTGAGCAGTGTCAGTATTAAACTTATTTTCTTCCTTCCCCCCCCCCCCCCTACCCCTCCCAGGGGTGAATCTGACATCTATGGGATATCATATGGATATGCCACATCCGTTCAATTCTTTGGGTCAGCTCCATGGAGACCAACAAGTGGGCCTCTCCCTGCTGATGATTTTATTTTCTATTTATAACATTTGGAATTTTGAATTAATCTCGCTACTCATTTTTTCATGAATTTCTAAATATCTCATCAACATTTATAAAATTAAAGTGTGGTGGGTGGGGGGGACAGGTCACTGATTTGGACGGTACCTATCTGTTCACCTGACAATGAGTTGATCACAGAGTATCTCCTTATTAGGATTTGCACATCTGATACATTGATGCATGTGTCTTTCATTGATTCATTTTTGCATGTGTTTCCATTTGCACCTTTCTCCCTTTAAGGCCCCCTTCACATCACATTTTTTTTTTTAAACAGTGGTTTTTATTGAAAAAAAATGTGAAAGTATACATATGCCAAAAATTCTGTATATGCATATACAGTTATGCCCGAAGGCTACATTCTAACAAGGTCTTTTGTTATTACCACAAATGACCGGGGAATATTTTGATCCTGTCTGTGGGGATCCTGTTTTTTGCACAACCCCACGGACAGGGACAGATTTGTTACTCCGGATGTCATGTCTATTTCCGGTATCGGGACACAGAAAGAGCTGAGAGAAGTACGAGCCTGCAAAGTGCAGGCAAGTGGTGTCGAGGCTGACTTTCACTTTCGCAATGTATCTACATACATAGCGAAAGGGAAAGCAATGACTAATAAAAAAAAAAAATCCTCACCTCTCCGCCGAGTGTCCCGCGATGCGGGACATCCATCTCAGTCTTCTGCAGGACCTTAATCTGTTTTGGTGTATGGGCGTTTTAAACCGCTGAGCTGATGCTGTCATGTGACACATCAGCTGATCGGGTTGCCCCTCCCGGTCAGCTGATTAAGCCATCGGAGGTGGACACCTCGCATCACAGGACACTTGGCGGAGAGGTGTGCATTTTTACACATTGCTTACTTTAATTTCACTTTAGCAGTGTATGTAGGTGCATTGCTAAAGTGAAATTATAGGAACAGAGCAGTTTTAGCGTACTGAGCATGCTCAGTACACCAACACTGGATCTGGGCTCCATAGACCCCCCCCCATGTTATTTGAATCGGAGTGCGTCAGATCCGATTCTGTCCGATTTGGTCCGCTGCGCTCAAAATTGTAGCAGTCTCCGATTTTGGGGATGTGAAAGAAGTGGACACAATCGGATCCCTGCACACACGGATGGCTATTAAGCACTAATCCATGTCCATAGGGAACATGGGTGCTGAATCAGATCCGTGGCTATCAGGTTTACAACAGATAGACACGGATCCCAAAAAATCATGATGTGAAGGGGGTCTAATTTGTACCCATCTTTTATTTACACATTTTCTGTTTATGTACTCCAGTCTTCGGAGTGAGTTCAAGAACTTAACATTTCAGCAGAATATATATATTTTTCAATAATAACAGTTATAGGGAATCTATCATTTGATTCATGTGGTAAAGTGTGGATATATTATTTTCTTAATTTATTTTTTTCTGAAATGCTACTTTAAAGATCCAGTCCTGGGTGGCAGCCCCTACCCAACCTCTCCCAACACCTCCATAGTGCTGGGAGATGACCCGGACAAATAGTCTTATTCTAGGCCAGATCATTATATGATTTTTTTTTCCTGGATCTTTATATGATATTTTCTTGGAAACGCGTATAACATACCGGCTGCTGCTGATGGTGTATCTGTATCTTGCAGCTCGGGCAGGTAAATGATTCTCTTTAAGCAAAATATAAAGAATGTTTTTGATTTTTGCGGAGAAACATGAGCCACATGCACCATATTAGCACAATTCCACAAAATATGGTAGTTGGTGTCTATTTTTGCAAAGACTGTAACCTTCCCTCAATGTGGTGCATTAAAAATCATCTTCAAGGGATTGTTTGGGATTTGTCCTATCGGCTCTGAATGTGGCAATACCTGATACAACTCAAACTAAATGAATAAAAGTGAGTGAACTATCTGGTGATCCTAATGGAGCCTTATTTTACCATATGGCCCCATATATGGGTGTTTAAAGGGAACTCGTCCTGTCTTTTTTTTTTTTTTTTTTTTGTTAAACCACCCCCAATGTTATTTTGGTCATGTTGTGTTCATTAGTAAGTTTAAAAAAAATAAAAATAGATGGGTATTTATACCAAAAAAGCATTATAGCTATATATGTTTTTATTACCTATGTGCTCAAACAGTCATTCAGGTCATTAACAAACATTTCACGCAACTGTAGCAATGCCAAAGTTCATATGCTGCTTTAGGACCTGTGTGATGTCACGACCACGTGACTATAATAGGCAGAGCCAAGTCTACATTGTTCTCCATGCCTTGGCTCTGCCCAGTATGGTCACATGGCCGTGACATCACCACAGCTCCTTTATACACTGCATAGATGAATTTTAGCATTACTGCAGTTGAGTGACATATCTGTTAACTAGAGATAATCAAACCTTTTGGAAGCTGGACTTCGGTTTGCATATGTTCATCAATCTTCTGAAATTCAAATCACTGGGGGCAAAATCAAAGGCCTAGAAAACATCTTATAAGGAGGACACAAAACAGCTGAAATTAGGGACAGACACCAGGAAAGTGCCACTATCCCCCCAGAGTTAAAACTTTTATCATTGAGCTTTTTAGATGCATGGTACAGGGCCTGGCCCAGCATTGCAAGCTTCATCATTGATCAGGAACAGGGAAATGATTGACAGGTGTAGGCATGAGGCTCAGAGAACCTTGGTAAATTCACAATACACACAACATAGACACCCCCAAGAAGAGTCTCCACATTTCCAACAAATTTGGGCCACAAACCCATCAATTGAATAAAAATTGTTTAATGATGCACCCTGCATGCATAGAACAGGGCCTGGCCAATCATTTCAAATTTGGACATTGATCAGACACAGGCCTACACAAGTCACTCATCCCCCTATTTGGCAGAGGGCCCTCATACCTCATGCAACCATTCCAATACATTTTATGCTTCGCCACCCTCAGGTGGCACAAGTATTAGTTATACAGAGTACTACTAGTCAGGTGGGTCAGTCATATGTATATGCATGGAGCTTAGAGAGCCCTGCTAAATTCACAATACATAAAACAAAGAAGAGTCCACGTTTCCAAAAATTGGGGCAGATATCACTATAGTTGCATCAATTGACCCAGAATAAAAATTCATAGCACAAGGCCTAGCCTAGAATTTGAAGGTTAAGCATTCATTAGTAACATAATGAGTGACACGTGTAGGCATCATGCTCACAGAGCCCTGCTAAATTCAGGACACTGACAAGGAGACCCCCAAGATACTACCAAATTGGCAGCAATTGACCCAGAATATCAATTGTGTAATGGCAATATGAATGCAGTGCACTAAAAACATGTAAGTTCATCATCCCCATTAAGGTATCCCATCAGTTAATGAATAAAACTGCATTTGACAATTTTTTAATTCTTTGGGTTTATGATCACGAACCAAATCTGCAATGTTTGTGCCGAATTTTAAATTGGCGAACATGTTCGGGGAAAGCTTGCACCTCTCTACTGTTAACCTCCCGGATGACTGTTTGTGTAGCTAGCTAATTAAAACATGTAAGTATCTAAAGGGAGAAATACGATTTAATAAAAAAAGTATGTAGATCATGTAGTGTTCAATGATCACATCCATTTAATAAACAAGAAAGGACATGACCGGTTCTCTTTAAAAGGAGCAGTTCACCTAAGTCATCCCTATTCAGCAGATCTTGATGAAACATTAATTTCCACTATAGCAGTCCTGTTTTGATCCATTTTGGAACAAATGAAGTCAGACATGTCATTCGAAGCTAGGATCACCATGCTACAACTTGCCTCCTTTGGACACATCATACAAAGAGAAAAATCACTAGAGAAGGCCATTATGGTAGGAAGACTAGAAGATGAAGAGAAAGACCAGCAACCCAATGGCTATATGCTGTCAAGATGATGGCAGATAAACCTTGGTGGACCTATCTAGGCTCACGATTGATCAATCTTCCAACAGAGCATTTATCCATCAAGTCGCCATGGCTCAAGATCGAGCTGAAAACTGATAAATAATAATTGCATCCCCGCAGGAAGAAGAATGAATTACATGCCGTATATTTAAATTATTGGAGAGGAAGAGGAGGGTCCTTAAATGGGAGACGACCCCGTTACATCAGGGGTTATTTCAACTTCAGTAAGAAATGAAAGGTACCGAAATTCAAGTAAACTTTTCTCCAAGTTTATATTGACTTTTTTTGTTTCCCTCCCTCCATTTTAAATGCTTCCTGCCTACCCTGTGCATATCTAACGCTCAATTACTAAGTACAGCCAGGAGCGGACTTCTAAAGAGCTGACATCAGCGGGTAGAAAAAGAAGCATCTCTCTCTCTTCCTGCATTATCCGGCAATCAATATGGCCCTTCATGAGTGGCTGATCAAAAGGACGTCCGCAAACAGCGACCGGCACAGATGAAGTTCTCCGTGATGAAAGGAGGCCGCTAATCTGCAGCTGCCGCTCCCTGACGGGTCACATCGCGCTGTCTGTTACACTATTGTGTTACACAAACTTTTTCTTTTTTTTTTTTAAACACAAAAAAGACAAAACATTTACGACATTGACACCGAGGGGTTTTTCCAAAATGTCTTGTACACTGGCTGCGTCTGTTATTGATCAAGAGTTGTAATACCAGAAACAGTCTATGACAAAAGGTGGCGCTGCTTTTGAAGAATAAGGATTTTAACTTATTTGCTTTTTTGGGGGAGGGGGGCGTGTAATAAAGGGGTTGTGTTACAAATAATTTTACATTTCAATTATTGGATCTTACAATAAAAATAAATTCCACAATTGGATGTGTTGAAAAATAATGTTTCCTGTCTCCTGATATTCTTATAAATGTGCCACTGTGTAATGTATGTGTCTAACTATGCAGGAACAGGTGGGATATACCACAGGTCCTTGGCAGGGGGGAGGAAATAAGAGAGTATACAAACATTACAGCCAGGGATCACAGAATATAAGAGTATACAGACATTACAGCCGGGGATCACAGAATATAAGAATATACAGACATTACAGCCAGGGATCACAGAATATAAGAGTATACAGATATATTTTGTGATCTCCGGCTGTAATGTGTGTATACTCTTATATTCTGTGATCCCTGGCTGTGATAAGAGAATACGGAGCGGTATAGAGAGGACCGCTCCACCGGCTCTGTGCTCTTGTACTGGAGGTCTGGAGAGGTTGGGCGCTGCTCCACACAGCAGAGATACGGGCTGCAGACCACCGGCTGTACTGGACATGGACCAGGGCGGAGGGCTTCATCTGGAATGCACAAAGGGTGAGCGGCACACACATGCAGCGGGTCCCTGCTGCACTGACACAGTGTGCCGAATCGCTTTCACAGCAGTGGATTCGGCACTTTGTATCAGTGCACTGGGGACCGCTATGTGCAGAGGGGGTGGGTGGTGACATTAGGGGCTGGGCGGGACAGTAGGAGCCCTGGGGGGGACTAAGAATAGTGACAGTGGGAGAGGGGGCGGCTGCCCATACTGGGAATAGGGGAGGGGGATTTTATAGTAGAGTAGGTGGAAACCACCAGTTTCCATTTACATGCACAATCATGTCCCCTAGACATTCCCTACCAACTGCAAATATGTGTTATCTAGAAAACCCTGCAAAATATTGACAGCATGTATATTGCAAATTGTCAACATTTTACAGCCTAGATACACACGATTTATAGAAAAAGCCTGGACAACTCCTTTGAGGACAAATTGGAGGGGTGCAAGAGTGTTATCATGGAGGCCACAGAGAAGGAGGTTGCAGTAGTCGAGACGGGAGATGATGAGGGCATGCACTAGTAGTTTAGTAGATTGAGAGTTGAGGAAGGGAAGGATTCTGGAAATATTTTTGGGTTGGAGGTGACGGGAGTTTGGATGTGTGGTTTGAAGGATAAGGCAAAGTCCAGAGTTACTCCGAGGCAGCGGGCTTCATGTACAGAGCAAAGAGAGATGTCATTTATTGTGATAGATCAGGTAAGGGAGGTGCGCTATATGGGGGGAAAAGACGATGAATTCAGTTTTGTCTACATTGAGTTTTAGGAAGCAAGAGGAGAAGGAGGAGGATATGGCTGATAGACACACTGGGATTCTGGACAGCAGAGAAGTGACGTCTGGGCCAAAGAGACAGATCTGAATGTTGTCAGCCTACAGGTGGTACTGGAAGCCATGGGACTTTGAGTTGTCCAAGGCCAAGGGTAAAGAAGGGGTCCCAGGACACAGCCTTTGAGGGACCTCAACAGAGAGTGGATGGGGCGAGGAGGTAGTGTGGGTGTGGGAGACACTAAACATGCAGTTGGAAAGGTAGGAGGAGATCCAGGAGAGGGCAAGGTCAGCGATACCAATGGAAGAGAGGATCTGTAATAGGAGGCAGTGGTCAACTGTGTCACATGTCAAGGACAGGTCAAGAAGGAGGAGGATCAAGAAGTATCCGTTAGCTTTGGCGGTAGGTAGGTCATTAGTAATTTTGGTTAAGGCGGTTTCAGTGGAGTTGTGGGGGCGGAAGTCAGATTGAAGGTTGTCAGAGAGTTAGATAAGAGGTGGGAGGAAAGTAGTGTGGACATGCTTTTCAAGAAGTTTGGAGGTGAACGGGAGCAGCAATATGGGGCGGTAGCTGGATGTTGAGATGAGGTCAAGGGATGGCTTCTTTAGGATAGGTGTAATTGTTGCGTGTTTTAAAGCAGAAGGAAAGGTACCGGAGGTGGGATAGGTTGAAGAGGTGGGTTAGGGCTGGGATAAGTGTGGTGGTGAGGTTGGGGAGGAAGCGGGATGTGATGGGGTCCAGTGCACAAGTGGTGAGGTGCGATCTGGAGAGGTAGTGTGCAAGTTCTCCTTCAGTGATGGAGGAGAGGAGGGTTAGTGAGAGAGGGAGTGGTCTGGTATACACGGTAGTTGTGGTGGTTGGGTAGCAAAAACTTGTCTGATCTGATCAATCTTGATGGTGAAGTGTGTTGCAAAGTCTTCTGCAGAGATACAAGAAGTAGGAGGGGGCAGTGGGGGTGGAGGAGGGAGTTAAATGTGTTGAATAACTGCCTGGGGCTGTGGGACAAAGAGGATGTGAGGGTAAAAGTAATTCTGTTTAGTGGTGGTGAGTGCTGACTTGAATTTGAGAAGGGCTTGTTTGAATATTGTGTAGTCTTCATGTGTGTTTTCTTTCAGCGCCGCTCAGCAACCCTATACACTCGGCACAGATTTTTAGTGGTGCCTGTGTGCCAGGGTTGTCTGTTGATTCGTTGTGTTCTGTCATGAATGAGAGGGGCAACTGCATCAATAGCTGATGTGAGTGTAGAGTTGTAGAAAGTGGTGGTGTTATCTGTCTCCTTGATTGAGGATATGGAGGATAGTGGTAAAATGGTGTTGGGAGATGTGTGAGCATCAAGATGTGTGAGGTTTCTGCGAGGGTGTGCCAGTTGGGGGACATGGATGGCAGATGAGGAGGACGAGGATGAGAAGGTAAGTAGATGGTGGTCAGAGAGGAGGAGAGGGGAGTTTGTGGGTTTAGTTAGGGAGTAGAGGCAGGTAAAGATGAGGTCTAATGTATGTCCGTCTGTGTGAGTGGTTGTGGAGGACCATTGAGAGAGGCCAAAGGATGAAGCCAGTGTGACAGGCGTTACCCTTCTGTATATACATCACAAAACACACACAGTGCTGTGTGCATTACATTGGGTACACTCTTGTATATTCATCACACTAAGCTACTGTATTTACATCATATGTGATACACAGCCTACTGCATATTCATCACACAGGATACATATATATTTATATATATATATATGTCACCTGAGACTAAAATATGAATTACATAGGTACACTGAGATTGTGGTATATACATTACATAGGATACACTAAGACTACTATGGTATATACACATCACAATATATACTGATTCTGCTGTTGACATCACAGTGAAAACACCAAGACTGCTCTGTACATTACACAGGATACACCATGACTGCTGTATATACAGCTGTGGCAAAAATGAAGAGACCACTACATAGTTTTCTACAAATCCCCATCTCTCCATTCCAGTGTGAGTTCAGTTGAATTCCAGCCATCGTCCACCTCATTCTACTTAATGTGCTTCTGATTAGGTGATCACCTGAACCAAATCTTATTTAACGAGGGAAAGTATAGTAAACACTGCTGTGGTCTTCATAATCCTCCTGCAATAGGGCAAGCTGGATGGCAAAACAAGTGCTAGGAATAGCCCAAAAGTAATCTGAATGAAAACATAACTTTTAACCATGCCAAAGGAGCTGAAAAGAAAAGTCTTGAGTGAGGACAAGAAGGGTTCAATTCTGGCTTTCCTAGCAGAGGGATACAGTGAGTGTCATGCTGCCTCCATCCTTAAAGAGAACCTGTCACCCCTCTGATGCTTTCCAAAGTGAAAGCACCACTTAATGCAGTGTGTATGCTTCAATCAGGGAAAGGGTCTCCCATGTCACTTTTGAAAGTTGTAAGATAAGTCTGGTGGGATTTACTAATGTCTTATTCCTCGCTGTTCACAGGGTCCTCCCGCCCCCTGCATCTCTGTGCTGCCTCCTGCCTGTGTGGTCCCGGCTGCTGGAACGCATGCATACAGCATAATGTTTGGCAGGGTGGGCTCTGGTGCTGACATTCCCTCACATGTGCTGTTCCAGCAGCCAGGACCTGACCCACACAGGCAGAAGACATTGGGGACAACAAAGCTACAGACCGGCAGAGGGAAAAAGCGATTGTCCACTGACCGGGATGACTGTATATACAAAGCTTATACTAAGTCTGCTGTAAACATCACATCCAAAACACCAAAACTACTGTATACATCACATAGGATACACCAACACTTCTGTACGCAAATTGCTGTATACAGATTACAGTATATACCGAGTCTAGTGTTGACATCACAACTAAAACACCAATACTGTTGTGTACATCACAGAGGATGGACTAAGACTGATAAATATTCTATGATACTCTGAGCCTGCCGTATATACATAACTGAGGATACATTGAGCCTGCTGTATGTTCACATAAAATACACTGAGACTGCTGTTTGTACACCGCATAGGATTTACTGAGCTGGCTGTATATAAAATACATATTATTCACTAAGACTCCTGTATATACATCATATAGGACACACAGTCTGCTGTATGTACATTACATATTATTTACTAAGACGACTGTATAAAAACCTCATACACAAGACTGCTGTATAAACATGTAGTGTACACACAGCTGTCTTAGTAAATTATATGTTATGTAAGTGCAGCATTCTCAATGTACAGCAGTCTTAGTGAATAATATGTAATGTAGATTACATAGGATACACCATGGCTGCTGTATACACATTAAATATACATAAATAATGTTGTGTATATATTACATAGGATACAGTAAGACTGCTGTATATACAGTATATCACATAGAAGACACTGAGATTGCTGTATAAATGACATAGGATACACGGAAACTGTTGAATATATCACTTATGATACACTTTGACTACTTTATATTCATCATGTAGGATACCGTAACTTCTTTATATACATCACATATTCACTAAGACTATGGGTCCGGAAAAAAAGGGGGCCAATGCAGAGATTGCCGAGAAAAAGGGCCAATGTCAAAGGGTCTGCTTAAAAGGATCCAGTATCGAGGATCCCAGGCACAAAGGGCCAATATCGTGAGGTTCAGGTAAAAGGGGCCAATACCGAGGGGTTCAGGTACAAGCAGAAAATAGAGGCCCAGGTAGAAGGGACCAGGTTCACCCCACTTTCCCCAGGGCAGTGTCGGTTGTGCTTTGCACCTGCCTTTAGTAGCAGCTCTGACTTTCCTTGCAGTCACTTTTCAAAACTTATGCCCAAGACAGGGGTGTAGTACCGAATTTCCACCAATAGATGTCACTGTTGATGAACGTCTAGTTGGAAAAAACTTTACTGGAGAACTTTTAATCGTACTTTTTCCCACTTTGACCATCAAAATGATCGATATTTGACCGATACTTTTTAGAAAGCCACTGGATCTACATGTTCTTTTCGATCAAGTCAACCATACGATCAGTAAGATCTCCAAAGAAATAAATAAGAATGTGGCAGACCTGTTCCATAGTTGATGTCTGCGGATGGGCCTGGACTGCGGTGAAGGTGCTGATAAAAGTGTTTATTGTCGATACCAGGAGGCGCAGAGAAAGTCTCCGGGGAACCTAATGAGGCGTCAGATGTCTCCTATTTCCAGTAGAGGAGCTGTCACCGGATCCCTCCTGTAACAATGATTAATGAGTTCTAAATACAGTGCATCTGCTGATTAATCCTGGGATTGCTGCTCCTCCGGGGGCTTCTCGTACAGTAGTTTGCGCCACGTCGCTCCAGTTGCTTCCCTTCTTGTTGTCGCCTTTATGACAGTAAAGAATAATAATTCTGCAATTTCCCTCCAGCGACGGCGAATAACACAAGTGATTTCGGAAGAAATGCTCCTGTCTATTTATTGAACAGCAACGTGCAATTTAAGGCCTTAACCCCCGGCTCCGTGACAGTATGGCTCCTGCGCTGATGGTGTGGGCACTGCCAATGTGCCAGCGTGACCCACACAAAAATACATATCTCAGGTCCTGTCCTAATGATGGAGAGCACAGAAAAACAATTTTGGCATACTGAGGATTTCACCAGTGAAGTGTTCTTTATACTGTGAAAAATGCCTAGAGCGGCAGGATGCTGCAGAACCTCATAATACACATCTCCGCTGCTGCAAAATGTTACAATACACATCTTACCTTCTGCAGAACCTCATAATACACACCTCAGCTGCTGTAAAACCTCCTACTACACACCTCAGCAAACCTCCTAATACACATATCAGCTGCTGCAAAACCTCATAATATACACCTCAGCCGCTGCAGAACCCCACAATATAGACCTGAGCTGCTGCTACAGAATCTCCTAATATGCACCCTAGCTGCTGAAGACCCTCATAATACACAACTCGGCTGCTGCAAGGCCTCATAATACCCTTCTCAGCTGCTGCAGAACCTCATAATACACATCTCAGCTGCTGAAATCATAAAACACTCCTTAGCCACTGCCGAACCCCACAATATAGACCTGAGCTGCTGCTGCAGAACCTCATAATATACACCCTAGCTGTTTCAGAACCTCATAATACACACCTCAGCAGCTGCAGAACCTCATAATACACACCTTAACTGCTGCAAAATCTGTTAAAACATTTCAGCTGCTGCAGAACCTCGCAATACACATCTGGGCTGCTGCAGAATGTCATGACAGATAACTCAGCTGCTGCAGAGCCTCATCATATATCTCACTTGCTGCAGACCCTCATAACATATGTGGCGCCCCACTGGTCAGTCGTCACAAGTGGGGTACTGCACCCGAAGATGAGCGTGTGGTTACCCCTGTTGCAAGTAGAATGCGGAACACTGTGGAAGGATTTCAAGCCAACACACACCCACCCATGCAACCGGGGGAGGTCCCAAAAAGAGGGTTGGGAGAGTGGAACGTGTGAGAGGAGCAGGTGGCACACACGGGGAGTGTTCAGGAGTGTCTTCCGCGAGGAAAGACGAAAAACGGGAGCTTACCCGAGAGAGAAAGTGAGCTTCAAAAGAGGGCTAGAGAAAGACGTAGCACAGACAGAAAGGTCCTGGCTTTTTCACCCGGAGTACACGGGTCTAACAACGCGGCCTGGAGTGTTCACCCTCCGGCCGTACTCATCCCGGCTCTGAAGACGTTCTCAGGGTGTTTATTCCCTGGGACATACTACTGCCCAAGAAGCAGACCACAAGAAGAGAGAAGGGACAGGACAAGGGTAGATCCAAGAAGGAACCACCAGAGACTTCCACAGATTCTGCATTCAGCTGCGACTACCCCGCCGGCCGTCCTGCTGGAGTACTGTGAACTGTATCACCATCTTGATCAGTTTCCTCTTATAAGTAAAGTACCTGGAAGAGTGAATTGCCTCTGTGTTTCTGTCCTGCATTCATTGACTTTTCTCAATGGTTTGCACCGTCCTGGCAACAGGTAACGCTGCCCGGGATGATTAGCTCTACCTGTAGGGAGCTGCTCCACCCTAGCCGCAATACCACCACCCTCCAGAGGACTGTGGCGACGCTGGTGTCTAGTCATCAGGCACTACAGGTAACACTGCCCCGGAGGATTAGCTCTACCTGTAGGGAGCTGCTCCGCCCAGACATCCAAGTTCCCATACCCTGGGGTGCTACATATAGATGAGCAGAAAGTCACGTTACATTCTGCTGCAAGTCATTAGGGTGACTTCTAATTAAAATCTACCTCCATCAAAAAAAACTTTATATGCAATTTCATCAACCTCAGCAAATTAGGAGAGCTGTAAACCAAAAGGTTATTGTAATATGCTGTCATTAGTGCAATCATTCTGTATTAATGACTATGGATTAATTATAAATGATGCTTGTGGCTTCATATAGATCAAAATTCAGACTGCAAAACTGCTGCAAAGTAACAGCACAAACTACAGATACAAAACTGAATAATGAAAGGATGGAAAACACTATTTAAAGTATATGGTAATTTATGTATATATGGACATTTTCATCAGACATACAATTATCATTGATAAGTCACATTGTAAAACATGAAAAAAGTATTTTTATTACTGCCCCTATGTACAAGAATATAACTACTATAATACTGCCCCTATGTACAAGAATATAACTACTATAATACTGCCCCTATGTACAAGAATATAACTACTATAATACTGCCCCTATGTACAAGAATATAGCTACTATAATACTGCCCCTATGTTCAAGAATATAACTACTATAATACTGCCCCTATGTACAAGAATATAACTACTATAATACTGCCCCTATGTACAAGAATATAGCTACTATAATACTGCCCCTATGTTCAAGAATATAACTACTATAATACTGCCCTATATACAAGAATATATCTACTATAATACTGCCCTCTATGTACAAGAATATAACTACTATAATACTGCCCCCTATGTACAAGAATATAACTACTATAACACTGCCCCTATGTACAGGAATATAACTACTATAATACTGCCATCTATATACAAGAATATACCTACTAGAATACTGCCCCCTATGTACAAGAATATAACTACTATAATACTGCTCCTATGTACAAGAATATAACTACTATAATACTGCCGCTGTGTACAAGAATATAACTACTATAATACTGCTCCTATGTACAAGAATATAACTACTATAATACTGACCCCTATATACAAGAATATAACTACTATAACACTGCCCCTATATACAAGAATATAACTACTATAACACTGCCCCTATATACAAGAATATAACTACTACTAGCTGTGAGCCCGATGCAAATGCATCGGGATTCTAGAACGTGCGTTAATTAGATTATAGTAGCTATATTATTTTTTTTTTTATTTATTTTTTTTTATTTCCAATTTTTTTGAATAACTTAATGTTATGAATATTTTATTTATTAGTTTTATTTTATTAGAATTAGTTAATGTTATGAATTTTTATATGGAATATTTTTTTTTATTATTTATGATTTTATTATTGTAATTATTTATTATAGAATATTTTTAGAATATTATTTTTTTTTTTATTTTAATTGATTTTTTTTTTATTTGAGTAATTTGAATTTCTTAGAATTAGTTAATGTTATTAATATTTTAATTATATATATTATATATATATATATATATTATTTTTTTTTTTTTAATTTAATTTATTTTAATATTTATTATTTTTTTTATTTGTATATTAATTTTTTATTTTAATGAAATTTATTTGTATTAGATTATTTTTTTTTATTTAAATTAGTTAATTTAATTAATATATTAATTTTATATATTATTATTTTTTTTTTATTTTTTATTTTATTGGGGGGGTGTGAATACTTTTTGGGGGGTGTAAGGACTTTTTGGGGGGTTGAATACTTTTTGGGGGGGTTGAATACTTTTTGGGGGTGTGTGAATACTTTTTGGGGGTTGAATACTTTTTGGGGGGGTTGAATACTTTTTGGGGGGGTGTGAATACTTTTTGGGGGGGTGTGAAGTTTTTGGGGGTGTGTGAATAGTTTTTGGGGGTGTGTGAATAGTTTTTGGGGGGTTCAATACTTTTTGGGGGGGTGTGAATACTTTTTGGGTGTGTGTGAATACTTTTTGGGGGGGTTGAATACTTTTTGGGGGGGTGTGAATACTTTTTGGGGGTGTGTGAATACTTTTTGGGGGTGTGTGAATACTTTTTGGGGGGGTTGAATACTTTTTGGGGGGTGTGAATACTTTTTGGGGGGTGTGAATACTTTTTGGGGGGTGTGAATACTTTTTGGGGCTGAGTGCTCGCAATGGCCGCGAAGTGGGCATTGCGAGTCGCTGGCCGAAAATCGAACCAGAGGCTCGGCCACAAAGTTAGCGATTTACCGCTCAGGCAGCGACTCGCGCTACATGAGCGGTAAATCGCTAACTTTGTGGCCGAGCCTCTGGTTCTATTTTCGGGCAGCGACTCGCAATGGCCGCTTCGCGGCCATTGCTCGCGCTCAGCCAGCGACTCGCAATGGCCTCGCGGCCATTGCTCGCGCAGGCCAACTGGTGACGTCACAGAGTGACATAGCCACGGTCTTTTCGGGGTCCGACACGGAAGTGCCTACGGCAATTATATAGTAGATATATATATCAGTACGATGGTATATGGTGGTAATTAGAGCACATGTATAGCAGCACTATAGTATATGGCGGTAGATTATAGTAAATGTATAGCAGCACTATAGTATATGGCGGTACATTACAGTACATGTATAGCAGTGCTATGGTATATGGCGGTACATTAGAGTACATGTATAGCAGCGCTATGGTATATGGCAGTACATTATAGTAAATGTATAGCAGCACTATAGTATATGGCGGTACATTACAGTACATGTATAGCAGTGCTATGGTATATGGCGGTACATTACAGTACATGTATAGCAGCACTATGGTATATGGCAGTACATTATAGCACATGTATAGCAGCACTATGGTATATGGCAATACTGCGGTCACCGCGGTCCCCCACTCCTCCTGGCCCCCGGTTGTCCACAGTAAAATTAAAAAAATCCTCAGTGAGGATACTCACCTGTCCGGCGGCTCGCTCCACCTCCGCCTTGTAGGTCCTACAGGCCTTTAGGACCTGTAGTTGCCTGGGCAAGCGATCAGCTGAGGAGGGGAGGGGGGGCAGGATTGTGTTGGGGGGGCAGAATGAAGCGAGCGGGGCAGAATGAAGCGAGCGGGGCAGAATGGAGCGAGCGGGGCAGGATGGAGCGGGAAGGGGGGGCAGGATGGAGCGGGAGGGGGCAGGATGGAGCAAGAGGGGGCAGGATGGAGGCGGGGGAAACAGGATGAAGCCGGGGGAAACAGGATGGAGCGGGGGGGAACAGGATGGAGCCGGGGGGAACAGGATGGAGGCGGGGCAACAGGATGGAGGTGGGGCAACAGGATGGAGGCGGGGCAACAGGATGGAGGCGGGGCAACAGGATGGAGGCGGGGCAACAGGATGGAGGCAGGATGGAGCGAGCAGGGCAGGATGGAGGCGGGGGAGCAAGAAGAGCGGGGGGCAGGATGGATTGAGCGGGGCAGGATGGAGGCGGAGGAGCAGGATGAAGCCGAAGGGGCAGGATTGAGCAGATGAGCAGAATGGAGCAAGCGGGGCCGGATGAGTAAGCGTGAGGGCAGGATGGAGGCAGGGGAGCAAGAACAGCGGGGGGAGGATGGAGCGAGCAGGGCAGGATGGAGTGAACGGGGCAGGAAGTAGTGAGTGGGGCAGGAAGGAGCAAGGGGGGCAGGATGGTGGGTGGGGGGGCAGGATGGTGGGTGGCGGAGCAGGATGGAGGGGGCGGGCAGGATGGAGGCGGAGGGGCAGGATGGAGGCGGAGGGGCAGGATGGAGGCGGAGGGGCAGGATGGAGCCGGAGGGCAGGATGAGCCGGAGGGCAGGATGGAGCCGGAGGGGCAGGATGGACGGAGCGAGGCAGGATGGAGAAGGCAGGGCAGGATGGAGAAGGCGGGGCAGGATGGAGACGGCAGGGCAGGATGGAGACGGCAGGGCAGGATGGAGACGGCAGGGCAGGATGGAGACGGCAGGGCAGGATGGTGGCGGGGGGAGGATGGAGGCGGCGGGGCAGGATGTTGGCGGGGGGTGAGGATGGTGGTGGGGGTGCGGGATGGAGTCGGGGGGGCAGGATGGTGTTGGGTGGGGCAGGATGGATAGGGGGGGCAGGATGGAGGCGCTCCTCCTGACCCCCTCCGCTCCCCGTGGCACCCGTCTCTCTGGGCCTCCAGTCTCTGCGGCCCCCCTCCCTCTGGGGCTGCACACCCCCCTCCTTCATGGTGATAATAAAACTAAAAAAACCTCAGTGAGGATACTTACCCTGCGGCGGCTCGCACCAGCCGTCTTGTAGGTGGCAGGACAGGACCTGTCGTTGGCTGGGAAACCGATCTGCTGGCGGTCAGTGGGCAAAGCGAGCGTCAGTGGGCAGAGTGGGGGATGAGTGGGAAGAGCAGGGGTTAGTGGCAGAGTCATTGGGCAGAGCAGGGGTCAGTGGGCAGAGCTGGGGTCTGTGGGCAGAGCTGGGGTCAGTGGGCAGAGCTGCGGTCAGTGGGCAGAGCTGGGGTCAGTGGGCATGGTCAGTAGCCAGAGGGGGGGGGGTAAGTGGGCAGAGCAGGGTCAGTGGGCAGAGCGGGGGTGAGTGGGCAGAGTGGGGGGTGAATGGGCAGAGCAGGGTCAGTGAGCAGGATTTGGGGGTCAGTGGTCAGAGCAGGGTCATAGCGGGGGTCAGTGGTCAGAGCAGGGGTTAGTGGGCAGAGTGATTGGGCAGGCAGGGGTCAGTGGGCACAGTCAGTAGGCACAGCAGGGGTTAGTGGGAAAAATCAGTGGGCAGAGCAGGGGTGAGTGAGCAGAGCAGGGGTGAGTGGGCACAGTCAGTGAGCAGAGCAGGGGTCAGCGGGCAGAGCGGGGGTGAGTGGGCAGAGCAGGGTTTAGTGGGCATAGCAAGGGTTATTGGGCACAGTCAGTGGGCAGAGCAGGGTTAGTGGGCAGAGCGGCGGTCAGTGGGCACAGTGAGTGGGCAGAGAAGGGTCAGTGGGTAGAGCATGGGTGAGTGGGCACGGTCAGTTGGCAGAGCAGGGGTCAGTGGGCATGGTGAAAGGGCAGAGCGGGGGGTGAGTGAACAGAGGGTGGTCAGTGGGCAGAGCAGGGTCAGTGGTAAAAGCAGGGGTGAGTGGGCAGAGTGGGAGTAAATGAGCAGAGCAGGGTCAGTAGGCAGTGTGAGGGGTCAGTGGGCAGAGCATGGTCAGTGGGCAGTGTGAGGGGTAAGTGGGCATAGCATATTAAGTGGGCAGTGTGAGGCGTGAGTGGGCAGTGTGAGGGGTCAGTGGGCAGTGTGAGGGGTGAGTGGTCAGAGCAGGGTCAGTGGGCAGAGCAGGGTCAGTGTGAGGGGTGAGTGGGCAGAGCAGGGTCAGTGGGGTGTGTGAGGGGTCAGTGGGCAGAGCAGGGTGAGTGGGCAGTGTGAGTGGTCAGTGAGCAGAGCAGGGTCAGTGGGCAGAGCAGGGTGAGTGGGCATTGAGGGGTCAGTGGGCAGAGCATGTTCAGTGGGCAGAGGAGGGTCAGTGGGCAGTGTGAGGGGTCAGTGGGCCGAGCAGGGTGAGTGGGCAGAGCAGGGTCAGTGAGGGGTGAGTGGGCAGAGGATGGTCAGTGGGCAGAGCAGGGTCAGTGTGAGGGGTCAGTGGGCAGTGAGGGGTGAGTGGGCAGAGCAGGATGAGTGGCCAGTGTGAGGGGTCAGTGGGCCGAGCAGGGTGAGTGGGCAGAGCATGGTCAGTGGGCATAGTGGGGGTGAGTGGGCAGAGAGGGGTGTGAGTGGGCAGAGAGGGGGTCAGTGGGCAGAGCAGGGTCAGTGGTCAGAGTGGGGGTGAATGGGCAGAGCAGGGTCAGAGAGGGGGTCAGTGTGCAGAGTGGGGGTGAGGGGGCAGAGAGGGGGTCAGGGGGCAGAGTAGGGGGGTGAGTGGGCAGAGTGGGGGTGAGTGGGCAGAACAGGATGAGTGGGCAGAGCAGGGTGAGTGGGCAGAGTGTGGGTGAGGGGGCAGAGAGGGGGTGAGGGGGCAGAGTAGGGGGGTGAGTGGGCAGAGTTTGGGGGTGAGTGGGCAGAGTGGGAGTCAGTGGTCAGAGTGGGGGTCAGTGGGCAGAGCACGGTCAGGGGCAGAGTGGGGGTCAGTGTGCAGAGTGGGGGTGAGGGGGGCAGAGAGGGGGTGAGGGGTAAGAGTTGGTGGGTGAGTGTGCAGAGTTTGGGGGTCAGTGGTCAGAGTGGGGGTCAGTGGTCAGAGTGGGGGTCAGTGGTCAGAGTGGGGGTCAGTGTGCAGAGTGGGGGTGAGGGGGGCAGAGAGGGGGTGAGGGGGGGCAGAGAGGGGGTGAGGGGGAAGAGTAGGGGGGTGAGTGGGCAGAGTGGGGGTCAGTGGTCAGAGTGGGGGTCAGTGGGCAGAGCAGGGTCAGGGGCAGAGTGGGGGTCAGTGTGCAGAGTGGGGGTGAGGGGGGCAGAGAGGGGGTGAGGGGGAAGAGTAGGGGGGTGAGTGGCAGAGTTTGGGGGTCAGTGGGCAGAGTGGGGGTCAGTGGTCAGAGTGGGGGTCAGTGGGCAGAGCAGGGTCAGAGTGGGGGTCAGTGTGCAGAGTGGGGGTCAGTGTGCAGAGTGGGGGTGAGGGGGGCAGAGAGGGGGTGAGGGGGAAGAGTAGGGGGGGTGAGTGGGCAGAGTTTGGGGGTCAGTGGGCAGAGTGGGGGTCAGTGGTCAGAGTGGGGGTCAGTGGGCAGAGCAGGGTCAGAGTGGGGGTCAGTGTGCAGAGTGGGGGTCAGTGTGCAGAGTGGGGGTCAGTGTGCAGAGTGGGGGTCAGTGTGCAGAGTGGGGGGTGAGGGGGAAGAGTTGGTGGGTGAGTGGTCAGAGTGGGGGTGAGTGGTCAGAGTGGGGGTCAGGGGCAGAGAGGGGGTCAGTGTGCAGAGTGGGGGTCAGTGTGCAGCGCAGGGGGATGAGTAGGCAGAGTAGGTTAGATCGGAACAGGACCTTTGATGACGTCACGATCATGTGATCTGTGACTCCACCCATCATCGTGACGTCATCAGAGGTCCTCAAGCAGGATGAAGAGAGATCGCGTCTGGCTGGAAGGAGCTGTGGTAAGAGGCCGGGGGGGGGGTGACCGGACAGTGGAGGGGGTCTGTGCTGACGTGGGGGGTGACCGGAGAGTGGGGGGGGGAGCGGAGGGGCAGTGGTGATAGGCTGGGGGTGACCGGGCAGTGGAGGATGGCTATGGTGACAGGCAGGGGGGTGATGGGGCAGCGGGGGGAAGTGTTGTGACAGGCGGGGGGGAGCGGGCAGTGGAGGATGGCTATGGTGACAGGCAGGGGGGTAATGGGGCAGGCAGCGCGGGCAGGAGGAGGATCATCACTATTAATATGTGTGCTGACAGCGGCGACGGCTCGCAATGCCCGCTACGCATAGTGACAAAGCCACGGCGTGCCGGGGGCCGACACAACGTGCTACGGCAATTATATAGTAGATAATACTGCTCCTATATACAAGAATATATCTACTATAATACTGCCTCTATGTACAAGAATATAACTACTATAATACTGCCCCTATGTACAAGAATATAACTACTATAACACTGCCCCTATGTACAGGAATATAACTACTATAAAACTGCCATCTATGTACAAGAATATACCTACTAGAATACTGCCCCTATGTACAAGAATATAACTACTATAATACTGCTCCTATGTACAAGAATATAACTACTATAATACTGCTCCTATGTACAAGAATATAACTACTATAATACTGACCCCTATATACAAGAATATAACTACTATAACACTGCCCCTATATACAAGAATATAACTACTATAACACTGCCCCTATATACAAGAATATAACTACTATAATACTGCTCCTATATACAAGAATATATCTACTATAATACTGCCCTCTATGTACAAGAATATACTACTATAATACTGCCCCTATGTACAAGAATATAACTACTATAACACTGCCCCTATGTACAGGAATATAACTACTATAATACTGCCATCTATGTACAAGAATATACCTACTAGAATACTGCCCCTATGTACAAGAATATAACTACTAAATACTGCTCCTATGTACAAGAATATAACTACTATAATACTGCCGCTGTGTACAAGAATATAACTACTATAATACTGCTCCTATGTACAAGAATATAACTACTATAATACTGACCCTATATACAAGAATATAACTACTATAACACTGCCCCTATATACAAGAATATAACTACTATAATATTGTCCCTATATACAAGAATATAACTACTATAAACTGTCCCTATATACAAGAATATAACTACTATAATACTGCCCCTATATACAAGAATATAACTACTATAACACTGCCCCTATATACAAGAATATAACTACTATAATACTGCCCCTATGTACAAAAGTATAACTACTATAATACTACTCCTATGTACAAGGATATAACTACTATAATACTGCCCCCTATGTACAAGAATATAACTACTATAATACTGCTCCTATCTACAAGAATATAACTACTATAATACTGCTCCTATCTACAAGAATATAACTACTATAATACTGCTCCTATGTACAAGGATATAACTACTATAATACTGCCCCTATGTACAAGAATATAACTACTATAATACTGCTCCTATCTACAAGAATATAACTACTATAATACTGCTCCTATCTACAAGAATATAACTACTATAAGGGTATGTGCGCACTGGGCGGGTTTTCGGCGGTTTACCTGTGTAAACCGCCGTTTTGCATACATTAGTTTTATTTAAATTTATGTTAATCCAAACCGGCGTTTGGATTAACATTGAAACTAATGTAACCCGCCCAAGCCTGTGCACATACCGGCGGTTACCCAGCGTCATCCGTTGCTAACCCGCAGGTTTCCCAGCGGGTTAGCAAAGAATGACCAAGTTCTAAAAACCGGCCGGTTCTGCAGCGGCTGCAAGCAGAATCATGTGCTGCTTCCAGCCGCTGCAGAATCGCCGCCGAGAACCCGCTGGGCAGCCGCCGGATACCGCCCGGCTCCCGCAGCTCATACCCGCCAAGAAGCCGGTGCACGGCGCCGGAGCTTCCTGGCGGGTCCCGCCAGCAGCCGCCGACCGAACCGCCGGGTAAGTGTGCACTTACCCTAATACTGCCCCTATATACAAGAATATAACTACTATAATACTGCTCCTATCTACAAGAATATAACTACTATAATACTGCTCCTATATACAAGAATATAACTACTATAATACTGCTCCTATCTACAAGAATATAACTACTATAATACTGCTCCTATGTACAAGAATATAACTACTATAATACTGCCCCTATGTACAAGAATATAACTACTATAATACTGCTCCTATCTACAAGAATATAACTACTATAATACTGCTCCTATGTACAAGAAATAACTACTATAATACTGTCCCTATGTGCTGGATATAACTACTATAATACTGCTCCTATATACAAGAATATAACTACTATAATACTGCTCCTATATACAAGAGTATAACTACTATAATACTACTCCTATGTACAAGGATATACCAGTAGTTTTTAAACTACAGACAATCCTACATACTCCGCTACATTAATTCCCTGTTTTGTCCTGGAGAGCGCACACATCTTGGGATCCGGCGTTGTATATACAGTATTACATTATTTCTATCACAGCTGTGATCATTTTCTTATTACACCACTTTTCTCTTCTACTTCCCTCTTTTAAGTAAAGTTACCTGTGACTTGTTGCCTAATTTATTGGCCTCCCTATAAAACCGTCGTTCGGTATAAAACCGTCAGCCTTGCAGGTATAACTATTCTTAGATCTGCCGCATTTGTAGGTATTAGCTGAAGTATAAAAAAGCAACAAGGAAAAAAAATGTGAAAAATCTGCTTTTTTTTTATATTATATTTTTTTTCTTGCATGCTGTAACGATGCCCTGAAATTGCAAGCTAACAAGGCTGTCTCGGTATGACAGAAGCGTAACCTCATCATTTTAATGTAACCTATTATCGGTGTCCCAGTTTTGTTCCAGCTTCTCTTTGATCATGTCTCTTTGTGCAGCTCATCGCTGTGGTTAATGGGGAAACCCGGTGCAGAGATGTTAATGCTAAGACAGGGTAGAAGTTTGGGGTCCCGTCCCCTGGTAAATATACAGAGCTATTTATAAAATCTTATATGCGCGATAAAAAAAAAAAAATCTTTACAAACTTCAATACAATGTAGAATAGACGAGATTAATGCTGATCCTACGTGTATATACAATGGGAATGGCAAAATCTGCTGACTGCGCGAAGACAATGTTTGAGGGTAGAACCAAACCCCTCCAGGCGATTCCTCAAAGTCAAAGCAGGTTCAAGCAGATATACAAAAATGAGGGCAATCTACGACCACTGGCGGAGAGTGAGAAGACCTATATTGTCACTATTCTAGGAAAGTGGAGCACAAATATCTACAGGACCCCAATCCATTGACCTCCTCAGTAGTCCATTCCTGCCAGCCCTTCAAATCACCACCAACCTATAGGGATCCTCAGCACTTTTGTTGTTTAGTAGGCCCATCGCAACGTTATGCACACATGGACTTACTGATCAGAAGACCTACCAGTGATGCCAGAAGGTGGGTGGATGATAGCAGGGTCTGGTCTGGCTGCCATCAACTACTAGATGTGACCACTAGACTAGGGCCGTGGAAAGCTTTTTGCTCAACTCTATAGTCCTGCCTAAACCCTTCCACATATCTTCATCCCCCTTCATATTTTCTATTGCATGCTGATGGACCCTCACACTGCCTCCCACAAGATCAACCAACTCCTTTTCTGCTGCTGTTTGTGGCTCCATCCATCTAATGACACATGGGGATCCACCTGGACAGCCAACTGGACTGGTCGTTCCATACAGAGGGGGTCTACAAGAAGGGGATGATCAAACTGTACTTCCTACACTAAGGTCACTTAATGTATGAGGCATAATGTTAGACGTTGTACCAATCCATAGTGGCAAGTGGCATCTTTTTTGCCATCATATGCTAGGGATCTAGCGTGTGGGTGTCTGATGCTAATTAGCTCCATAAGCTTATCAAGCTCAGCTGTTAGTCTCTATCTTGACACTTTTCAGGAGGTAGTGGAGAAAAGAACCACTAAGGAATGTATGTAATAATAGACAATAATGCACCCCCACTATAAGAGCTGTTCACGAGACAGAGGAGCACCTTCAGTAACCAGCTAATCCTACTAAGGTGCAAGAAGGAAAGATAAGAGGAAATCATTTGTGCCGACTGCTATGGGATTATACATCACTCACCTAAGTGTGAAGTCATCAAAGTGAAGGTCGTTTTATTAGTTTACCAATTGTGTATGACCTGCAATGTATAGCGTTCTGTGCCAACTCTACTGTCTTGTTTTGTTAATTTCTATCATTTATGTTATGTTGTGCTGCTGTGATACACTTCATTGATCCAGAGGGAAATTATGGTATTATATCGTATTGCACTATAATAACTGATGGTATTACATGAGCTGATGGGTCATTGCCTCCCACAAGATCCACCTACTCCTCTTCTGCTGTTTGTGGCTCCATCCATTTTATGATACATGCTACAATAATTACTGATATTATTACATGAGCAGGTGGGTCACTGCCTCCTGCAAGATCAACATACTCCTCTTCTGCTGTTTGTGCATCCTCCTAACTAATGACACATGCTGCTATAATTCTAGATATTATTACATGAGCGGACGGGTCACTGACTCCCGCAAAGGTAAAAGACTCCTCTTCTGCTGCTCTTTGTGGCTCCATACAACTAGTGACACATGCTACTATAATTCCAGTTATTACATGAGCGGACGGGTCACTGGCTCCCGCAAAGGTAAAAGACTCCTCTTCTGCTGCTCTTTGTGGCTCCATACAACTAGTGACACATGCTACTATAATTCCAGATGTTATTACATGAGCGGACGGGTCACTGACTCCCGCAAAGGTAAAAGACTCCTCTTCTGCTGCTCATTGTGGCTCCATACAACTAGTGACACATGCTACTATAATTCCAGATGTTATTACATGAGTGAACAGGTCACTGGCTCCCGCAAGATCAACATACTCCTCTTCTGCTTCTGATTGTATACTCTCTCCCTTAAATACACAGATTTGCAGCTCTATTATCATTACTGTTACTGGCAGAACAATATATGGGCCCTTTGCAGGGTATTATAATACACAATTCCTCCTCTTTTGGAGGCAGAAGTGGCCCCGTTACAAATGTAGTACACCTATCTCGTGCTGCTGCAATTGTTCCCATTTTCTGTCTACCAAGCAGTGACATACCGTAAAGCTCATATGCTCCAATGCAAAATCTCTAAAACGACCCCAAACTATTCTGATCTTTAAATAGTATGTGACCCCTGCCACCACTATAGTTACACCCCTACTGCAAAGTTTCTGTCACTAGTACGAATAGCCAAAATCTGGAGAAAGAAATTAAGCACAAATAGTGTCTTATCCTTTATACACAATTGCCATATTAGTACAGGAAAGGCTCACTCCTGGTGGTTGAGAGAGTCACAACCACGATAAGTGCATGTAACAGCTGTTGCGGACCCATGTGGACAGATGTCAATATAGGGTGATGAATTGGATACAAACCCGCTCTGCTGCTTCACCAGGAACAACATCAGATCAGTCCATATAGATTAAAGATGATTTATTAAGTCAACGCATTTCAAAGCCACCACAAAGCTGATTTGTCCTGAGGAAGAAGCCTGTGGTGGCTTTGAAATGCGTTGACTTCATTAATCATTTTGGATCTATATGGACTGATTTGATATTGTTCCTGGTGAAGCAGCAGCGCAGGTTTATACCCAATTCATCAACTTATTTTGATGATGTCACTAGTATGGGCAGAACTACCAGGAGAGCAGAACTACCAGGAGAGCAGGTCTACCAGGAGAGCAGGTCTACCAGAAAAGCAGGCCTACCAGGAGAGCAGGCCTACCAGGAGAGCAGGTCTACCAGGAGAGCAGGTCTACCAGGAGAGCAGGCCTACCAGGAGAGCAGGCCTACCAGGAGAGCAGAACTACCAGGAGAGCAGAACTACCAAGGAGAGCAGAACTACCAGGAGAGCAGAACTACCAGGAGAGCAGGTCTACCAGGAGAGCAGGTCTACCAGGAGAGCAGGTCTACCAGGAGGGCAGAACTACCAGGAGGGCAGAACTACCAGGAGAGCAGAACTACCAGGAGGGCAGAACTACCAGGAGAGCAGAACTACCAGGACGGCAGAACTACCAGGAGGGCAGAACTACCAGGAGGGCAGATCTACCAGGAGAGCAGGTCTACCAGGAGAGCAGGTCTACCAGGAGAGCAGATCTACCAGGAGAGCAGGTCTACCAGGAGAGCAGGTCTACCAGGAGAGCAGGCCTACCAGGAGAGCAGGCCTACCAGGAGAGCAGGTCTACCAGGAGAGCAGGCCTACCAGGAGAGCAGGCCTACCAGGAGAGCAGGCCTACCAGGAGAGCAGAACTACCAGGAGAGCAGGTCTACCAGGAGAGCAGGTCTACCAGGAGAGCAGGTCTACCAGGAGAGCAGGTCTACCAGGAGAGCAGAACTACCAGGAGGGCAGAACTACCAGGAGGGCAGAACTACCAGGAGAGCAGAACTACCAGGAGGGCAGAACTACCAGGAGAGCAGAACTACCAGGAGGGCAGAACTACCAGGAGGGCAGAACTACCAGGAGGGCAGATCTACCAGGAGAGCAGGTCTACCAGGAGAGCAGGTCTACCAGGAGAGCAGATCTACCAGGAGAGCAGGTCTACCAGGAGAGCAGGTCTACCAGGAGAGCAGGTCTACCAGGAGGGCAGAACTACCAGGAGGGCAGATCTACCAGGAGAGCAGGTCTACCAGGAGAGCAGATCTACCAGGAGAGCAGGTCTACCAGGAGAGCAGGTCTACCAGGAGAGCAGGTCTACCAGGAGAGCAGGTCTACCAGGAGAGCAGGTCTACCAGGAGAGCAGAACTACCAGGAGGGCAGATCTACCAGGAGAGCAGATCTACCAGGAGAGCAGGTCTACCAGGAGAGCAGGTCTACCAGGAGAGCAGGTCTACCAGGAGAGCAGGTCTACCAGGAGAGCAGGTCTACCAGGAGAGCAGGTCTACCAGGAGAGCAGGCCTACCAGGAGAGCAGGCCTACCAGGAGAGCAGGTCTACCAGGAGGGCAGAACTACCAGGAGGGCAGATCTACCAGGAGAGCAGATCTACCAGGAGAGCAGGTCTACCAGGAGAGCAGATCTACCAGAAGAGCAGATCTACCAGGAGAGCAGAACTACCAGGAGGGCAGAACTACCAGGAGAGCAGGTCTACCAGGAGAGCAGGTCTACCAGGAGAGCAGATCTACCAGGAGAGCAGGTCTACCAGGAGGGCAGAACTACCAGGAGGGCAGATCTACCAGGAGAGCAGATCTACCAGGAGAGCAGGTCTACCAGGAGAGCAGGTCTACCAGGAGAGCAGATCTACCAGGAGAGCAGGCCTACCAGGAGAGCAGGCCTACCAGGAGAGCAGAACTACCAGGAGAGCAGAACTACCAGGAGAGCAGAACTACCAGGAGAGCAGGTCTACCAGGAGAGCAGGTCTACCAGGAGAGCAGGTCTACCAGGAGAGCAGGTCTACCAGGAGAGCAGAACTACCAGGAGGGCAGATCTACCAGGAGAGCAGATCTACCAGGAGAGCAGGTCTACCAGGAGAGCAGGTCTACCAGGAGAGCAGATCTACCAGGAGAGCAGGTCTACCAGGAGAGCAGGTCTACCAGGAGAGCAGGTCTACCAGGAGAGCAGGTCTACGAGGAGAGCAGGTCTACCAGGAGAGCAGGTCTACCAGGAGAGCAGGTCTACCAGGAGAGCAGATCTACCAGGAGAGCAGATCTACCAGGAGAGCAGGTCTACCAGGAGAGCAGATCTACCAGGAGAGCAGGTCTACGAGGAGAGCAGGTCTACGAGGAGAGCAGGTCTACCAGGAGAGCAGGTCTACCAGGAGAGCAGGTCTACCAGGAGAGAAGATGATTGGGGGCATTTGCTCTGATAAATTATATACAATTTAATTTTTTTGTGTAGTGGATGAAAATGACTTTTTTCTTTAACTAGTCAACTTTCGCCTTCTACAACATAGTATGGGATGTGATACATTAAATGCATCTCCTTCCTCTCTCCATACTTTAGGAGGGATTGTGTCTCACGTGCTGGGCAGCAGTAAGTAGGGGAACAGTAGAGAAATATCAGTAGGGGGGTCTATTTTGTGTGCAAGGAGATGGATTGCAGCATGTTCTGCCAATGGCAAATATGGGGGGACGAAAAATTGGGAACAAAGTAAATCCAGCTGTGAAGAAGGATCATAAGTGATTGGAAACGCGTTTTAGTTTTTGTCTTGTTCTATCTTTGTGTCAGTTTCAGTTTTACTGAATGGACAGAGTAGACTTTACTTTGTTCTTAATTTTTCAGGCCCCCATATTGGTGAGAATTAGGAGCATTTTGAACTTGTACTTATGACCCTTCTTTCTAGCCATTTTTGGTTAGAGCAATTGATCATCTAATTGTCACGCTGGGTGTGGGTAGACACCCAGCGCTGGACGACAACAGGAGGGGAAAGGAGACCCTGATGCTAAGAGCAAAATGGGAGATGGTGACCCCTAGATAAACTAGCACTGGCACCTGGCTCCCCTAACGTCCCTATACAGTTTCCGCAACTGTCGCCGCCAAGATACCTATTTCCTAACTGACCCTGAACTACTACTAACTAAGGATCAGAGCGGATGAACACTAGTCAGTCCAGCTACCAACTAAAGATAAACACAAGGGAAACAAACAGAGAGGAAGGGAAGAAACACTCAGCTTGAGATGATCCACACAGCATTTAACAGATACTCCAGGATACACTGCTGACCTGAGAAGCTTCCTCCAAACACCTGATAAGCTATCACCAGCAGTGCATCCTGGAAATCAAGGAGAATATATAGACAGCTCAAGGTAAGGGATCAGCTAGGTCATAGTGACCTCCAGCTTTCACTAAAGGGGAAATGCCTCTTAAAGCAACCGAGACATTTTTAAGGTTTTGGACTGTTTGGCCAAATGCTGGGACCTTCTGCGAGTGGCCTCTACAGTCTCATCCGTGCCTTCTGGCACACCCGTGACACTAATGTGAATAAAGCAATCCTGATGATTGCCAATAGCAAATATGGGGTATGAAAAACTAAGAACAAAGCATTGCATCATTGTATCTGTGTCCTGTTTTATATTTGTGCAACATTCAATAAAGCTTGTTTCATTTTTACTGGATCGTGGGAGCTAGATTTTCTTCTTTCCAATTTTTCAGGCCCCCATATTTGCCATTGGAGAAAGTTAGGAAGTCGTTTTAATCACTTGTGATCCTTCTTTATTGCCATTATTGGTTAGATCAGTTGACCAATTAATGTGAATAAAGGTTTCCTGACTCTTGTCAATGGCATATATAGGGGTTTGACAACAAAGTAAATCCAGCAATGAAGAAGATCATAAATTATCTCAAATGTGTTGCATCCTATTTTTTTTGTCTTGTTTTATATCCGTGATGGATTCAAAAAAGCTTTTTTATTTTTACTTAATTGTGTGAACTGGATTTACTTTGATGCTGGACATTGACCTTGTGATCCGCGGTCTGACAGGTAAATGAGCTTAAAGTGTAAATGTAATTTCATTAAAAGAAAAACAGTACTACACTATTGTTAATGATAGCAAATAAAATAATGCTTTTTTTGTGCCATATATATTTCCTGAGCTTCTGAGGGCAGGCTGATAGGGAGCAGTGCAATGTGACAGCAGACAAGGGGTTAACAGAGACCCTAACTGAGCTGTGTGGAGCCAGATGACAGATCAGAAACTTGTACCAAGGACAGAGGAGTTTACACTGATCCTGACATTGCTCTGCAACTGTGCTGTAGGCTGAGCTAATCTGAAACATTGTTTCATTGTTTCCTCACCAGCTGTAGTCAGCAGTGTAGGCCACACCCATTTCCCCTTATATGGTTACATGCTCTGTATTCAGTGAGAAGACAGATCTGACTGATAATAAACATGTGTCTGCTTCACACACAGTGCAGTGGGGACACCTTATGGAAGGTTTATGAATGGTTTTCCCCCAGATTTAAGTTATGAAGTATATTTGAAAGTTTATTATAATCACTTGATCTACATTATGATTAAATGAAAATTTATATGGCGGTTACACTAACTTTCTTTTTTATTACATAGCTCTGAAAAATGGGATCTCAACATGCGACGTATTGCTCTCAAGAAAGATAACTCAGCCCCCAAATGGTGTCTGGAGTGTCAGAAACGAGCGTGCATAAGTGTATGAGAGATTCGAGGGGGTTTTTCGCCAACTTTAGGAATGAGGGGTATGTTGTGAACCAATATGAGGGCAAAGTCCAATTTAAATTTTTGTATGAAAAATTGCTTGCATGTTCAAAATGTGTTTTTCTTGAAAAGTAATCATATTTCTCTGACAAATGAAACGTGAAGCTGCACAAGACTGAAAAATGTGGCTCAATGCGCATTTGTAATATTTTTCATGAATCGGCAACTTCACTCCGGACATGAATGAGATTCTCGAGAGTCAGCACTACATAAATTAAGAAGAGGCTCCGGTCTCCAGTGAAGTCTCCACTCGACCTGTGGAATCAATCCATCGGACATTAATGGGTCGAGGAGATGAGATGTGTCAGGAACGTTCAAACGCACAAGTCTATTTCCAAAGAGGGAAAAGGGCACGAATTTGCTTGAAATACTGCGGTAGACCGCGGAACGTCCCAGCAGTGCCAGCCCTTGTCTTTACCCGAAGCCTCCAGCAATTTCGACTGGAAATAATGTGCTGATACCAGACAATTTCTATAGATGAAAGAAGAGGAAGACTTTCATGCTAATAATATCTCTTAAAATAACAGATGAATCCCTGAATAATTAAATAATGAGAAAATGCTGCACCAAGGTTAAATATGAAAGGGGATTTGGTTTTTGAAGTTACATTAAGGAGGGGGGGGGTACTGTACTTCTCTCCAATGGCTGATATCTTCTTTACAGAAAAGATGAAAGGACTCTTCGATTTGACTCGGCATTGTTTTATGGCCAAGCAAGGTTTCCTTCAGAACCTGTAACATCTTAATTATTTGGAGGAAAAAGAAGTAATAGTCGGGATGACTGCGAGAATTTACAGCTTGGGTGCAAAAAAGTCTTTATGAAAGTAAGTGACTGTACGGGGACTCGAGAAAGGTGGCTCAGCCCTAGTTCATCCGATCCCCTCAACTTCTGGATGGGTAAATCGTGATAGCTCTGGGTCAGCTGGATTTTAAATGTAGTTCATTTCTTTTGTGCCAGCAAGGGTGGGTTGATGTCAGTTTTGCCTTGCTGGCAGCTTCTGTTTGAAGCCAGGCTGGTGACCTCACCCACTTCCTTATAAATAGTCAAATGACTCATCAGCTGATGCCGGTTATAGATAATCCTATTCTGTTCTGTCCTGGGTGGATTGAGGAGCTGCCCTGCTGCTGAAGTCCTGGTTGCAGCTGTGTCGGCTGTGGTCTCTGGTGTTTGGCTACACTTACTATTTTGTGTATTCTTTTGTTTTGTCTCCTATGTGTTACCTGTCCCCATGTTGGATTACCGTAGATTACATTTTGTGTACAAACCGGCCTTGGCTAGTGAAGATGATAGTCAGGGACTAGGCACAGGACGTTGGCAAGGGGAAGGTCACACATAGGGAATTAGGGGAGCTCAGAGAAAGATACAGGCTAGTGGCAGGAGATGTCCCATCCCACGCTCCCGACCCTCAGGGCCTTCCTTCCTTTTATCATCCCCTGTTGTACCTTTGTGTTGTGCCGTGTGCTGGGCATCCCCTGGTCCAGCGTGACAGCAATAATATCAAATAGATGAATGGGAGAGGATTTCAGGGGAAGGGCCACCAAGTGTAACATGCATGGGGAAAGGGGTTGCATGGCACTGTTATTTCATTATTGTTTGTGTGGCACTGCTTCTGAGTCAGTCGACAGGATAGGGGGTACTCGGATACCGGGACAGGTGGCTACCTCAGTGGGGATCACGGCTGGTCGGTTCCCGGTTCCGTGCCCTGGAACCTCAATGGCGGGGTGGGGGTGATGATGATGGGGGAATGGTAATGTGATGCGACCTGTGGTATCTAGTAATAGGGTTACCAGCGTATTTAGGTAACTTTATGGCACTGTGTGAAGACAGGATCTATATTTTTATACAATGTAGATCTCATTTTGTGAATGTCTGAATTTCTGTCTCTGAGAACCAATGTTTATTATAGATATACATTAGATAGCTTCTTCTTTATCTAAAATGAAAGTAAGGAATTTAGGAATTTGAACCTTAGGAATTGTAGATCACACCCACCTGGGTGTATAGATACTAACACTTAGCCAGTAGTATGTATGTATGTATGTTAATGCCATAAGATAAGCTCATCCAATTGTAATGTAATGTATACCTATATAAGTTTGAGTCAATGATATAATAAACACCCTTTTTTCTTTTTGTAGATAAAGACAGCTGCCTCTGATACATTATTTGTCTCAGGGAGGTTACTGCTATTTGTACATACGACATCCCTGTAATTTTTAATGAGGAACACACAAATGTCTTATGCATCACATTTGAGTGGCGATAACACACTGTTATTTCAGCATTGCCACTACTTCTATTTAGTTACCTGTTCGGCACAATTTCAGGATTGTATGTGTGGCAAAAAGGTATAGTATATATAGGTATAGGTAAATACCTAGTCTCTAACTGTCCCTCAGCTCACCCTGGCTAGTGTCAAAGTCGGTGAGTGCACTAGACTTCACCACTGTAATAATATAACATATATAACTCCAAGGTTGTAGCCAAACACCAGGATTGTAAAAAATAGGACTCCAGCAGCTTCCAGAGACGTCTTCACTCTATCATGGTCAGCATAGACAGATTCTATTACCGGCATCAGGTGATGGAACAAGGAACTATATAAAGGAAAGTTGAGTGGTCACAAACTGGTTACAGCTGACAGGAGCTAGCAGCAAGAAAACTGTCATTCACTCTCACTGCACAAGAAGAAAGCTACTGTTTAAAATCCAGTGTGAGACTCGGATCCCAAAACTGTCACAAGACTCCAAGGACAGGAGACTCTCGTGATATTTATGGGCAGTAGGCAGAGTTACCTGCTTCTCTCTGATGTGAGGACTTCTTGCTCGATTATGAACCTTCCTCTTTTATCCGGAGCGGTGAGCTGCTAACTATGAGTGACTCTCGCTCTAGAGACCCCTTTAGTTGACTCGTCAGTGTGTAATTATTCTGTGCTCAGTAATATCTTGGCAGGGTGGTCATGAGATTAAAATCTGTTTCGTCATGTACCGACAAGTACCGGAGTATCGGTCACTGAATTTGTGCATACAATGGAATGTGATGTGAATTCAACCTATTAGTTTTATATTTGGAACGTAAGATGGATGTACATACATATATATATATATATATATATATATATATATATATATATATATATATATATATATCTCATCATGAAGGCTGTGCTCCCTCGGCTTCACCTTGACCCGTCCTTCTCAATGTAGCCAATTAGTGGCAAAGCCTCCAATTTTGCTCCCGCTGGTGCTGACCTTTCCATCCGTGCTGGTCACATCAGACATTAGAGCCGGTGATTAGATTGTAGCGGTTATGTGTCTCTAAAACCTCTCAGACTGATGATAAAGCATCACATCTTTAATTGAATCTATAAATAATCCACACATTTCCCAAAACTTTGCTTTTCAGTCTCTAATTAGAAGATTGTCACATTCAGAGCTGAATTCAAACTTCTGCACGGTGCTGACTTATTTTCTGATCTTAAGGGGGTTTATCAGATTTAAGTAACTGAGCTGCTTTTTTTTTTCTGGAAACAGCGCCACCTCTGCCCACAGGTCGTGTCTGGTACTGCAGTTGAGCCAAGTAGAAATGAATGGGGCTGAGGTATGTGAAGTCCCAGGAAAGGGAGAGATAAGACGTAGCGCACCGTACAAGCTCCTCTCCCACATAAGTCAATCCGCCTCTTGGAGAATCAATCTCTGCCCTGATGGAGCAGATGTTTCCGACGCTTTCGATCATGAAGATAAAGATGAGAGACCTCGTTCCCACAACATCAAATAGTTCATTCCCAAGTAAAAATTACACCTTTAATTACAGGTCCTGCTCAGCCGAGGAAATGGATGAGCCTAAAATCCCAATACGTCAGCACTTCTGCCTGGCATGAAGGGAGTGATCAGTCGTGAGATTTGGCAGCAGGGAAATAGATGGTTTGTGGAAATTGGCAGACAATGAAGATGAGGGCCTTTCTATAAATGTCTAACAATGATACAAGTAGATTTATGAAGACGGTGATCAGTAAGTATTATTGATCGATGGTAGGAGATGACAGCTCGCTGACGGTAAATACTAATAGGGATGCCAACCTGGCAACTAAAGTGGCACAAAGTTCGGTAATATGCATGGAGTGATGTCCAAGATAGTCAGGCAGCATGTCTACCGCTATATACTGCAGGATTTGGAGAGTTCAAGACATTCACCCATAATGGCACCACATTAGCCCCATCCCATGGGAAACTTAGCATTCCTGAAACATGCCACCAGCATCGTTTTTAATTTTGCTCAAAATATAAAGGACTCTGGTAGCAATATTTGGGAAAACAGAAAAAAAATCTCATAAAAAAGTCACATTGTCGGATCAAAATAGGCAACACACATCTATGGGCAGTGGCGTAACTTGAAGCTCATGGGCCTCGATGCAAAAAGCTCCAACAGGGCCCCCAAATATTGCCAATCTTTAATAGCATAAGTCTTTTTCTAAAGGCCAAAGGGACTTTTGGGGCCCCCTAGGCTTCAGGGCCCAGGTGCGATTGCAAGCCCTGCACCTGTTGTAATTATGCCCCTTGTCTATAGGTCCATGAAAGAAATCAGACAGCATTTGAATGCTATTGTACCCATGTGCTATATTGTACATTTAACAGAGAAGAGAAGCTAGTGAAATATTTTTTTTTTCCCCCAAACTGATGAATCTCAGATAACTCATGAAACTTGGACCAAACTTAGACCAACTAATATACGGTAACTCGGACCTGGCTTATAAAACATGTATCAAACTGATGAAACTCAGACCAAACTAAAGAAACCCGGATTAAATCAATGAAACTTGGACCAAACTGATGAATCTTGGAATACACTGCTGAATTTCGGACCAAAGTCATGACGCTCAGACCATGCTCAGACCAGACTGATGAAACTCGGACCAAACTCATGAGACTCGGGCCAAACTCATGAAACCTGGACCAAACCCATGAAACTCGGACCAAACCCATGAAACCCGGACCTAACTCAGACCAAACTAATGAAACCCAGATTAATTCAATGAAACTTGGACCAAACTGATGAATCTTGGAATACACTGCTGAATTTCGGACCAAAGTCATGACGCTCAGACCATGCTCAGACCAGACTGATGAAACTCGGACCAAACTCATGAGACTCGGGCCAAACTCATGAAACCTGGACCAAACCCATGAAACTCGGACCAAACCCATGAAACTCGGACCTAACTCAGACCAAACTAATGAAACCCAGATTAATTCAATGAAACTTGGACCAAACTGATGAATCTTGGAATACACTGCTGAATTTCGGACTAAAGTCATGAAGCTCAGACCATGCTCAGACCAGACTGATGAAACTCGGACCAAACTCATGAGACTCGGACCAAACTCATGAAACTCGGACCACACTCATGCAAGTTGGAGAAAACTCATGCAAGTAGGAGAAAACTCATGCAAGTACAACCAAACTTATCCAAGTCCGACCAAACCCGCGAAACTCGGACCAAAACCCATGAAACTCGGATCACACTCATGAAACTCGGACCACACTCATGAAACTCGGACCACACTCATGAAACTCGGACCACACTCATGAAACTCGGACCACACTCATGAAACTCGGACCACACTCATGAAACTCGGACCACACTCATGAAACTCGGACCACACTCATGAAACTCGGACCACACTCATGAAACTCGGACCACACTGATAAAACTTGGACCAAACTGTTGAAACTAAGAACAAACTTGGACCACACTGATAAAAGTTCAGACCAAATTCACACTGAACTAATGAAACTTGGGCTACACTTAGACCAAAGTGGTAAAACTCATACCAAATTGATGTAACTTGGACCAAACATAGACTAAAGTGATAAAACTTGGACCAAAATCCAACCAAACTGATAACATTTGGACCAAACTGATGAAATAAGAACCAAACTTGAACCAAACTGACGAAACACAGACTAAACTCAGTACAAAGTGAAGAAACTCGGACTAAACTGATTGCAAACATTTATGATGTGTGTACTGTTTTTTCTTGTATAACAAGAATTACTGACATCTGAATGAACAATTCCAGGAATGGTTTGGGTTGTTATATTAGGAGTATAGCAGTTAAACCTGGGACCAAATAATGTTCTACAAAAATGTTGCAATACTCCTTTCAGAAACTTTTCTTATGCCACATTTTTGATGATTTTCAAAAAGTTGTTAATAAAGAATGGATATAAAATAATAATAGAACATGTTCAATCTCCATCCTGTAGTGTTGACATCATGTCCATCAGTCATGTGACTGCTGCAGCCAATCACTGGCTTGTATTTGTATATTACAGCCAATGATTGTTGGACATCATTTTTAGGACCAGACACTGGAGATTGAAGAGGGAAGTCAAGGTTCTTTTATCATTTTATTGATCTGAAAACCACAGAATTTAAAAATCTTGAGATTTTGGCTCCACCGACCCCTTAAAAACAAGAAGTCCAAAGAAATGAATTATAGAGCAATATAAACCTTTCATAATCTAACAGGCAGTGATGAAAGCCATGGCGGAGCCCACGGATCATCGATGCCCTTGACAAATGCCCCTCAGGATATCTGCCCCAGTGAAGACAGAAACACAAGGAGCATCTCCTACATCAACTCCTAATCGTAACCAACACAAATCCAGCAGAACACGTCTCTATTGTCTCTCTCGGAGGAACGGTGTCGATGCCAGGGTCGTTATGTTGATTGCAGAAATAAAAAGCTGAATATCAAATTAAACTGATTAAAATGCCTGAGAAGTAAGTCAGCACACCCCCCCCCCTTCCTCCTTCTCCACCACCCCGGAGGAATAACTCATCCACATCAACATTATCAGGTTCACGAGAGCAGAGACGAGGGCTGTCAAAAACGCACGTCTTGTAACGGGCTTTCAAAGCGATATATCAAAAAGCAAATATTCCATGTAATTAGTGTCTGCGCCATGTTTCCTATAGAAAATACAGTGTGGAGAATAAATAGATGCATTTAAAGGGGACTTGTCACCAGGACAAATGTGGACAGCTTTAGCTCTTGCTGGCTTATTTCAATAGCTAAACCAGCCCCTTTCTGTATGCTGATGCATAGACAGAGAAGGTGTCCGGCTTAAAGGAATTGTCCACTTTTGGGGCCAATTTTTTTTCCTTCTTAAATGCATATCATTGGGGGAAAAAAATATTTTTTGGGTTTTATTAAAATTTTGCAGTTTTGCAAACTAAAACGTCTGTGTTAAGTTGCCTATTGATGGCTGCTGAATGAGTTAATGGATAATTCATCAGTCAATCCACTATGTGGGTCTGTTTCTCTCTTTGACTGCACTCATTACTTGTATTAATTGTATAAAGACACCACACACACATACAATCACACTCCAACCTCTCCACCTCGGCCAAGACCAAAGAGCTGTCTAAGGACACCAGGGACAAAAATGTAGACCTGCACAAGTCTGGGATGAGATACGGGACAATAGGCAGCAGATGGGTGAGAAGGAGACAACTGTTGGCGCAATTATTGTAAAACGGAAGGAACATAAGATGACTGTCAATCTTGCTCATGGAAAATCTCACCTCATGGTGTAATGATTCTGAAAAAGGTCAGGAATCAATCCAGAAGTACACTGGAGGACCTGGTCAATGACCTGAAGGGAGCTGAGCCCAGAGTCTCAGAGATTACTGTCAGTAATACACTACATCATCATGGATCAAAATCCTGCAGGGCATGTTAGGTCCCCTTGCTCACGCCAACACTTGTCTGGGCTCCTTTGAAGTTCACCAATGACCATCTGGATGATCCAGAGGAGGCATAGGAGAAAGTCATGTGATCAGAGGAGGCATGAGAGAAGGTCATATCATCAGAGGAGGCCTGGGAGAGAAGACGATGTGGTCAAATAAAATAGAACTTCTTGACATCAACTCCATTTCCCGTGTTTGGAAAAAGGATGAGTACAAACCCAAGAACACCATCCCAACCGTGAAGAATGGGGGTGGAAACATCATACTTTGGGGGTGCTTTTCTGTAAAGAACACATGACACCTGCACCATATTGAAGGGGGGATGGATGGGGTCATGTATCACGATATTTTGGCCAAAAACCTCTTCACTCAGTAAGAACATTGAGGATGGATTGTGGCTGAGTCTTCCAGCATGACAATGACCTGAAACACACAGCCAGGGCAAATAAAGAGTGACTCCATTAGAAGCATTTCAAAATCATGGAGTGGCCTAGCCAATCTCTAGACCTGACCCCAATAGATAATCTTTGGAGGGAAAATCTTCAGCAGGGACAGGGAAGATGGTTAAAATTGATGGGAAGATGGATGGAGCCAAATACAGGACCATTCTGGAAGAAAACCTGTTGGGAGTCTGCAAAAGACCTGGGACTGGGATGGAGATTTATCTTCCAACAAGACAATGATCCCAAACATAAAGCAAAATCTACAAAGAATGGTTCAAAAAATAACGTATCCAGGTGTTAGAATGACCAAGTCACAGTCCAGACCTGAATCCAATCTAGAATCTGTGGAAAGAGCTGAAAACTGCTGTTCACAAACGCTCTCCATCCAACCTCACTGAGCTCCAGCTGTTCTGCAAGGAAGAATGGGCAAGAATTTCAGTCTCTGGATGTGCAAAACTGATAGAGACAAACCCCAAGAGACTACAGCTGTAATCACAGCAAAAGGTGGCGCTACAAAGTATTAACTCAAGGGGCCGAATAATATTGGCACGCCCCACTTTTCAGTTTTTTATTCTTTAAAAAAAGTTTAAAATATCCAATAAATTTCGTTCCACTTCATGATTGTGTCCCACTTGTTGTTGATTCTTCATAAAAAAATTAGAATTTATATCTTTATGTTTGAAGCCTGAAATGTGGCAAAAGGTTCAAAAGTTCAAGGGGGCGAAATACTTTCACAAGGCACTGCAGATAATTAGATGGATATATTCACCAAAGATGGACAACCAAAAGATTATTAAAGTTGAAGAATTTCCAAATATAGTCATAATTGTAGCCAACCAATAACAAGCCATCTGCCACGCCGTGGACTAAGGAGCGTCCGGATACAGTGCGTGACAGTGACACACAGACCAATGGTGTCAGCTGCACAACACACAAACAGAGGAAACACCGGGGGGGTGGGGGAACAAATGCAATGGAGGGCCCTGCTCATAGGGAATGAGGGAAAGACCTCCTGCACTCACCTGCAGCTGTTTACCGATCTCCCTACTGTTCCTATACAGGTTCTTTCACCCAATCACTGAGCAGGATACCTAATCACTCACTGGCCCTGATGTTAACCCTCAATAGGGAAGTGGCCAGTGTGAGCACTAGTCCTAACCACTGCACTAAAATCAACAAGAGGGGTAGGAAAGACAGAGCGGGACATGACAAGACAACTTCATGCCGCCTGCTGCCACACTCCTTGTCAGTAGGCAATTTGGGAATGGTCAGCTTCTTCAGAGTATCTCCTTCGCCACAGGTAGATAGACCAGGAATGGAGTTCAAACACCAGCAAGGAATGCTGGATCATGTGAGCATATAAAGGAGATGGGAGTGATAACAAAGTAGCCACACCTGGGAAGAGAAGTAAGGAACATTGCATTAACTCCTACACTTGCCAAAGGAAAGGAACACATTTAAAATGAAGTCTCAAGACAGTCACCAGTCACAAGTCTCCAAAGTAGGAGAGACCATGGTGACACCATCATACTTTGGCAATAATTCTGTGTCACACGGCTGTGTCGTGGAACGATCATTCACCAGTCGATTGTTTAACCAACTGACGTCTGTAGAATGTGTTCGGCCACCTTTGCAGAAAGGGGCGATGTCTAGAGGTGCAGCTCCTGAGATGAACGCGAAGTCTAGATGTAATGGCATTTCTAAATTAAATTAGATACAATGTTGAACTTTTTGTAGCATTTTCTCACCCGTCTATGGCTTTTATTTATATATATATTAAAATGTTCGGTCAATGAAACATTGAGAGGAAATGTTAAGATTGTTCGGCTTAGAGGAAGAATGCATTTAATGTTGTAAATGTAATAATTTAGCCTTTTAAATGTCCTGGACGGTTGAATATCAGATGTCTCGGGCTGTCACTGTGTGTCTTCCACGAGTTATCTCAGATGGTAAACACAGCCATGGTTTTGGTCACTTGGCATTTTTCGTCTCAAAGTCATTTTTTTTTTCTTCCTGCTGAAATCTGCGATTTGACATTTTGAAGAATGTCAGCGTACTTAGCAGATTTGTAATTAACTTCTTCAGTAAAAATAGAGGGGAGACCAAATTAAAAGGCAGAAATGTTAGTGTGGCCAGGTAATTATAGGCCTGGGCAACCAAAAACACACAAAAGGAAAATGAGTGGGTGAGAATGGCGCCTTACAATGTGTCCCGCGAGCTCGTGTTAATTGTGAAGGTTTAGAAGAGATAAGCCAAGTAATGACAATGGAGGCCGGACGATTGGCACAGAGGACTATAATGTAACTATGTTATTATGGAATTAGACTTTGACAAGAAGGGGGAACGACTGGAGTATGCCGATGACATAAAATCCAATCAGATGGTAAATAGTAGAGTAAAAATGGCCCAAACTGCCAATATAGGTGGGATCAGTCAGGATTCTAATGTAGATGGGGCCTCCTGACACTCTCCTGACAAATGGTGTCACAAGTGTCCTTAGGAGACATGTGGCAGGTTTGGGATGTAAGTCTTACATTGCCCTGTGAGACTCTTAGTTGCTTTCTTTTGGTGCAGTAAGGGTTTAATAATCTTACCTTGCTGGTAGTCCTGGTCAGTTCTATCTCAGGTGTAGCTGGTTTGTGACCACTCCCTTTCAATAGTGATGCTGGTTTTGGAATAGCTTCATAAGAGCTGACTGTTGTGGAGAGAGGAAGTCTCTTGAAGTAGCTGCAGCTTAATATCTTGCAACCCTGGAGTATGGCTGCAACTGTTGGTGTATATCCTTTTGCTTATGTTCTCTGTTTGTCTACCTTCCCTATTGGAACATTGTAGAGGTGTGTACTAGGCAAGATAGGTCGATGAACAGCACAGGAACTAGGCACCTGATGGTGGCGGAGAAAGGACCCGCTTAGGGAGTGCAGGGTGCAGACACAGGGAAAAGGGTCATGGTTAATATCCTTACCCTAACCTATCATAAGGGCTTTCCTACCCCTTTTCCATCTCCCATTGTACCTCTGTGTCGCATCATGAGCTGGACATCCGCTAGTCCGTGCGTGACACAAGGATTGGCATGATGGCTTTCCAATAACCATTTTTGTTCTCTGGGAGATAAGCCGCCTCCAGGGGATTCTGGTAGTGGCTCTCATTTTGAGAACACAACCAAGCTGAATGTTCCTTTGTATGGAGAACCCCGTAAGATGAAGCTAATGGCCAAATGATTATTTGGCCAACAGCTATCGAATTGGTCTGGGTGCTGGTACAGCTGAAGATGTAGGCTGTGGGAGTTTGGATGGATGGTCCTCTTGCTAACAAAAGCAGATCACTTAAGATATCCATCTGATGCCCCAGTGTCTCCTGCAAGATGTCTGTTTGCCTCTTCATTTGGTGACTTTTTCCTCACTAATATCAAAATTCTACAATTTCATTCTAGTACAGAGGTAATTTGCATCAATTTCCCATGGAGCATTTCCAACATGAATCAACACAGAGATGGTACCTTTACAACAGGGTTTGTCAGAACAATATGACTGTTCAAACCAAGCACTTGCACTCACCGCATGATGGCACCACCAAACATTTAGGTCCGTCATACCTGCTTGTTTTTCCTCTTCCTCAACCTTGTCTATCTTGATTGAAGGCCCATCATATTCCAAAGTTTGTCATAATAAATCATGTCATAAATCCAAAAACTATTTGCTCTTTCTCTTTTTACTGATGCTTCTGTCAGGTGATATCTCTCCCAACCCTGGTCTGCCCTCTGCTAACTTCAACCCCTCTTCCACCTCACACAGAAACCTCACTAACCTTAACATCACCTGCACACCTTCATCTCCCTCTTTTAAATTCGCTCTCTGGAATCCATGCTCTGTATGCAACAAACTTCCCTTCATTCATAACTCTCTTAACCTCCTGGCCCTCACTGAAACCTGGATCCAGGATTCAGACACTGCTTCCCCTGCTGCTATTTCTCACGGTGGCCTACACTTCTCCCATTCACCAAGACCAGGGAACAGAGATGGTGGTGGAGTTGGCTTACTCCTGTCTTCACAATGTGCTTTCCAGGTCATCCCTCCAGCCCCATCACTCTCTTGAGGTTCACACCATTAGGCTATTCCATCCCCTTCCCCTCAGAGTAGCAGTGGTATACCGCCCCCCAGGATCACCCACCCAGTTCCTCGACCACTTCTCTGCATGGCTGATACACTTCATGTCCTCAGAATTATCAGCCCTCATTTTGGGAGACTTTAACATTCCCATAAACAGCCCCATCTCCCCATCTGCATCCCAGCTCCCATCTCTAACCACGACTCTTGGCCTCTCACAGCTCTCAACCTCTGAGACACACAAGGATGGTAACACCCTTGACCTGGTCTTTATCCGACCCTGATCAACCTCCTCCCTAGATAATTCATCTCTTCCCCTCTCTGACCACAACATTATCTCCTTCACACTCACTAACCCTCACCCACCACAGTCCACCCCTACCTATCAAACATCCAGAAATCTACAGGCCATTAACCCTCATGCACTCACATGCACTCACAGACTCTCTTATCTCATCACTGTCCCCAATCTCCTCATTCTCCTGTCCAGATCTGGCAGTAAATCACTATAATATCCAGGGGCGTAACTACCGGCATAGCAGACGTAGCGGTCGCTTTGGGGCCCGGCGCTTGAGGGGGACCCGGACCCAGCGCCGCTACGCTGCTATCCGGTCAGCTACAGGCCCTCAGTGTGTATATACAGGCCCCCCACTCCTCCCTGCCTGCTGCACACGTCACCTGTAAAGGAATACATCATACTTACTTATCCCTGCCGGCTGTCGCTGTTGCCGCTCTGCACCGCGCTCCGTCTTCATCCAGCTTCTTCCTGGTTGTGACGTCATTGCCTGCACCCGCCGGTCACAACCAGGAAGAAGCTGGATGAAGACGGAGCGCGGTGCAGAGCGGCGACAGCGGCAGCCGGCAGGGATAAGTAAGTATGATGTATTCCTTTACAGGTGACGTGTGCAGCAGGAAGGGAGGAGTGGGGGGCCTGTATATACACACTGGGCCCTGTATATAGCCACTGGGGCCCTGTATATAGCCACTGGGGGCCTGTACATAGCCACTGGGGCCTGCATATAGCCACTGGGGGCCTGTATATAGCCACTGGGGCCCTGTATATAGCTACTGGGGGCCTGTATAGTCACTGGGGGCCTGTATATAGCCACTGGAAGCCTGTATATAGCCACTGGGGCCTGTATATAGCCACTGGGGGCCTGTATATACCCACTGGGGGCCTGTATATAGCCACTGGAGGCCTGTATATAGCCACTGGGGGCCTGTATATAGCCACTGGGGGCCTGTATATAGCCACTGGGGGCCTGTATATAGCCACTGGGGGCCTGTATATACCCACTGGGGCCCTGACTGTATATACCCACTGGGGCCTGTATATACCCACTGGGGCCCTGACTGTATATACCCACTGGGGCCTGTATATAGCCACTGGGGGCTTGTATATACCCACTGGGGGCCTGTATATACCCACTGGGGGCCTGTATATACCCACTGGGGCCCTGACTGTATATACCCACTGGGGCCTGCATATACCCACTGGGGCCTGTATATACCCACTGGGGCCCTGTATATACCCACTGGGGCCCTGTATATACCCACTGGGGCCCTGTATATACCCACTGGGGAGGCTGCTGTATACCACTGGGGCTGCTGTATATACTGCTGGGGCCTGTATATACCACTGGGGAGGCTGCTGTATATACCACTGGGGCTGCTGTATATACCACTGGGGAGGCTGCTGTATACCACTGGGGCTACTGTATATACTGCTGGGGCCTGTATATACCACTGGGGAGGCTGCTGTATACCACTGGGGCTGCTGTATATACTGCTGGGGCCTGTATATACCACTGGGGAGGCTGCTGTATACCACTGGGGAGGCTGCTGTATACCACTGGGGAGGCTGCTGTATACCACTGGGGAGGCTGCTGTATGCCACTGGGGCTGCTGTATATACTGCTGGGGCCTGTATATACCACTGGGGAGGCTGCTGTATATACCACTGGGGCTGCTGTATATACCACTGGGGAGGCTGCTGTATACCACTGGGGCTACTGTATATACTGCTGGGGCCTGTATATACCACTGGGGAGGCTGCTGTATACCACTGGGGCTGCTGTATATACTGCTGGGGCCTGTATATACCACTGGGGAGGCTGCTGTATACCACTGGGGAGGCTGCTGTATACCACTGGGGAGGCTGCTGTATACCACTGGGGAGGCTGCTGTATGCCACTGGGGCTACTGTATATACTGCTGGGGCCTGTATATACCACTGGGAAGGCTGCTGTATACTACCACTGGGGAGGCCTGTATACCACACTGCTGGGGGCTGTATACCTGTGCTGGGGTCCACCCTCGGCTTATACACGAGTCAATAGGTTTTCTCAGGTTTTGGGGGCAAAAGTAGGGGGTCGGCTTATACACGAGTATATACGGTAAACTTGGTGGCGTCAGACTGTTAACACCGATTCGGTAAGGGGGTGTGTCTTGAAGGGGGCGTGTCATTGGGGGCGTGTCTTGGAGGGGGCCCCGTTCAAAAGTTTGCTATGGGGCCCTGCCAGTTCTAGTTACGCCCCTGATAATATCACTCTCAGAAGCATCCTGGACCAAGTAGCGCGCCTCACCCTCAGAACCTCCAAACATAGAACAAAACAGCCTTTACTCACATCACAAACTCGATTCCTCCAGCGATGCTCTAGGAGTGCTGAACGCCTATGGAGGAAAACTCGCTCACCAGAAGACTTTATTCATTAAATTCCTGCTAAAAACCTACAACTCTGCCCTTCACCTCGCCAAACAGACCTACTTCACCACCCTGATCTCCTCACTATCCAACAATCCAAAAAGACTCTGACACCTTTCATTCTCTCCTCAGTCCTACAGTGCAGGCCCCCATCACTGACCTCTGTGCTGATTATCTGGCCTCTTACTTTATGGAGAAGATAGACAACATCCGCCAGGAAATCAGCTCCCAGCCTCCAAGCGCTGCCACTCCCATTCTTCCCCACATCTTCTCCAACTCACTCTCCACGTTTGACCAAGTTACAGAAGAAGAGGTTGCCAGGCTCCTCTCTTCCTCTGATGTCACCACATGCACTACTGACTCCATTCCCTCACACCTACTCCAGTCTCTCTCTCCGGTCGTCACCACTCACCTAACCAAAATCTTCAACCTCTCTTCTGGTATCTTCCCCTCCTCTTTCAAACACTCAATCATTACTCCATTATTAAAGAAAGCTTCTCTCGACCCATCCATTACAAATCTAGTCTCCAATCTCCCCTTCATCTCTAAAATCCTGGAGCACCTGGTCTACTCCCACCTCACCCGTTACCTCTCCGCTCACTCTCTTCTAGACCCATTACAGTCTGGCTTCTGCCCCCTTCACTCTACAGAAACTGCCCTCATCAAAGTGACCAATGACTTTCTGACAGCAAAACGTAATGGTGACCACTCTCTACTTATTCTTCTTGATCTCTCTGCAGCTTTTGACACTATTGACAACATCTCTCTATGTTGCACTCCATTGGTATAAAGGACACCACTCTCTCCTGGCTCTCTTCTTATCTTTCGGACCGCTTTTTCAGGTATCATTTGCTGGCTCCACTTCCTCCCCTCTTCCTCTCACTATTGGGGTCCCTCAGGGTTCAGTTCTTGGAACTCTTCTCTTCTCTCTCTACACAGCCCCGATCGGACAAACCATCAGCAGATTTAGCTTCCAGTACCAGTCTCTATGCTGATGACACACAATTATACACTTCAGCCCCTGACCTTACCCATGCGGTTTTAAAGAACACCAATGACTGTCTAGCTGCAGTTTCCAACATCATGTCCACTCTCTATTTAAACCTCAACCTTTCCAAAACTGACCTTCTTTTGCTCCCGCCCTCCACTAACCTCCCTAAATCTGACATCTCTCTCTCAGTGTGCGGTACCACGGTAACACCTAGGCAGCAGGCTCGCTGTCTGGGTGTCACGTTTGACACCGATCTCTCCTTCACCCCCTATATACAATCTCTCGACCGTTCTTGTCGCTTACACCTGAAAAACATCTCTAGAGTCCGCCCCTTTATCACCATGGAAACAACTAAAACCCTTACCGTGGCCCTAATCCACTCCCGCCTTGATTATTGCAATTCTCTATTAATTGGCCTCCCCCTCTCTAAACTTTCCCCTCTACTGACCATCCTTAATGCAGCAGCCAGGATCACTTACCTGGCCAATCTTTACTCAGATGACTCCACTCTGTGCCAGTCATAGTAACATAGTAACATAGTTTTTAAGGTTGAAGGAAGACCTTAAGTCCATCTAGTTCAACCCATAGCCTAACATGTTGATCCAGAGGAAGGCAAAAAAAAAAAAAAAAAAAAAAAACAACCCATGTGGCAACACTAAGCTCCACATTGGGGAAAAAAATTCCATCCTGACTCCACATACGGCAATCAGACTAATTCCCTGGATCAACGCCCTATCAAAGAATCTAGTATGTATAACTGGTAATATTATAGTTTTCAAGAAAGGCATCCAGGCCCCTCTTAAATGTTAGTAGTGACTCACTCATTACAACAGCATGTGGCAGAGAGTTCCATAGTCTCATTGCTCTTACAGTAAAAAATCCGCGTCTGTGATTATGATTAAACTTCTTTCCTCCAGACGTAGAGGATGCCCCCTTGTCCCAGTCTCAGGCCTAAGAGTAAAGAGATCATTAGAAAGGTCTCTGTACGGCAGAGGCGTGGCCTGCGGCTCCATGTGAAGTCGCACTCACAAGGAGCTCCCGGTGCTTACTAAAAAGCGACGGAGTTAATGTCCTTTTAGGTCATTTTCTACCACATAGAAGCGGTCAACCTGATCACTATTACTCAGAGGAAAAGCGAGGCGAGTTTGGTTGATTTTCACCCAGGAGGAACGCTTACATCGAAGGTGATCCCATCTCCCTCACAGCTCTAAGGGACCGGCGCCATCTTGGCCCCACATGTCATCACTGCTGCAGATAATCAAGCTGGCCTGAGTGAAGGGTACTGGCAACAGCTGGCACATTGAAGCATAACCCGGCGGGGACTTGAAGCTGCAGCACATTACCGGAGCTGTGACCTGCATAACGGTAGGGACTCGTACCAGTCTGCCCCGTCCCGCTCCACCCTGTTCTGCCTACCACAACAGCCGTGAGGGGGGTTAAGAGACTTACTTGAGTCCTGCCACATCGATCGTAGGTGTGGTGTGTGCAGGTGAGACCCACGGTGCACATAATCCCCAGTGGAAGAGAGGAACTACTTTATTAACAGCAGGTATGAGGGGCGGAGTGATCTCTGGAGCAGAAAGAGGTCCCCACTGCTGAAACAAAGCCCCATACTGTGACACAGCCTCATAAAGCTATTAGCTAACAAGCTGAAGTTGCTGTGAAGTAAATCTATCTGTATTAACTGTCAGAAGTCACAAATCTGTTGGCACTCAAGTGCTATAACACTAGAAGCTGACACCATTCGCCATAAGAAAGTCTGCAGAGCACAAAAGAACAGTGATAATCTGAGGCTCCTTTGTTGACACATTATACTTATTTACCTCACAGATAAGCCCACTACAAGGATATCCTGCAGATAAGGGATTTACAGACATTTAAAGACATACTATATATATGTTTGTTGACATACTATATGTAGGAAGTCCTTGCTACAGAGGCGAACCACTGAGTTCAGGAGACAAAGATACAGACTTAGTGCCTGAAGCCCTTTCTAGTTCTCTCCTACACAGACAGAGAGGCAGATGTCGAGCAGAGCATAAAAGTGTGACACCTTCAGACTAAAAATTGTGTATGAACAGCAGTCTCTATATTGTAGAGCTGAACTGAACTGTCTCTGGGCAGGCAAGGGATCTTACCAATCAGAGATCTCTTACAAAAAAAAAAAATAAATAAATAAATCGTAGCCCTGCAGCACACAAAAATCTGTATAAGGACATAAACTACTCACTGAGATCTACATTAGAAGGACTAGTGCAGACAGTCACAAAAGCTGCTGTATGACAGGAAATAAAAGATATTATACGTAAACTTAAAAAGAACAAATCCCCAGGACCCGATGGTCTTCAGAACGAATATTTTTTAGCGTGCGAACATTTACTCACCCCTTACATCACTAAACTAATTAACTCTTTTTCTGATGGTAGCCAGCCGATCCCACATGAGATGCTCCAAGCGCTTATAACAGTTATTCCCAAAAATAAAGGGGACAAAGACTTAGTTTCTAATTATAGACCCATCTCCCTCCTGAACACAGATATTAAAATTATATCAAAAGCGATTAATTCTAGAATGCAAAAAGTGATCCCGACCTTGATCCACAAAGATCAGACTGGATTCACTCAAAAAAGGAATTCAACAGATGCGACAAGAAGACTCTTAAACTTGACAGCGTATGCTGAGCTCTCGAAAGCCCCTATGATAGTGGTCTCTGTCGACGCAGAAAAAGCGTTCGACAGAGTCCACTGGGGATACCTGTTTGAGGTTTTGCATAAATTTGGACTTTCAGGACCCATATTCAATTCCATTCAAGCTTTATACACCACACCATCAGCAAGGCTCCTTACTAATAATCATATGTCCGCCCCTTTCTTGTTGACAAATGGCACAAGACAAGGCTGCCCCCTCTCGCCCTCCCTTTTCAATTTATTTATTGAGCCATTAGCAGAAAAGGTAAGATCTAGCCCGTCAATTTCTGGTATTTCCCTGAATCGAGAATCATATAAAATCAGTTTGTTCGCTGACGATATAATACTAACCCTCACAAATCCGGCGACGTCTATGCGGGACCTTCTCTTACTCATGAATGAATTTGCTGCGATTTCCCATTACAAAATCAACATTGCCAAAACACAAGTACTCAGCTATAACCTCACAGATCAGATGATTTCCTCCCTCCAACAGGGCAATGAGCTGGATTGGGATAAAAAGTATCTAGACTACTTAGGAATCATAGTCACTAAATCCACTTCCAAAATATATGATGCAAATCTAGGAAAGCTGTATAAAGCTCTTCAAATGGACCTAGCTAACATTTCCAAAACTGAACTAACGTGGTTAGGCAAAATAGAGGCGTACAAATTATTTATACTGCCCAAAATACTTTACATTTTTCGTTCAGTCCCCCTTCAGCTTAACTCAGCTTGGTGCAAAAAAATTCAAGCTCAATTATCTAACTTTATTTGGGGGGGAAAAAAACCCAGAACCTCTCTCTCTATTCTAGAAAAAAGTAAACTACACGGAGGTCTAGCAGTGCCTAACATCTCAGCTTACTATAATTCAGCGCTTATCAGACTTAGCCAAAATTGGTGGGGAGGAGAAGAAGAGAAGCCGAGATGGATGGAGATAGAGAAAGCACTTAATCACTCGAGAGATCTCCAATGGACACTACTCGCTTATTTATGCGACAAGACCAAGAAATTACCTAAAGAACCAACGTTAAAGGCTACCATACGCTCGTGGAGAACTCTCACCACGAAATTATACGCAACAAATCATAAACCTTCTCCACGTTGGATCTCAGTTTACCTCCTACCAGCTCTATCGGCAGATATAGATGTAAGTGTATGGACCAATTGTGGAATCCATACTCTCTCAGACTTACTTGATGACAATATGCAACTCAAATCCTTTGCAAGTCTTAGAACCAAGTTTAATTTGCCAAGCGAAGAGGTTGGGAACTGGAACAAAATAAAACGTACACTCAATAAAAATAATCTGAGTCTCCATCTCCCGCTAAACATAACTCAACTTTTCCGTTTTAACCAATCGAACATCTTTTGGTCTTTCAAGTCTATTTACAAAGAATGGAACCTTGATTCTTCATTTTCCAGCGCTTCTAACATAGGTGCATGGAGTAAGGAACTCCAAATCTCTCTCCCTGCTGATCTAATTGAAGATACACTCAAAATAGTTTACAAAAGTCTCTCATCTTCAGTTCTTTTGGAATCTTACTACAAAACCTTGACTAGGTGGTATTTCACCCCTACAAGACTCCATAAATTTTCAGAAACTATATCACCATTGTGCTGGAGGAACTGCGGAAAACCTGGCACAATGTCTCACATATTCTGGGACTGTCCCATCCTGCGCCCATTTTGGGGGAAAATACAACTTCTAATCTCCGACATAACAGGGATCGACTTGGACCTCTCGCCAGAACTCGCGCTGCTCCTGATAGGAATAAATGTAGTACCACCTGAGCTCAGAGCGCTCATCATACACATTTTGATTGCCTCAAAAAATGGTGTAGCGGCTCGATGGAAAGACCCAGATCCACCAACGTTTGAAACAATACTGGGGACTATTGCAGCTCACAATGTGTATGAATACACGTTCGCTCTGAGGAACAATCTTCAAGGAAAGTACAGTAACAAGTGGTTAACATGGAACCAGTTTTTCTTTCAACAGGATGCCCCCATAATATAAACTTGATCGAATTAGCTTTCAATATGCTATGAGCGAAGTTTAGTTGAGCATAACTTTAAAGTATTTTTCCCTCCTTCCCTCCCTGCTTCCCCCCCCCCCCTTCCTTTCCCACCACCCACCCTCCAACCGCATGTGTTTATAAGAATGACACAATTGGTTATGGTTTATTGTTAGTTGTTAACTTGACTCTTGTCTTCTAATGTGTGATTATCTTAATGTATTGCTACTTGTTATGACCTCCTTGTAAGTTTATATCTAATTCAATAAAAAAAAAAAACGTTGAACAAAGAAAGGTCTCTGTACTGTCCCCTCATATATTTATACATTATTATAAGATCACCCCTAAGCCTTCGTTTTTCCAAGCTAAATAACCCCAAGTTTAATAACCTGTCTTGGTATTGCAGACCCCTTAGTCCTCTAATGACTTTTGTCGCTCTTCTCTGGACCCGCTCTAGTTCAGCTATGTCTTTCTTATACACCGGAGACCAGAATTGTACACAGTATTCTAAGTGTGGTCGCACTAGTGACTTGTATAGAGGTAAAATTATGTTCTCCTCATGAGCTTCTATGCCTCTTTTAATGCATCCCATTATTTCATTTGCCTTTGCAGCAGCTGCCTGACACTGGCCACTAAATGTGAGTTTGTCATCTACCCATACACCCAGGTCTTTTTCAGTGACAGTTTTGCCCAGTGTTTTACAATTAAGCACATAATTATACCTTTTGTTTCCTCTGCCCAAGTGCATGACTTTACATTTATCCCCATTAAAGCGCATTTGCCATTTAGCAGCCCAAGCTTCTAGTTTACATAAATCCTCCTGTAATATAAAATTGTCCTCCTCTGTATTGATTACCCTGCAGAGTTTAGTGTCATCTGCAAATATTGAGATTCTACTCTGTATGCCCCCTACAAGGTCATTAATAAATATATTAAATAGAAGCGGGCCCAACACTGACCCCTGTGGTACCCCACTGTTAACTGTGACCCATTCTGAGTGTGTTCCATTAATAACCACCCTTTGTTTCCTATCACTAAGCCAGTTCTTAACCCACTTACACATATTTTCCCCTATCCCCATTGCCCTCATTTTATGTATCAACCTTTTGTGTGGCACCGTATCAAAAGCTTTTGAAAAGTCCATATACACCACATCCACTGCATTTCTTTGGTCCAGTCCAGAACTTACTTCTTCATAGAAGCTTATCAGATTAGTTTGACAGGAATGGTCCCTCGTAAAACCATGTTGATAATGGGTCATGAGGTTATTTTTCTTCAGATACTCCAGTATAGCATCTCTTAGAAAACCCTCTAGGATTTTACCCACAGTAGAGGTTAAGCTTACTGGCCTATAATTTCCAAGTTCAGTTTTTGTCCCCTTTTTGAATATTGGCACCACATTTGCTATATGCCAGTCCTGTGGTACAGACCCTGTTATTATGGAATCTTTAAATATTAAAAATAATGGTCTATCTATGACAGTACTTAATTCCTGCAGCACTCTGGGGTGTATCCCATCCGGGCCCGGGGATTTGTCAATTTTAGTGATTTTTAGACGATGCCGTACTTCCTCTTGGGTTAAGCAGGTGACATTTAATTGAGACTTTTTGTTATCACTGATCATATTGTCTGTCATGGGATTTTCTTGTGTAAATACTGTTGAAAAAAAGTCATTTAGCATATTGGCTTTTTCCTCATCCACCATTTCACCCAGACTATTTTTAAAGGGGCCAACACCATCATTTTTTAGTTTCTTACTATTTATGTAGTTAAAAAATATTTTGGGATTCTTTTTACTTTCTCTGGCAATGAGTCTCTCTGTCTCAATCTTTGCTGCCTTGATTTGCTTTTTACAAATGTTATTTAATTTTCTGTATTTAATGCCTCATCACTACCTACTTGCTTTAATTCCCTAAATGCTTTCTTTTTGTCACATATTGCACTTCTTACCGCTTTATTTAGCCATAGTGGTTTCCTCCTATTTCTAGCATACTTATTCCATAGGGTATATATTGTGCACAGGTCCTATTCAGGATGCTAATAAACATCTCCCATTTGTGTTGTGTACTTTTATGTCTCAGGACATCGTCCCAGTTTATTGCACTAAGATCATCTCTCAACCGTTGGAAATTTGCCTTCCTGAAGTTTAGTGTCCTTGTAGCCCCTCTACTACACATCTTAGTAAAGGATACTTGAAAGCTTATTAAGTTATGATCACTATTACCCAAGTGACCTCCAACCCGTATATTTGATATGCGGTCCGGCCTGTTAGTTAATATTAGGTCCAGCAGTGCCCCCCTTCTTGTTGGGTCCTGAACCAGTTGTGAAAGGCAATTGTCTCTCATAGTTTTCAAAAACGTATTACCTTTGCTGGAACTGCAGGTTTCTGATCCCCAATGTATTTCAGGGTAGTTGAAGTCCCCCACTATAATGACTTCTCCCTGAGTCGCTGCTTCATCTATTTGCTTTATGAGGATATTCTCCTCCACTTCCATCATTGTTGGGGACTTATAACAAACCCCTATCAGTAATTTATTATTTTTTCCCCCTCCCCTTATCTCCACCCACAGGGACTCTACATTTCCATTAGATTCACCTATATTATCACGCAGGATGGGTTTTAAGGATGATTTTACGTATAAACATACACCTCCTCCTCGCCTATTTGTACGGTCATTTCTGAACAGACAATAGCCCTGTAAATTAACAGCCCAGTCATGGCTCTCATCCAGCCATGTCTCCGATATCCCCACCATGTCATAATTATTTTCCAACAAAATCAATTCTAATTCCTCCATTTTGTTGGTGAGGCTTCTGGCATTAGTGTACATGCACTTTATGCATCTCTCTTTACCTCTATTCCTTCCTACTAGATTGACTGTTCTAATCCCACCCCCCATGCCACCCCCAATTTTATTACTTGTGCCCAGGTTACTATTTACACTATCTTCCCCTCCTATACAATGAACACCCTCCCCCCCAATCCCTAGTTTAAACACTCCTCCAACCTTCTAGCCATTTTCTCCCCCAGCACAGCTGCACCCTCCCCATTGAGGTGCAGCCCGTCCCTAGCATAGAACCTGTAGCCAACAGAGAAGTCGGCCCAGTTCTCCAGGAACCCAAACCCCTCCTTCCTACACCAATTCCTGAGCCACTTATTTATCTCCCTAATCTCCCTTTGCCTCTCTGGTGTGGCACGTGGTACAGGTAGTATTTCAGAGAATACTACCTTGGAGGTCCTTGCCTTAAGCTTGCAGCCTAATTCCCTGAAATCATCTTTAAGGACCTTCCACCTACCTCTAACTTTGTCATTTGTGCCAATGTGCACCATGACCGCTGGGTCCTCACCAGCCCCTCCCAGTAATCTGTCAACCCGGTCAGCGATGTGCCGGACTCGAGCACCAGGTAGGCAGCACACTGTTCGATGATCTCTGTCTTTGTGACAGATTGCCCTATCTATTCCCCTAATAATTGAGTCCCCCACTACCAGCACCTGTCTGGCCTGCTCTACTCTCCTGTTTCCCCCTTACTGGAGCAGCCACTCCTCTGGCTTTCAGAGGTCATGCACTGGCTGCCTATACACAACAGGATCAAGTTCAAATTGCTTGTTCTCACCCACAAAGGTCTTCACAATGCAGTATCCCCCTACATCTCCTCCCTCATCTCTGTCTATCACCCCACCCGTTCTCTACGTTCTACAAATGACCTTCGACTACCATCTGCACTAATCCGAACCTCCCACTCACGGCTTCAAGACTTCTCCCGAGCTGCACCAATTCTCTGGAATGCTCTACCCCACGAAATCAGGACCATCCACAACTTGCATGGCTTCAGACGCTCCCTAAAAACACGTCTTTTCAAGGCGGCCTATCATGCTCCCTAACAAAATTCATTTGTACTGTACATAGCCCATTTAGTATCTCTCTGGACGTAGCTTTTCTTCAAACTCCACCAAACCCAAAAGGTCTACTCAAATTGTCTGGTGACCGTTCATGTAACTTTATTTCTATCCCCCATTTCCTCAAGATGCCTGGACCATCAGTGTAATAAGACCCTGCACTTTGTGTAACCCCTATCTTGTTGTAGATTGTAAACTCTTTTGAGCAGGGTCACCTTTATTTTTGCTTTATCTATTGTATTTTTTAAATTGATTCTATGCTTATTGTATAGTTTCCTATTATTGTACTGTATTCCTTCTCTACTGGAATTACTGTATTATATTGTGTATTTTCGTTTATTAACCACTGTATTGTAAAGCGCTGCGTAATATGTTGGCGCTATATAAATAAAGATTTATCATTATTATTATGGCTTTGAAGAGCCAGAGAAAGGCAGATAGAGAGGGAAAGAAATTAGGAAGATACACTTCAATATTTGGTTATGATGAACAGAGCGTCTGTACTTGGGTTGAACAGAGTCCCTTTAAGTCTTCAACCATGTCAACCATAGCCATGGAGAGATACAAATGGAGAACACAAGTATAACCATGTGAAGATTTCCTTGGAGAACATAAGTCAAAACAATCATAATGTGGTCTTCATGAAGGATGGAAGCAATGCAATGTAGAAGACAAGTCAACCACAGCTATGGAGAATGCTCAATAGGAAGCACCAGCCAAGTGCAAACAACGACAAGTCTCCATTGATAAACACAACCAAATATAACTTGTGTGAAGGTTCTATTGATGATGGAAGCAAGTAAAATCCATTGATGGGACTATATGAAGAACATAAGTCAACATCAGTCATGGAAAGTGTCCATTGAACAGTCATATAGTCAAACGCGGCTGACCGCGGTTTTTTTCGCGGCCGCACCTGCCGCAAGTGCAAAACCGCACTTGCCGCACCTGCCGCAAGTACGCCTATACTTTGCATGGCGTTTACCGCAACCGCGCCGCAAGTGCAGCCGGTATGCGGTACTCGCGGCAGATGCGGTTTTTTCACCGCATCTGCCGCGAATTTAAAAAAACGCTGATGTGAAAGGGCCCTTACAAGGTGCCTATTTATGCAGGTGCTACTAGTAAGGACCTTTCTTTCCCGTGAAGAGATACTTTGCTTGTTTTTTCCAATAGGCATTGCTAAGAAAACTCCATACTCAGCTAGTGTTGAAGAGAACCAGACCCTACAGCTGAGGGTTGAGTTGACAAAGGCTTATGGTCAAGACTATAAATGAGCGCTCCATTATTACATTTTCATGGGGGCAATTTCTGGAACAATGTTTTTAAAAGGTTCCATGACAATTGTGTACAAGATAATTGTGTACGGACAATTGTGTACAGACAATTGTGTACAGGCCAATTGTGTCCAAGGACAATTGTGTACAAGGACAATTGTGTACAGGGCAATTGTGTACAAGGCAATTGTGTACAAGGCAATTGTGTACGGACAATAGTGTACAAGGCAATTGTGTACGGACAATTGTGTACAAGGCAATTGTGTACGGACAATAGTGTACAAGGCAATTGTGTACGGACAATTGTGTACAAGGCAATTGTGTACGGACAATTGTGTACAAGGCAATTGTGTACGGACAATTGTGTACAAGGCAATTGTGTACGGACAATTGTGTACGGACAATTGTGTACAGACAATTGTGTACAAGTGTGTACAAGGCAATTGTGTACGGACAATTGTGTACAAGGCAATTGTGTACGGACAATAGTGTACAAGGCAATTGTGTACGGACAATTGTGTACAAGGCAATTGTGTACGGACAATTGTGTACAAGGCAATTATTTGTGTACAGGCCACTTGTACAGGCCACTTTCACAATGACGCTTACTTTCAGTTTCATTACTCACCCCTTGCAACTTTCACCATGACTTTTACTATGAGCAAGTCTGAAAAAGACAAAGATGTCCTTAGGCTTGGGGGACACGAGTATATCCTGCACAGGACACGTGATGACAGCATCAAAGAATGGCGGTGCAGGCAAGTCAACAAATTCAAGTGTCCCGCACGCATGCACACATCTGGAGCCGCGATTGTTAAACAGCCGACTGAGCACAGTCACTCTGCAGATCCAGTTCAAGCTGAAGCCAGAGCTACAATGGCTGCTCTGAGGCAAGAAGCAATCAGCTCTCAAGCATCTACTAGAAGCATTGTTGGACAGGTTCTTCGAGACAGGTCTGATGACGTGTTGTCTCGAATGCCCAAGCGAAGTGACGTTGAGCGAAATACACGTCGGGTCAGGCAGCGAGCAAACACCATGCTGACTCCTCCTCAAAGCATCAATTTTGCTATCCCCCAGGAATACAGCGACATCATTTTATATGACTCTGCAAGAGATGACCCCCACAGGATTCTTGCCATTGGTAGCAATGAACTGTTGCCTTATTTCGAAAGAGGAGAGACATGGTTTGGCGATGGAACGTTCAAGGTGGTGCCAACCATGTTCTTTCAGCTGTATTCTCTCCATGCAAAAGTCGGCAACTCCTATCCTCCCCTGATCTACTGCCTGCTGCCAAACAAGACTGGTCCAACCTATCGTCGAATGATCACGGCGCTCAAAGGGTTGATGCCAGGTGCAAATCCCCAGAAAATTCTTCTTGACTTTGAGATGGCAGCAATGTCAGCTTTCCAAGATGAGTTTCCAGCTGCAGCGATTTCTGGCTGCTTCTTTCATCTGAGCCAGTCCATTATTCGAAAGGTCAATGAGCTGGGCCTAAAGGCTGAATTTGAGGCTGAGGATGGAGAGTTCAATCTCAAGGTAAAATCTTTGGCCTCCTTGGCGTTTGTCCCACCAGCCGAAGTAAGTGCAAGGTATGACGAACTAGCCCAAATCTTCCCTGATGATGATGCTACCAATCAGCTCCTCTCCTACTTTGAGCATACCTACGTTAGGGGGCCAGGAGTAGGTGGACGCTTTCGAAACGCAAGGTTTACTCCAGAGGTCTGGAATCATTATGCTGACGCTTTGGCCTCTGCCCCCAAGACCACGAATTGCTGCGAGGGGTTTCTAACGCCTTACAAGCACTCTTTCTTTGTGCTCATCCTACCGTGTGGAAACTGTTCAACGGACTCATTAGTGACATGGCAATTCATAGACTTACAGCCCAGAATGCTGAGGTACTGAATGTTGAGCATCCACGAAGCAAGTATGTCCAGCTAGCTGAACGACTGCGTGTGAAAGTGGCTGATTATCACAATCAAGGAGACAAGCTGCGGTATCTACGAGCGATCAGCAACATGCAGGCACGATAGACAAGACCAGCAATATTTGTAGAATAAGAATAGAAGAAGCTTTGAAACTGTTATTCAATAAGCAATCTTACGTTAAAATCAATGATGAATAAAGTATTTCCTTTTTTTGGACGTTTAATTTTTTGTTTTCCCTATACTTGTCTGTAAATAATCGTCCGTACACAATTGTCCGTACACAATTGCGTTGTACACAATTGTCCGTACACAATTGCCTTGTACACAATTGTCCGTACACAATTGCCTTCTACACAATTGTCCGTACACAATTGCCTTGTACACAATTGTCCGTACACAATTGCCTTGTACACAATTGTCCGTACACAATTGCCTTGTACACAATTGTCCGTACACAATTGCCTTGTACACAATTGTCCGTACACAATTGCCTTGTACACAATTGTCCGTACACAATTGCCTTGTACACAATTGTCCGTACACAATTGCCTTGTACACACTTGTACACAATTGTCTGTACACAATTGTCCGTACACAATTGCCTTGTACACAATTGTCCGTACACAATTGCCTTGTACACAATTGCCTTGTACACAATTGTCCGTACACAATTGCCTTGTACACAATTGTCCGTACACAATTGCCTTGTACACAATTGTCCGTACACAAATGCCTTGTACACAACCGTACACAATTGCCTTGTACACACTTGTACACAATTGTCTGTACACAATTGTCCGTACACAATTGCCTTGTACACAATTGTCCGTACACAATTGCCTTGTACACAATTGCCTTGTACACAATTGTCCGTACACAATTGCCTTGTACACAATTGTCCGTACACAATTGCCTTGTACACAATTGTCCGTACACAATTGCCTTGTACACAATTGTCCGTACACAATTGCCTTGTACACACTTGTACACAATTGTCTGTACACAATTGTCCGTACACAATTGCCTTGTACACAATTGTCCGTACACAATTGCCTTGTACACAATTGCCTTGTACACAATTGTCCGTACACAATTGCCTTGTACACAATTGTCCGTACACAATTGCCTTGTACACAATTGTCCGTACACAATTGCCTTGTACACAACCGTACACAATTGCCTTGTACACACTTGTACACAATTGTCTGTACACAATTGTCCGTACACAATTGCCTTGTACACAATTGTCCGTACACAATTGCCTTGTACACAATTGCCTTGTACACAATTGTCCGTACACAATTGCCTTGTACACAATTGTCCGTACACAATTGCCTTGTACACAATTGTCCGTACACAATTGCCTTGTACACAACCGTACACAATTGCCTTGTACACAATTGTCCGTACACAATTGCCTTGTACACAATTGCCTTGTACACAATTGTCTGTACACAATTGTCCGTACACAATTGTCCGTACACAATTGCCTTGTACACAATTGTCCGTACACAATTGCCTTGTACACAATTGTCCGTACACAATTGCCTTGTACACAATTGTCCGTACACAATTGCCTTGTACACAATTGTCCGTACACAATTGCCTTGTACACAATTGCCTTGTACACAATTGTCTGTACACAATTGTCCGTACACAATTGTCCGTACACAATTGCCTTGTACACAATTGTCCGTACACAATTGCCTTGTACACAATTGTCCGTACACAATTGCCTTGTACACAATTGTCCGTACACAATTGCCTTGTACACAATTGTCCATACACAATTGCCTTGTACACAATTGCCCTGTACACAATTGTCCTTGTACACAATTGTCCTTGGACACAATTGCCCTGTACACAATTGTCTGTACACAATTGTCCGTACACAATTATCTTGTACACAATTGTCCTGTCACCTTTTTAAAAATGTCCTTAGCAGTAATGTATATCTATATTCTTCTATACATAGTTTGAATGCCTTATCATTTCAGAGTGCAGCTGTCTCCTTATTATAGTATATGTCACGTTCACTATGCACCTGTTCACACTGCACTTTAGGCTACAATCAGCTGGAAAACTGGATCTGATTTCCAAAAAAACGCATCACCTATTCACACTGTGCGTTTTTGATCCATTTTTTCAGTTGCTTTTTTTCCATTTAGAATGGTAAAAACGTCACAGACACTAGCATGTCCTTTTCTTTGATGGATCCAAAACGGTAGGGGTGACTGTAGCCTTAGAGAGGGTCATCAGTTTTCTTCTTTGGATATAACAGGAGGTGCCATAGGTGCCAAAAAATTGTGCACGTGTCAATTTTCAAAGCTCCCAATTAAAAAGAGACGATCATGTATGCACAGCTCTCTCCATTCAATCTGGGGAAGCTCTGAAAATTGCTGAGCACGTTCACTCTCCAATATGGAGCACAAAAATTAACACAGAGCTCACTACAATCGAAAGAAGTTCACACCAAGAGACCACGCCGGTGGGTGCCGAATCCTGCTGGTGCCATGGAACACCGGTGATATTCAAGATGGAGAGGATAGAGATCGGCACAGCCACTCGAGGAATACAAAATCCATCAGCTTTATTAGAACATGAATGATAATTATAAATCATTGCATAGAAAATAGGTTAAAATCTGAAGCGATTCAGGCACGATATGTGCCCTTAATCATAGCATACCACACTGAACTAAGAAATACTGTCTCTGATTGTTCAGTGTGATATGCTATGATTAAGATCACATATTGCGAAGAGGAAGAGCAGCAACCCAATGGTTTGATACTCTCAAGAAACTGACAGAAAAGACCCTGGTACCTATCTAGGCTTGGAGAATATACTAATGGACTTATATTTAGGCTTTTAGAAGACCCTAGTGGACCTATATAGGATTGAGAAGACCCTAGTAGACCTATTTAGACTTGGAGAAGACCCTGGTGGACCTATCTAGGCTTGGTGAAGACCCTGGTGGATCTATTAGGCTTGGAGAATACCCTGATGGACCTATCTAGGCTTAGAGAAGACCCTGGTGGACCTAGCTAAGCTTCAAGAACATCCTGGTGTGCCTATCTAGGCTTGGAGAAGACCCTGGTGGACCTATCTAGGCTGGGAGAACACCCCGGTGGACCTATCTAGACATGAAGAAGACCCTGGTGGACCTATCTAGGCTTGGAAAAGACACTAATGGACCTCTATTTAGACTTTTAGAAGACCCTAGTGGACCTATAAAGGCTTGAGAAGACCCCAGTAGACCTATCTAGGCTTGGAGAACACCCTGGTGGACCTATCTAGGCTTGGAGAAGCCCCTGGTGGACCTATCTAGGCTTGGAAGAGATCCTGGTGGAGCTATCTAGGCTGCACAAGATCTATCATCCTACAGAGCATTCATCCGCCAAGTCACCATGGCTCCAGATCCAGCTGAAGACAAGGAAATAAATGAAAAATCGCATCCGAAACGTGTGAATTTTTATCCTATTTGCTATGGAACGATTTACATTTATCATGTTCTACATAAGCTGTTGGATTTTATAATCACTGAGTATCTGATCTGATCTCAATCCTCTCCGACTTGAATAACTCTCCAATGCTCTCTCCATCCATTTCTTTGGTAGCTCCAAGCAAGAGTGTCGAGCCCCAGGCTTTGGGGTACTCGGGTATCAGGCTCCAAGGGGTTAATGCTCCTGTTCTCACGGGGAGTGGTGGCCGCGCCTGATCCCGTGTCCTGGGGGACTTCGTTGAACAAGGGTATATTTACAGGGGATTATATACAGTTTGTCATGACGCCACCTGTAGTTTCTGGTGAGCAGTCACCAGCGCCGCCACAGTCCGCCGGAGGTAGATGGTAGTGCGGCTAGTTGGCAAAGTCCTCTACAGGTAGGGCTGGACCTCCGGGGCAGCGTTCCTGAATGGGGAACAAGTTCATGGAAAGAAATACAGGCAGAGGCAAAGTCACTTTTCCTCCGTGTACTTTACTGTTAATTTGCATCGGCATCATACAGAGTTCACAGTTCAGCACTTTACATGTTACAAGAACAGGTAGCTAACGGGCGGCTGCAAGTGGATCCCAGGTGGTATGGTGGAACCCTTGGTGCACCTTCCTTACTAACCCGTGTCTGTTCTTACCTGCTTTCCAGTTCGGTGTGAAGCCTGGTGACTTAAAATCCAGCCTGGCCTCCAGTCCTCTCTGACCTTCGCTGCCATTGGGTAACCCTCTACTGGCTGGTCGCTCGTTCCTTTGGCGGTGCCTGGTACCCTTCTTGTGGGCTGCTCTGGTGCCCGGGAGACTTGAAGACTCCGCGGGAATCCGGATTCTCTTACTGGGTTTGAAGCTTCCAGCAGACTTCGGGCTCCGGTGCCAGGTAAGCTGTCAAGGAGAATCTATCAACGGCCCCTCTTTACCAGACCGGCTGCTCTGCTGGAAAGCTCTTTCTCGTCTCCTTAAACCCTCTCTCCTTCTTCCATCTCTCCTCCTGGTCCCTCAGCCGAGCGACCTCAAAGCCAAAACACCAAAAGCAAAAGCCCAAAAAGCCCCTCTTTTTCCCCCTAGAGGTGAATATATTCCCTCCCGGGTAACCTTCCACCGTGTAGACTAATGTGGGAGTGCTGGAATGGGCCCCACCCACCATCCTAGGGTCCACCTGCAGCTGGAGCATCTGCACCTCTTTTACGGGTGCAGTACCCCTCTGTGATGCCTGCTTGGCGGGGAGCCACAAGAGCACTTAGTGATTTTCAAGGCTTGTATAGAAATGTCTGGAGATCTGCGCATGCACAATCACCTGTCCGTTCCTGACCACACATGATGAGGCCCCATCTATCTGACATTTATCATTTTTTCTACTAATATGATATCAATTCGTTAGCTGGGAATATCTATTTGATAGCTGCCATGTGGCGTAACTTGAAGCTCACGGGCCCAGATGCAGAAGTTCCAACAGGGTCCCCAATTATTGCAAATCTTTAATAGGATTAGCCTTTATCTATAAGCCACAGGGACTTTTGTAGCCCCTAGGCTCCGGGGCCCAGGTGTGATTGCAACCCCTGCACCTGTTGTAGTTACACCCCTGATAGGTTCAATATACCTAGCACTTTTTAGGGGGCATTGTGCTCCATTTTCCTCCTCCAAACTTTGGAAATAATGTACATGATCTTTTATACGTCCTTGTACTTTCCGACATTATTAAATCCTTTGACATATACATAACTTGCCCTTTTTATTCATCTCATGAACCTTTATATAAATTGCTGCATCTCCGATTTTTGATTGAGGAATCAAGGTCTAAAACAGAGAAAGGGATAAAGCCAAACTCAGTTAAGAAATTAGAGCAGATGCACTCAATAGAAATATGACAGTGGCTCGTCTAATCCGAGCTCTGATTCTATTAAGTGGTAATGTAATGTTTCTGTACATAGATGACTATTCTATACATTTACTCCATGCAGGGCCGGGACGATAGGTAGGCGACCCTAGGCGATCGCCTAGGGCGCCATCTTGTGGAGGGCGCATTGCCCGCCCCCTGGGGGGCCCAGTGCTGACCGCCGGCGGCCGCGCCGGCCAGAGAGGAGGGAGGAGGGGACTTCCTGTCCTGCAGCTCTGCCCGGTGCCCGCCCCTCCTCTCCTCCAACATGGGGCCTATGGAGCGCGGATCCGAGGAAACAGCCGGTCTCCTCGGACCCGATCTTAGTGTACTGAGCATGCTCAGTACATGCTCAGTACACTAAAATCGCTCTGTGCCATAATATCACTTCTGCAATGTATATTTATACATTGCAGAAGTGATATCCAGTGAAATGAAAGGGTTAAAAATAAAAAAATCTTTATTCTCGCCTCTCCACGATCCAGCGATGCCTCCTGCGCTCTGTGCTTCCAGGACCTGGCCTGACGTCACAGTGCAGTCACATGACCGGTTACCGCGGTAACCGGTCATGTGACTGTGACATCACGCCAGGTCCTGTGCATCAGAAGAAGAGAAGCTGGAAGCAGCGCGGGTGTCGTGGAGAGGTGAGAATAATGATTTTTTTATTTTTTAAGCTCTGCAAAGAAGGAGGACAAAGAGGGGGCAAAGAGGGAGCAAAGAGGGGGCAAAGAGGGATGCAAAGAGGGGAGCAAAGAGGGGATGCAAAGAGGGGAGCAAAGAGGGGATGCAAAGAGGGGAGCAAAGAGGGGATGCAAAGAGGGGGCAAAGAGGGGAGCAAAGAGGGGATGCAAAGAGGGGCTGCAAAGAGGGGGCAAAGAGGGGAGCAAAGAGGGTCTGCAAGAGGGGAGCAAAGAGGGGCAAAGAGGGGCTGCAAAGAGGGGGGCAAAGAGGGGGGCAAAGAGGGGGGCAAAGAGGGGGCAAAGAGGGGCTGCAAAGAGGGGAGCAAAGAGGGTCTGCAAAGAGGGGAGCAAAGAGGGGGGCAAAGAGGGGTCCAAAGAGGGAGCAAAGAGGGGCTGCAAAGAGGGTCTGCAAAGAGGGGGGCAAAGAGGGGGTCCAAAGAGGGGATGCAAAGAGGGGAGCAAAGAGGGTCTGCAAAGAGGGGAGCAAAGAGAGGAGCAAAGAGGGGGTGCAAAGAGGGGGTCCAAAGAGGGGTCAAAGAGGGGATGCAAAGAGGGGCTGCAAAGAGAGGAGCAAAGAGGGGGTCCAAAGAGGGGATGCAAAGAGGGGCTGTAAAGAGGGGAGCAAAGAGGGGGTCCAAAGAGGGATGCAAAGAGGGGCTGCAAAGAGGGGGGCAAAGAGGGGCTGCAAAGAGGGGGCAAAGAGGGGCTGCAAAGAGGGGGCAAAGAGGGGAGCAAAGAGGGGCTGCAAAGAGGGGGCAAAGAGGGGCTGCAAAGAGGGAGCAAAGAGGGGGGCAAAGAGGGGGTCCAAAGAGGGGAGCAAAGAGGGGCTGCAAAGAGGGCTGCAAAGAGGGGGGCAAAGAGGGGTCCAAAGAGGGGATGCAAAGAGGGGAGCAAAGAGGGTCTGCAAAGAGGGGAGCAAAAAGGGGGAGCAAAGAGGGGTGCAAAGAGGGGGTCCAAAGAGGGGATGCAAAGAGGGGCTGCAAAGAGGGGCTGCAAAAGGGGGGCAAAGAGGGGAGCAAAGAGGGGGTCCAAAGAGGGGATGCAAAGAGGGGCTGCAAAGAGGGGGGCAAAGAGGGGCTGCAAAACTGCAAAGAGGGGGGCAAAGAGGGACTGCAAAGAGGGGGGCAAAGAGGGGCTGGAAAGAGGGGGTCCAAAGAGGGGCTGCAAAGAGGGGGGCAAAGAGGGGCTGCAAAGAGGGGGGCAAAGAGGGTCTGCAGATAGGGGAGCAAAGAGGGGGCAAAGAGGGTCTGCAAAGAGGGGAGCAAAGAGAGGGGGCAAAGAGGGTCTGCAAAGAGGGGAGCAAAGAGGGGGTCCAAAGAGGGGATGCAAAGAGGGGCTGCAAAGAGGGGGCAAAGAGGGGGGCAAAGAGGGGAGCAAGAGGGGGTCCAAAGAGGGGATGCAAAGAGGGGCTGCAAAGAGGGGGGCAAAGAGGGGCTGCAAAGAGGGGGCAAAGAGGGTCTGCAAAGAGGGGAGCAAAGAGGGTGTCAAAGAGGGGCTGCAAAGAGGGGGGCAAAGAGGGTCTGCAAAGAGGGGGGCAAAGAGGGTCTGCAAAGAGGGGGAGCAAAGAGGGGGTCCAAAGAGGGGGGCAAAGAGGGTCTGCAAAGAGGGGGGCAAAGAGGGGCTGCAAAGAGGGGGGCAAAGAGGGGAGCAAAGAGGGGGTCCAAAGAAGGGGTCCAAAGAGGGTCTGCAAAGAGGGGGGCAAAGAGGGGCTGCAAAGAGGGGGGCAAAGAGGGGCTGCAAAGAGGGGGGCAAAGAGGGCTGCAAAGAGGGGGGCAAAGAGGGGCTGTAAAGAGGGAGGCAAAGAGGGGCTGCAAAGAGGGGCTGCAAAGAGGGGGACAGAGGGGACAAAGAGGGGAGACAGAGGGCAGACAGAGGGGAGAAGGGTGACAGGAGGGTGACAGGAGGGGGACAAGGCGACAGGAGGAGCAGGGAGAGGATCAAAACTGATGCTGCAAAACATCGGGATCGGATGCCTATTTGGCATCCGATTGCAGTCATCAGTTTGGATCAGTTGCTGTCCGAGGGGTGCTGCAAAACGTCTGATCCCCTCGGACAGCACAAAAACGCTGTGTGAAAGCAGCCTTATTTGGCACGGATCAGGTCGGATCCAATTCGGTCCGATTTGACCCGCTGTGCCAAAAATCGAAGCAGGCTGCGATTTTGGGCACAGCAAAAAATCAGCCAGAATCGGATCCGACAAAAATCGGATGCCAATAAGGCCAAATCCGATGTGATCCGTGCCCATAGGATAACATGGGGCCAAAATCTGATCCGTGGCTGTCCGTTTTACAACGGACAGCCACGGATCACAGAAAAACGCAGTGTGAAAGCAGCCTTACAGCAGACGCACGGTGACGGCGGCCGCGGTGAGTGTGCAAAGGCGCGCTTCCCCCCCCGGCCCCCGCATACTGGGCCCTGTATACACCACTGGGCCCTGTATACACCCCTGGGTCTTGTATACACCACTAGGCCCTGTATACACCACCACTGGGCCTGCTGTATATACTGCTGGGGCCTGTATATACCACTGGGGCTGCTGTATATACTGCTGGGGCCTGTATATACCACTGGGGCTGCTGTATAACCCCTGGGGCTGCTGTATAACCCCTGGGGCTGCTGTATTACCCTGGGGCTGCTGTATAACCCCTGGGGCTGCTGTATTACCCCTGGGGATGCTGTATTACCCCTGGGGCTGCTGTATAACCCCTGGGGCTGCTGTATAACCCCTGGGGCTGCTGTATTACCCCTGGGGCTGCTGTATTACCCCTGGGGCTGCTGTATAACCCCTGGGGCTGCTGTATTACCCTGGGGCTGCTGTATTACCCCTGGGGCTGCTGTATTACCCATGGGGCTGCTGTTTTACCACTGGGGTCTGTATATACCACTGGTGAGGCTGCTGTATACCACTTTGCTGGGGGCTGTATACCTGTGCTGGGGTCCACCCTCAGCTTATACACGAGTCAATAGGTTTTCCCAGGTTTTGGGGGCAAAAGTAGGGGGGTCGGCTTATACACAGGTCGGGTTATACACGAGTTTATATGGGTAGTAATCCTACAATGTCTGCTGGACATGGTATGAGGAGGTTTATGGCTCAGTCAGTACACACTCCATACATCATGGTAAGGGGAGGGTTTATGGCTCAGTACACACTCCATACTTCTTGTTATTAACCAGTTAATGCTCTCTTGTCCACCGCACTGCAGTTTCAAAAGAGGACAACAGCGAGACAAGCAGCAACATGGCATCAGAGAGTCCCTGACCTCGAAATAGAAGATCCTCAGATCCTGGTATTGTGACATAATATATTAAGAATAATACTTTTTGCATTTATATTACACTATGAACTCCACAGCACTTTACATACATCATCAACACTGTCCCCATTGGGGCTCACAATGTAAACAACCTATCAGTATGTCTCTGTAGTGTGGTTGGACAAACCTTTTATAGGTCCCCGTTAAATTAAATTTACTTTCCAAGTATGCTGACATTTTTATTCCCAGACATATTTCGGGGGGGGGGGGGGGGCGCCGTTTGCCTTACCTGCCTAGGGCACCAAAATGCCTTGTCCCGGCACTGACTCCATGTAATGCTTACTGCCTCTACTCTCTATAATCACATCCAGATATGGTTCAGTCTTTAGCAGCCATGAAAGTTAATGAATTTTCTTAAGTAAATAGGTTTTCATATCTAACTAATTTAATATATTCTAATCACTGATACAGAGCTCCAAACCCCCAGCAAGGCAGAGTTAAAGGGATTATCTAGGTCCTGTTCCTTTTTTCTTAGCTTGATCCACACTCCCATCAGATACAACTTTCTAATATGTCTTCTTTTCTTCTTTTCCAGTCCACCCAGTTCCAGCAGTTCGAGGACGGCCATGTGTCTGCCTTTAGGAATATCACATGCTTACATTCAGCACAGCAGCCGTCTTACATGCATGTGTTATAGCAGATGACATGAACATGGGCCTGGTCCAGCAAACTAGATTTGCAATGTGCATGCGCAATCAGGTATTTTCCATTCACAGGCAAGTGCTCTTGATTCAATGAATATTGCTAGCACAGTATGTAACAGCACGAGTCAGAACTTCCACTACACATGCGCTGTCAGAAACGTTGCCTTCATAGGGGTATGGATGGGATGTGATGGCCATCTCTCATGCAGTGCATGCACCAGGACATTCGCTGCGCATGCGCAGTCAGAAATGTTGCATTCATAGAAGTATGAGATACAATGAATACCTCTTGTACAGTGCATGCACCATAACTTTAACAGTGCATATGCAGTCAAAAATGTTGCATTCATAGAGGTATGAGATACAATGAATACCTCTTGTGCAGTGCATGCGCCAGAACTTTCACTGTGCATAAGCAGTAAGAAATGTTGCATTCAGATTAGTATGTAAGTGACGCAATTAATATCCTCAGTAGAGTATTTAACAGCGCATGCGTCAGAATCTGCACCGCGCATGCGCAGTCAGTAATACTGCACTCACAGGAGGACACAGGGGAAGTAATGAACATCCCTGTACACAATCTAACAGCACATGTACCAAAACTTTCACTGCCCATGTTTAGTCAGACATGTTGCAATCAGATTGGTGTGTAAGTGATGTAAAGAACATCCCGAGAATAGCATTTACCAGCACATGCACCAAAATTTGCACTGTGCATGCATAGTCAGAAATGTTGCATTCAGAGGGGTATGTATGTAATGCAATGAATATCCCTTGTACAGTATTTAACAGCACATGCGCCAACATTTCACTGCACATGTGCAGTCAGAAATATTGCATTCAAATTAGTGTGGATGTGATGCAATGAATATCCCTTGCAAAATATGTAACAGTGCACGTGCCAAAATTTGCACTGTGCATGTATTTAGATTTGCATTCAGAAGGGTATATGCCTGATGCAATAAACATTCCCAGCACAGTATCTACAGCGCTTTCATCAGAATTTGCACTGTGCATGTGTAGGTGTGCTGCCCTACAAATGTTTCAGGCACACATGACTTTTAGAGACTATGCTCCCCCTGTGTGCAAAGTTGTGGACTGATCGATGTTCGCCTCTCTGATGCGTGCTGTTGGACTAATTCAGGATAAAAAGTGCGGGAAGCTGAAAGTTAACCTAAAATGAGCTGACAGAAGTGAAGCAGGAGAGGTCTGCTATCTGAGGGACGTCTACCAGAGGACCCCAGGGACGTCTACCAGAGGACCCCAGGGACGTCTACCAGAGGACCCCAGGGACGTCTACCAGAGGACCCCAGGGACGTCTACCAGAGGACCCCAGGGACGTCTACCAGAGGACCCCAGGGACGTCTACCAGAGGACCCCAGGGACGTCTACCAGAGGACCCAGGGACGTCTACCAGAGGACCTCAGGGACGTCTACCAGAGGACCTCAGGGACGTCTACCAGAGGACCCAGGACGTCTACCAGAGGACCCAGGACGTCTACCAGAGGACCCCAGGGACGTCTACCAGAGGACTCCAGGATATGTACCAGAGGACCCAGAGACGACTACCAGATGACCCCAGGGGCGTCGACCACAGGACCCACCAGAGATGTGATCCAGAGGACACCAGAGTCCCTAGGGACTGTGAAGCAAACAGAAGAGATTCTCCCATGCTCTGCAAGGAAAGAAGTGCACACTGACGCGCATCTTAGGCTCTGGGATTGGACTTGTTTCCCCAGCATTATTGTGGGTCTTCACTCTGTGCGCACATGTTAGGGTGTAGTATAAATCTCAAAAGGCACAATGGCTTTAACCTTTTTTGCAACACTTCCAAAAAGTGCCTATCAATAATAAAATTGTAACTTCCTGCAGCCGCCACTAGAGGGAGCTAACTGTGTACAGTCTATGCATTGAAATCAATAAGAGTACAGTATGCAGCAAACTCCCCCTAGTGGCAGCTAGAAGTAGACAGGATGTTATCATTTAACTCAATATTGAAGTAGAGGATTTGGAGCTATGTATCACAAATGAACTTGCTGTTGACATGGTCGCTCTCCCTATTCTAGTATTGTTGTAATGGTGGATTATACATCTATTAAACAAGATTCATTGCCCCTGAGGAGGCCATTGACATGGCAATACTTGCCGATGGTCAGACTATTTGGAAAAATAGAGATGGAAGGACCAGTCGGGGTATATACTCTGTAGATATCACGAGGTGGTGGGGCAGTAGGCTACATGTTGGGGGTTATTGGTTTTCTTTTAGCATCTGTATAATTTTTTTCTAAGTTGAATATTGTCAGATTAGAAGAGAAACTGAATTTTATTTATACTGCTCATTCCGTTCACGGTGTAAAAATACCGTTTTAATATCTTGCTTTATGGAAATCGTGAACTATAAAAAGGAGAAAGCGGCACAGAGATGACACTGCCGTGCATCTTTTATTTAGCAGGATTTGGCGGCTTTCTATAAATACAATTTTCTGTTAAGTTTGAGTCTGGAATGAGGAAAACTTTTGCAACGTCTCGGAATTTTCTCAGTATTCATCTGGAAGGTTTAATAGTTAAGAGGAGCCATGTGGTCCAGCTATATGTGTCCATGTGAGCCCAACCTTAAAGGGGCTGTCTAGATGAAGATTTTTTTTTGTTACCTTTTGCTTATGGTATGCATTTTTGTAATATACAGTATTTTCTATAGTCTCACAGCATGTTTTTTTTTCCATAGTTTACTTGATCTCCCTGATTAGGAGCCATACATCATGCATATGATATTTCCCTGCTTTGGCCGTCATAAGTACAATCATGTGCATGCACAGGTCCAAGCACTTTGTTACTGTGTATGTGCACTGTTTGAGCCTCCCATGCCCCCTCATTGAGCCACGTATGCACATTCTGAGCCATGCATGCACCCCCTTTAAGCTGTGCCTTGAAACTCACTGAGCTACCAATGCACCCTCTTTGAACCGAGTATGCACAACTCTGAACTGCACGTGCACACGTTTTTAGTCATGCATACTTTTTAATTTGTGCATGCTTGATCTTTGATCCAAGCGTGCAAGCTCTTTGATCCACGCATGCGTAATATTTGAGCCACCCGTGTGCAATCTTTGACTCACACAAGCACCCTCTTTGCATTACGCATGCACACTCTGAGCCTCACATGCACACGCTTTGAACCATGAATGTACACTCTGAGTTGCACATGCATCCTCTTTCAGCCATGCCTGCACCCTCCTTTTGTCTCGCATGCCCCCTCTTTGATCCGAATATGCACACTCCAAGCTATGCATGCACCTTCTTTGTGTATTACATGCACACTCTTTGAGCTTAGCATGCACACTATTTGTGTCTCACATGCACACTCTTTGAGCTGTGCATGCACCTCCTTTAAGCTGAGCATGGACACTTACTGAGCCACCAATGCACCCTCTTTGAGCCGTGCATGCACCCTCCTTGTGTCTTGCATACACCCTCTATATGTCTTGCATGCATCCTCTTTGATCCGTGCATGCACACTCTTTGAGTTACGCATGCACCCCCTTTGAACTATGAATGCACACTCCAAGCTGCACATGCACCCCGTGTGTCTCCCATGCCCACTCTGAGCCGTGCATGCATCATCTTTGAGCCAATCATGCACTCTCTTTGAGCCACGCATGCACACTCTAACCTAGAACGACGTCTTTTACGTCTTGTCAGAATTGCTGAGTTTTGATCATCTCAACCTTCAAACAGAATCCATAATAAAAAGTGATCAAACACTCACTGCAAAAAAGCCCTCACACGACTTAAAAATAAGTTATGCCTCTCAAAAAGTGACATGAAAACAATAAAAAAGGTTTTCATTGAGCAAAGATAGTGAAAAAATAAATATAGTATCTTCATAATCATACTGATCCACAAAGTAATGTTATCACATCATTAAGACTACACGTAAAAAAAGAGACACAAGCCTTCAGGATTGCCTTTTTTCCACAATACACTGAAAAAACAAACAAACACTTTTTCCATTCTGCATAATTGCGGAGATGTGCCATCGAAAACATACAACTCATTTTGCAGAAAACAAGTAATTGTATGGCTGAATCGACAAAAAAATATTAAAGAAGGCATGGTTCTTTTAAGTTGAAAATGAAAAAACTAAAAATACAGTTACATCGTAAATACAAAATAAAGCGGAGTCCTTAAAGGGACGATTTTAATATTGAAACGAGTAGTATGGTGGTATAGACCCCGGAGTGACAATAAAAATGATACCTGTCTTGTAGTAATCCGATGAGCCAGAGCTGAGAAATCGAGCTTGGAAGCCACATGGATCTTTAACAGGAAGTTAGGGGCGTGTCAATTCAATTGGAGGAAACCAACATGCCCCAAAAGCTAATTTGCATGTGAATTCTAAAGCTTGATTTCTCAGAGCTGGTGCATCGTATTACTACAAGACAGGTTTCATTTTTATTGTTATTCTGAGGTCTATACTGACATACCACTAGTTTCAGTAGTAAAATTATCCTAACACGTTCCCTTTAAGGGGTTAAGCATCTTGTTCTGCAATATATAACACTAGGAGGATTAGCACAGTCCTCCTACATGGTGCTGACAGTTATAAATGACACTTCTGTCTGATACTGTACCTTGTAGCTGTGTTATCTGTATACAGGTGACTCCTGCAACCGCTCACTTTCATCCGTTCTCTTGTCTCGATGTATAGATTTACTGAAAAGGCTGCAACCAGATATGGAAGGGCCCTTCAGATGAAAAATCTCATTTTTATAAAGGTCCTTGGGGCAAACGGCAGATATCATATTATTTCTTGAAATAGTTAAAAATAGAGAGAGGCCTGGAGATAAGGCGAGGTGTAATAGTCTGAGCCTTATCTCCCAGGGACAGCTTGTTATAGACAGAGTCCTTAAACATTCCTGCTCCCAGGACTTTCCATCTAACTCATCGCCTGATGAAATGCAATATATCAATTAATCTACAGAAAAGATGTCAACTATTATACACAGATGAGAGAAATAAATATTGAGAGAGAAAGAAAAAGAAAGAAGGAAAGAAAGAAAGAAAGAAAGAAAGAAAGAAGGAAAGAAGGAAAGAAAGAAAGTGAAAAGAAAGAAAGAAAGATAGGAAGAAAGATAGAAAGAAAGATAGAAAGAAAGAAAGAAAGAAGGAAGGAAGGAAGGAAGGAAGGAGGGAAGGAAGGAAGGAGGTAAGGAAGGAAGGAGGGAAGGAGGGAAGAAAGGAAGGAAGGAAGGAAGGAAGGAAGGAAGGAAAGAAAGAAAGAGACAAAGGAAGGAAAAGAGAATAAGAGAGAAAAACAGAAAAAGAGGAAGAAAGAGAGAAACAGAAGAGAAGTAAAAAAAGAGAAAGAAAGAGAAATAGAGAAACAGAAAGAGAAAGAAAAAAAGAGAAATAAAGAAAGAGCAAGGAAGAAATAAAGAGTGAAAAATAAAGTTAGAAAGAAAGGAAGGAAGGAAGAGAGAAAGAGTGAAAGAATAAAGAAAAAAGGAAATAAATAAAAAGAACAAGAGAGACAAAGAAGAAGAGAGAGAGAGACAAAAAAGGAAAGAAAGAAAGAGAGAAAAACTAGAAAAAAAACAGAAAGGAAAGAAAGGAAGGAAGGAACAAAGAAAAAGGGAGTAAGAAAGAATGAGAAGAAAGGAAAGAGATGGAGAAAGAAAGAATGAAAAAGAAAGAGAAAAAAAGATAAAGGGAGAAAGAATGAGTGAGAAAAATAGAATAAAAAAAGATAGAGAAAAGCAGAACAACAGAATGAATAAAAAAGAAAGGGAGGGGGCGTGGCTTAGCTATGGAGGATTGAGGACGCTAGATGAACTGGCTCCCGCTCCCAGGCCCTTACATCTGAAGATATCATTCATCTACCGGTGGAGCAGGCGTGACTTAGAGAAAGGGGAAGCCGGGGAGATCATCTGGCATTGTCTCCCCAGCTTTACCGACCCCTGGGGCGTCCATAAAACGCTTTTTTATGCAAAGAGATCAGATTCCCGCCAGAACTACAGCTCCCAAGATGGCCGCGGTGGGTAAGAGCAGCGACATGGAGGAGACTGCCAGACCGGCGGCGCCATCTCAGGAACAGATCTCCCGCTCGCCGGAAAACCAGCTTACCAGCAGAGAACACGGTCGCATAGAAGGAGTACAGATGAGAGGGACGGATACATATCTTACAATCACCAGTAGATATCCCGTCTTTCACATCAGTCCTGGAGATGCCGCCGGTGTCTATTAATGGTTGGCCGGAATTCCCACTGAGAGCCGCAGACGGCTTCCAGAGACCAGGAGGGGCTTTCCGCCGACGTCAGGAACTACTTGAGGACCGTCAACCTCCCAGTTAACAGACCGGCTGTAGTCACACAGATGAAGATCTTATTACCGAGGTGTTTTTCTATGATTGTGGCTTTTTGACTTGGGACCTGACATTTCCTATACTGGGGACGCCCCGTGGGCTATATAAATTTTTTATTTTATCTCAATGGGTTTACCCCTGGGTGTATTCCCCACGTTTTTTCCTCTTTTTCAAGATACGTTACAATTGCAAGCCCGCATACGAATGCTCATATGTCTGTATATTTATATGTTATTCACTGCTTCAGATAAATGAGGTCATGGCCTGGGACGGGAGGCTCCTCTGTAGAAGGCACTCACCTCACCTGGGAATCCCGGCCGCGCAGGTGCGCTGGGATAATTGTTTCCCAAAAGTACTGGTTTTGTTTTCTTACTGTAGGTGTCCCCAATGTTTGACACCTTATACGTATCTTACTTGGATTAGGCATTGGTCCTTTCCCTTGTTTGTCCCTCCTATCTATTTCCCTTTACCTCTGAGCTTTCTTCGATACCTCTTAGATTTTCCCCCTTCTTTCTCTCTCCCTTGCTCTTCTTGCTCTTTTCTTGGGTCTGATTGCTCCTGCTGTAGACGTTTGCCTCACTCGACCAGGGCTCTGGGAGAGGTGGGCCCCCTTCCCGACTTCAGGGGCATAATGGCTCAAATAAAGCGCCGCTCCTATAATGTCAGGGGTTTTAATACCCTGCAAAAGCGATCACAAATACTTGAAGAAATGCATAAACAGGGTGTTATGTTATTACTTTTACAGGAAACCCATTTCAAGAGTGGCCATATCACTGGCATCGGTGGCAGACGCTACAATACATGGATACACAGCTCCTACCCGGAAGTGCGATCTAGATGAGTCTCCATTGCGGTACATCAATCATTCCCACACACTGTTTTAGACACAGTCATTGATCAGGAAGGACGGTACATTTTTCTGAAATTGAGGGTAAACTCTACCATTTTTACTATAGCTAACTGGTACTTACCAAATCACAACCCAGTGGGAAAATGTATAGCACTCCGGCAGCCTTGGCTGATTTTGCAGAAGGGTTCATCCTGGTGGGAGGAGACTTTAATTTTACTCTCAACCCAGCAGTTGACAGTTCCCCAAGTGGATGTGGGTTATCAAGATCTAAATTAAACACGGTCAGGAGGGCGATACAGAACCTTGGTCTAGTGGATTTGTGGAGAGCCCTACATCCGAAGGACAGGGACTATACTTTTTATTCCTATGCACACGAATCATATAGCAGGATTGACCTTTTCTTAACCAGCCAGCGAACTTTGACATGGCAGACTCAGGCATCCATAGGTCAGATTTGTATGTCTGATCACGCACCGATCTTTTATCAGTTGCAAATGCTGGGGGGATATAACAGACACTGGACATGGCAATTGAAAGATAACCTCCTTAATGATGGAATATGTAGCTCTGAAGTTAAGACTACGATTGCAGAATTTCTGGAGGTACACGTTAATGACTTGGCGGCCGTTCCAACTCAATGGGAGGAACTGAAGTGCATTGTCAGAGGAGTACTATTGAAGCACGGCTCTAGGCTTAAAACGGGAAAGATGGAAAAAATAGAATCCCTAGTAAGACGGATCACAGCTTTAGAGTGCTCTCATAAACAAACCCTCACACGACAGACCTTAGCTGACCTCACTATAGCTAGAGACGAGCTGAGACACCTTATTGATCAAAAATACTTGCGTGGCAAGGAAAGACTCCACAGATTCATTTATGAATATGGAGACAAATGCGGTAGACCACTTGCAAGGGTGTTACACCCAAGAGGCATTCCTGGAAGAATACCTCACCTTAGACGTTCTAATGGAGACATGACTCAAAACAAAGACAACATCTTACAAACGTTTAGAGACTTTTACAGTCGGCTATATAACATTAAGGGCTATTACGATGACATCGATGAGTCTCGGGCGGAGGAGAGAATGAGGACTTATGTAGACACGACGGCTCCCCCGACTATAGAACCCAGTGCCGTAGACTTATTGAAAAAGGATGGAGGTGGTTGAGGCAATCGGACAATCTCCGGGCGGGAAGAGCCCGGACCAGACGGCTTCAAATCAAAATTTTTTAAACAGTTTAGACCTCAGATTGCACCTCTCTTGACGAGGGTCTTCAATTCGATCTCTCCTGAGAGTCCATGGGTTCCTCAGTCTCTTGAGGCTCATATTAGTGTTGTCCCTAAGTCTGGAACAGATCATACTGAGGCGGTGATCTATAGGCCGATTTTATTAATCAATATTGACATTAAATTGTTTTCCAAATTGCCCTCCAATTGCTTGGCCCCTCTCCTCCCATCTATCATTCATAATGATCAGGTAGGATTCGTAAAAGGGAGGGAGGCTAGGGACAACACTAGTAAATTTATGCTGCTTATGACACGGTCGAGAGCCAATGCCATCCCAATGTGTTTACTTTCGGTGGATGCAGAAAAGGCCTTAGACTGTGTTAGCTGGCATTTTATGAGGACTTCTCTGGAGAGGTTAGGTCTGGGGGACAGATTTTTACATAAGATTTTGTCCTTATATAGTTGCCCTACTGCAAGGTTCAGGGCAAATGGTGGCTTATCCACGCCATTCCCCATCAGCAATGGGACTCAACAGGGTTGCCCTTTGTCTCCTTTGATCTATGTAATCGTGATGGAGCACCTTGCTATTGCAATCCGGAAAAACCCGGACATAAGAGGATTGGGACTTTAAACAATATGAAGCGGCATTATTTGCCGATGACTTACTGCTATTTGTTATACAACCCCAGATATCTTTCCCCCCCATACTCAAAGTGTTCGACTAATTTGGCAAATATAGCAATTTCAAAGTCAATATCACTAAAACTGAGGCCATGGACGTTTCCCTCCCCGAGAGTGAAAGAGACCACTTAGCTGCCCACTTTACATTCAAGTGGAAATTGGATGCTCTGAAATATTTAGGGATTATGGCACCAAGTGACCCTACCAGGTGGTTTGATATGAACTACCTCCTCCTACTTCAGAGAATGACTAATGATTTACAGAACTACGATAAGAGGTGGATCTCATGGTTTGGTCGCATTAATGCGATAAAAATGGACATCCTGTCTAGGTTTCTATTCCTATTTCAGACAATTCCAATATACATCCCTTGTTACTTCTTTGACCGTCTGCAAGTTCTTATTTCCAGGTTTGTCTGGGGAGGACGATGACCGAGGATTGGCATCAACACCCTATACCGACATAAACTTCAGGGAGGTACGTGTTTACCCAATTTTAGAGCATACTACAAGGCTGCTGTTCTGATACGGTTGCTTGATTGGCAATTCCATTATCGCACCAAGCAATGCGAGGAGATAGAACAGGGGGGCACGGACACCCCGCTCTGGTGTATTCCTTGGCTTTATCCCTTGGATAGACCCAAACTAGGTCCAGAGGCACGATCTATATCCACAACTTTGAGAATATGGGATACTGAAGTCAGGAAGGGAGCACTAAATGATGGGGACCTCTGACCTCGATTATTCACAATCCCTCGTTCCCCCCGGCATTGCATGCAAACTCCTTTTTGAGATGGAATAGGTATGATACCCCACGTATGTTTCATGCCTTTGGAGATGGGAGTCTCGTGCCTGTTTCTTCGTTGGCTGGTTCTAGACCTGAAAGATCCTGGATGAATATGCCCAATTACAGTCATTTGCAACTAAACTTGGACCCAAAGCCAATTTCTCGGCATCCCAGGCTCAATTCGAGAAGTTGTTCTTACAGGAGTCCCCACCCACACATTTGATCTCCTCCATTTACTCTGTTCTAAACTTCTGGGAATCTGATGATGGACCTAAATTTTTTGACAGATGGGAAGCGGAGCTGGGCTCTGAACTGTCTAGGAGGAGTGGAGAAAGGCTTGTCTTTTTACACATAAGCTGTCAATGGCTTACAGAGCTCAAGAGAGGAATTACAAAATACTGACTTGATGGTATCAATGTCCTGTTAATATTCATGCAGCCTTCCCCTCCACCTCGGACAGCTGTTGGAGATGCGGGAGTACTGGGGGTACCATGATGCACATCTGGTGGGATTGTAGTAAAATACAGCCATTTTGGAGATCGATATTTGAGTTCTATAAAAAGGTTATTGGGCGGGAACCTGAGAGGACACCTTTTACTATCACTACTCTATAAAATCCCGAAAAGCAGATCTATTATGATTTTTCATGACGGTAGCTAGATTTGTTATACCAAGACACTGGAAGACTACACACCCTGATATCACAGCATGGTTGGCGGAAATGAACAAGATTCACCGGATGGAGGAACTTACGGCGGAGGTCACCGATGCTAGGGATAGATATCTACGGATATGGAGCCCTTGGGTTCTCTTCCTCAAAACCACGAATTTTGGTAATATGTTTACAGAGCAGATGAGATAAGTAGGCTGAGCCCAATACGATCAGCCTTTGAGGCAGTATGTAGAGCTGTTGGGGCACAGTGTGGAGCACATCTGATTTCTTACTCTCTTTACTCTCTTTTTCACAGTCTCTTTCCTTTTTCCCCTCTTTTTGCCCTTACCCCCTGGTTAAAAAGATAACTAATTACTATCTATTATCCTAGACATATATTTAGAGGTTTTGACGTCCTAAGGTATAGCTAATAACATTACTTAGGCAAGGTTGCCTTATTACCTTTTTATATTTAGTGAGGTAAATACGAAATAGACCAATGATTAGGTATGATTGGACTACCTAATCCTTCCTTTTAGCATTGCTTGGGAGCACCCTTGATCGGGTGACGCTTTATTAACTATATGCTGGTTATATCAGAATTGTTTAAGTTCTTATCAGATCCTGGGCAGACTGTCTTCAGACAATGGGCTCTCTATAAGCCTTTTGATCCTGATGCTCTTCCTATGATACCTTGGATTGCTTTTGTTATACATGGTCTATTCTTGATATTTCTTGTCAATTTCGTTGAGAATTTGATGTTTGGACTTGGGGATGGACCCCCACTCCACTTTTTAACAACCATACATATAATAAATCATACACTATAATAAATACACGCCACACATTATTTTGGATGTCAAATGGCCACAGCTTTATTTAAATCACAGGATTACCAATCCCAGTAGGAGTCAGGTGGAGTGCTATTACATTGGGATTCACAAGTACTGTGATATCCCCAGCTGTCTGACATCCAGCATCCGGCCAGACAGCCATAAAGGGGGCGGCACGTATTGGCTGCTATTCGAGCAGAGCCAGTAAACTTTCAGGGCACCAATGCCCTATTATCCTCACTTCCGTGCTTAACCACTGTGCCCGCCCCAGATGACGTTACCATTACCACATCCTTCAGGCTGGCCACCAAAGCCAAGCCTGCTCACCACCATGAGGTTTTACATCCTCTATTAGTTAAAATTAGTCCACCTTAACTTGTCTGCAACTTCCACCTGACTCCGACCCCGCAAGCCGTGACAGGTTACAAATTCCAACACGTGACACCATTTGGTAATTTTTCGTTTTTACACGTTTTCCAATTACACCTTATAAAAGATGCCCCTGCACAAGCATGAAGGGGTCTAAATGTAGCACCTTTGACTCACAAAGAGTCATCCTACAGCACTCAGGAGAGGAAAAACCCCCTGTGGAGGAAACCTCTAGGGAACCATGGCTGAAGGATTGCCCTTCCCTTGGGCTTAGAAGGTTAATGCCAAGATTAATTTTCGTAGAAATTGTATAATTAACATGGTACAATACAAACCAATGCTCATACCACAAATAAATAAGATATTAATAACCATACAAGTAATGGGTAAATATAACAATCCAGATTAGTGACTATCACAGGGCGGGAGGGCGGGTAATGTTTCTTCAAAGAAGTCTCTTGAAAGAATGCCGTCCTTCTCAAAGTAGTGGCCCCACCCCCCACCAATGAGTCACCAGGCACACCCATACCTCACTCTCATACATTACCCCTTCCTCTTAAAGCAAGATCTCTTGATAACATCTACACAGATCCTGCCATACAACCAGGCTACAGGAGTTCTGGGTCCACCCCTCGCCACCATCATGTACCCCTTTTGCCTACGGCTCCGGGGTGTCTTGATGTTTGGACTTGGGGATGGACCCCCACTCCACTTTTTAACAACCATACATATAATAAATCATACACTATAATAAATACACGCCACACATTATTTTGGATGTCAAATGGCCACAGCTTTATTTAAATCACAGGATTACCAATCCCAGTAGGAGTCAGGTGGAGTGCTATTACATTGGGATTCACAAGTACTGTGATATCCCCAGCTGTCTGACATCCAGCATCCGGCCAGACAGCCATAAAGGGGGCGGCACGTATTGGCTGCTATTCGAGCAGAGCCAGTAAACTTTCAGGGCACCAATGCCCTATTATCCTCACTTCCGTGCTTAACCACTATGCCCGCCCCAGATGACGTTACCATTACCACATCCTTCAGGCTGGCCACCAAAGCCAAGCCTGCTCACCACCATGAGGTTTTACATCCTCTATTAGTTAAAATTAGTCCACCTTAACTTGTCTGCAACTTCCACCTGACTCCGACCCCGCCACAAAAGAGGCCACTTGACACCTCAATGGACTCGCCCCCACGAACCGTGCCTAGTAAAGCCATCACCAAATCCCCAAGCACAAGAGATTAAGTTATATACGTGCACACCCACAAACCTACATACATTTTATACACATACAACGACACATACACAAGCAAGTCCGTATAAGCATGTCCATATGCACACACATATATACCCATATATATACACACCTAAACATACACACTCATATACCCGCAGGCTTACCTGTAATCATACATAAAAACAACAGTTCAGCGATGTCATAAAAACACTGACAACTAAAAGCAAATGACAAATATATAAAAGAATAGCCCGTAAAAGACAATGATATAGGAATGATCTAAGAAAGAGTAAGTGTGCAAACTTATAAACGTCTATGTACATAGAACATCCCTAATAATAAGTAATAACATTCCTAACATCTGGATATAATGTGATTAACCTATAGGGAAAAAAAAAAAAAAAAAAAAACTCTATGAAAGTATTAATAAGCCTCCCACACCCCTTTATTTCTTTAAATTGTATTGTCACTTGATAAATATTTCATCCCTCCCTTTTTTCCCCTGGCACCTAGAATAGGCATATGTTGTGCTAACTCCTTTAATTACTGTCCCGGTATCCGCTTATATCAAGCGCCCGTACAACATGCAAACAATACTTTTTACCTGAAAAAGGTCAGGAGGGTCCCAGGAGCTACAAAATTAAAAAACCTGGCGAAAAACGTCACCAAGTGAATAACCATCCTGTATGACCCCCAGCCACAGCTACCAGCTCAGGGGCACATGTATTGCCGGAAAAAACGACCACCATCACGGACTCCTAAAAACCTCCCCATGAAGAGTCCTAAACTTGCCAGGCACTCCCAAATCATGAGCCAAAATGAGAGTCACATCCACCAAATGTCCAAACCCAACCGCAACATGACCAGTCCATCCCAGATGCTGAACCCGTTTTTTTTTTTTTTTTTTTTTGAGCGGAATTCATTTGTAGCTAAAATTGTCACACCTAAAATTCCTGTTTAACATGACACATATCGCCCCCAGCCATACTACACAGCTCACGGGCACCAAACCACTTCCAGTGGCAAAATAACCACCATGGCTCCCAGGGTATACCCCTGTCCAGAGCCATACCATTGGACACTACCTCAAGTTCCACCAAAAAGCCTAGTGCCATAACAATCATCTCAAAATATATCCGGGTGGGATACCTTCTTATGAATTCCCCAATATTTTTTATTTTTTTTATTTTTTTTTTTTAATATCAACTTCCAGGTCTCCCCTTTTAAGAAATAGAAGTTGATTACAATGATAATCAGAATCCAAACCTCATGATTCTCAAGACTCATGAAAGCAATAGACAGAGGGTCCCTGAAGCTACAGATATTATGTTGAACAACACAACTACCTCTTTTTCTCTCCCCCAGCTACTGAGTCCAGCTTGATGGTTTTCCTCCCCGGTTGCTGAGTGCAGCCTGGTGGAGCCAAATTATTCTTGTAGGTATGCAAACTGAATTACCATGTCCACAGGGCCCATACCATAAAAGTGGGGTGGGGGTATAATGAAAAGTAGTCATGTAAGATATATGTATGGATACACACTTTATATATATATATATATATATATATATATATATATATATATATATATATTTATTTATTTATTTATTTTTTTTAAATATCAGAGGTGGGTGGGGGGGGGGGTTTAACATCCTGCTGATCACTCCTTCACCCTAGGAGACCATATCAGATAGTTATTCCATCATACCTGGGAGTAGTCCCGTGATGGACCCACCTCTAAACCAGGAGTCAATACCTGTGACGGTAACACTCCAAAAACCTGGGCGTCACACGTTCCCCTTCCCATACCAGGGTAATACGCCCGAGATAGTTACTCCTACTTACCCAATAATAAGTAGCTTCAAGGACCCGTTGAAATGAAAATTACATTTTTTTTTTTTTTTATTTTTTTTTAAATCCCTGTTCAAAAGAAACAGATCATAAATTGTCTGATCTGATCCCTGGGATAATTGAGGGTAAAGACTCTGTTTACCTACTTATGAGTTAAGAGTGTCAAATCATAGCAGACAACTGTTAATGGTAGAAACTTTGGTCAGTTGGGTGCAGTCAGTGATGGGTGATGCTCACCTGTGTGGTGTAACCATAAATGAGAGGCTGCCTGCTCCTCTGGATACAGACAGGACTTATTTTCTAGGCACCGCTGCACATAAATGTTAAAAATCAGAACATGTAGCTGTAATGTTAGCAGCCTGCCGTCATAGGTAAACATGCAAAAGACTGTGGAGTCTGTACCCCAGGCCGTCACTCCAGTTACATCCAACCCTGAGAGTCAGGGCTGAACTGGGCCTGTGATTTCTTCTGCAGAGCTGATAATTCCGGAAACAGCGGCTGTTTAGTCACATACGTAGCATGAAAAAAAAACCCCATACTACCATAATCTAAACTGAAATGTGGAGGGAGATCCTTGAAGCTAAAAAACTGGCATGTAAAATATTCCTTCCTAACATAACATATCTTGCCTCCAGCCGTACTACCCAGCTTCAAGGGCACCAAGCCACTACCAGTGGCAAATAATCCCCACAGCTCCCAGGGACCACCCCTGTCCAGAGCCAAAATGCCAGATTACCTGTATCTTCCATCAGGGAGGGGGACAGTGCACCGGACTCTCCCCTCCCCACACCCATGGCACCAACTTCAAGGATCCCCCTCTGTACCCCAGGAGTCCATAATAACTGAAATGGAGAGAAGGGTTCTTGCAAGAAAAAGATCTTGCAAGTAAAAAGTCTGACTTATAATAACGTATGTTGCTCCCTCCAGCCGTATTACCCAGCTTCAAGGGCACCAACCACTACCAGTGGCAAATACTCACCACGGCTCCCAGGGACCACCCCTGTCCAGAGCCAAAATGCCAGATCACCTGTATATTCCATCAGTGAGGGGGGACCGTGCACCGGACTCCCCCCCACACCACTTTCACCAACTCCAAGTTACCCCCCTCTGTACCCCAGGAGTCTATAATAACTGGAATGGGGAGAGGGGTTCTTGAAGGAAAAAAGATCAGGCAAGTAAAAATTTCCTATGTAAAATAACATATGTTGCCCCCCAGCCGTGCTACCCAGCTTCAAGGGCACCAAGCCACTGCCTGTGGCAAGTAACCACCACAGCTCCCAGGGACCACCCCTGTCCAGAGCCAAAATGCCAGATCACCTGTATATTCCCTCAGTGAGGGGGGACCGTGCACCGGACGCCCCCACACCAATGTCACCAACTCTAAGGGCCCCCGATCTGCTGCAGCATCACACTGGACAGTGTCCACTCACAGACCTGCCTGTGCTGAGCTGGGACCACACATGTCATTGTTTAATGTATGAGAAAGCATATAGTCATCTCCAAATAGTCCATGATGACAGATCTCCGTATACAGCGGAAGTGGAGATCCATTATAAGTCACACATATACAGTATACTGTTGATGACAGATCTCCGTACACAGCCTGATCTGTATATAGCTGAAGTGGAGATCCATTATAAGTCACACATATACAGTATACTGTTGATGACAGATCTCCGTATATAGCTGAAGTGGAGATCTATTATAAGTCACACATATACAGTATACTGTTGATGACAGATCTCCGTACACAGCCTGATCTGTGTAAAGCTGAAGTGGAGATCCATTATAAGTCACACATATACTGTATACTGATGAGAGCCGGGATCTGTGTCCATGAGAAATCACTTGCATAGACAGCTTTTCTTCCACAGCAGGATCCATCCATAGCAGAGATAGGGGTCACCTCCAGATCACAGGTATATACCGAGGAGGGATAACAGCAGCTGTGTGCAAGAAAAATATGTGTCACTCTGATCTGTATACATAAGTATATGGCACCTGCAATTATACACACAGATCACACACACAGTGAGGAGTGGGAACCTGAACCTTCATGATCCCCCTACACCTTGGTACAGTCCACAGCCAGAGGCTCCAGACTCCTCATAGGGAGGAGGGGGGAGGGGAACACACAAACACACCAGAGTCTCAGGAGAATAATACACTGATCTGAGTGCAGAATCCAGTCAGACATCCTCCAGCCGCCCTCCCCGACATCTGCAGACTCTTAACATGCAGGAATCCCTGCTCTGTCCTTATACCCAGCTCATATAGAGCCTATGACAGGCATAGGAATCCCCGCTCTGTCCTTATACCAAGCTCACATACAGCCCATGACAGGCATAAGAAGCCATGCTCTGTCCCCCCACTATAACACAGTGATGCAGGGACCTGTACACAGACATCCTTAATCTAAATCAGCTCCTGAAGTCATGAAGACTGTGTATAATCCCCCAGACATGTGATATCTCAGCTCTGCCTGCTGTGAGGAACAGGACAGCAGCCACAGTGTGAGGAGAATGTGGCTGCATGGATTCCTGAGGTAATACTGACTCTATATCTGGTGGAGGAGCTGATATTACACTGGTATATGATGTCTGTGGTGAATGAGGTCAGATAATCTATAATGTGAAGTAATAACCCCAGGATAATACTTCCCTGAGTCTGCAGAGGGGATCCTTAATGTTTCTTCAAAGAAGTCTCTTGAAAGAATGCCGTCCTTCTCAAAGTAGTGACCCCACCCCTCACCAATGAGTCACCAGGCACACCCATACCTCACTCTCATACATTACCCCTTCCTCTTAAAGCAAGATCTCTTGATAACATCTACACAGACCCTGCCATACAACCAGGCTACAGGAGTTCTGGGTCCACCCCTCGCCACCATCATGTACCCCTTTTGCCTACGGCTCCGGGGTGTCTTTATCTGTAATCTGACACGAACTGTTGTATTGTTATTAAGAGGAGAGTTTCTTTCTTTTTTTTTCTTTTCCATTCAATAAACAAAGATTGAATATAAAAAAGAAAGGGATGTTTTTTACAAGGATTGTGCAGCTAGAAACAGCACCACACTTGTCTGATGGCTGTGACTGGTACTGCAGCCAAGATGCGGTGCTTGGATAGGGATGAGCTGCAATATGGGACACAGCCTATAGGGGGGGTGGTGGCGGTGTTTTTGAAAAAATCTCCTTTTTACCCCAATTGTGGACAGTCGCCCATGCTAGGCTGGGCTCCTCTATCTGCTATGAGGACACGCCGTCTTGTGTCTGCAGTGTATGAACCCTTCGTGTGAATGATAAGAATTGTTTCGGATCCGCACAATAAAATCAATCATACAAGAAAGTGATGAATTTGGGTAGATTGTGCAGGAATCGCGTCACCTGGGCTGTAATTACAGAAACAATGGCTGCGAAGGGAAATTAACTCAGCGAAGGAAAGAAAAAAAAAATGAAATCCCCTCCAGGTACGACGCATTTCAAGCTCAGCCGAGCTAGACAACACAATGGGAGATCCGCAGCATGGAGTCAGCGGAGCGGAGAGTCCCATGTCATGTCTGTATGACAAGACGCCCGGCCTGTGCTGCCAGACGGACAGGTGACACGGAGCCCGGTGTGGGGTCAACAACGTTTGCCGCTGTCTAATACATCACTGCACATCTCCAGAAAACACAACACTAAGGTCTAAACAAATGACAAAGCTGTTTTGATGCACACGGTCTTCTGATTTATACTGCAGAGCTGCTCTCCAATAACATTCAGGATCCTTGAAGTTATATCTCGCTTCCAATAAGATGAAGAGCTGCAATGTTTTGTGCCGGGACTCAAAAGCCTAAGAAGTGTTTTAAAATTATGATCTTATGTTCTGATGTCTTAATCAGTGGTTGGTAACATTATGGCGCCATCATGCAACTTCACATTAGTGCTGTCTGTGTCCTGCAATAATACAGAGGTGCTGACTGTGTCCTGCAATAATACAGAGGTGTGACTGTGTCATGCAATAATACAGAGGTGCTGACTGTGTCCTGCAATAATATGGAGGTGCTGACTGTGTCCTGCAATAATACAGAGGTGCTGAGTGTGTTCTGCAATAATATAGAGGTGCTGACTGTGTCCTGCAATAATACAGAGGTGCTGAATGTGTCCTGCAATAATACAGAGGTGCTGACCTTGTCCTGCAATAATACAGAGGTGCTGACTGTGTCCTGCAATAATACGGAGGCGCTGACTGTGTCCTGCAATAATACGGAGGTGCAGACTGTGTCCTGCAATAATACAGAGGCGCTGACTGTGTCCAGCAATAATACAGAGGTGCTCACTGTGTCCTGCAATAATACAGAGGTGCTGACTGTGTCCTGCAATAATACAGAGGTGCTGACTGTGTCCTGCAATAATACAGAGGTGCTGACTGTGTCCTGCATAAAACAGAGGTGCTGACTGTGTCCTGCATAAAACAGAGGTGCTGACTGTGTCCTGCAATAATACCGAGGTGCTGACTGTGTCCTACAATAATACAGAGGTGCTGAATGTGTCCTACAATAATACAGAGGTGCTGAATGTGTCCTACAATAATACAGAGTTGCTGACTGTGTCCTGCAATAATACAGAGGTGCTGACTGTGTCCTGCAATAATACAGAGGTGCTGACTGTGTCCTACAATAATACAGAGGTGTGACTGTGTCCTGCAATAATACAGAGGTGCTGACTGTGTCCTGCAATAATACCGAGGTGCAGACTGTGTCCTGCAATAATACAGAGGTGCTGACTGTGTCCTGCAATAATACAGAGGTGCTGAATGTGTCCTACAATAATACAGAGGTGCTGAATGTGTCCTACAATAATACAGAGGTGCTGACTGTGTCCTGCAATAATACAGAGGTGCTGACTGTGTCCTGCAATAATACAGAGGTGCTGACTGTGTCCTGCAATAATACAGAGGTGCTGACTGTGTCCTGCAATAATACAGAGGTGCTGACTGTGTCCTGCAATAATACAGAGGCATTGTGTCCTGCAATAATACAGAAGCGCTGACTGTGTCCTGCAATAATACAGAGGCATTGTGTCCTGCAATAATACAGAGGTGCTGACTATGTCCTGCAATAATACCGAGGTGCTGACTGTGTCCTACAATAATACAAAGGTGCTGACTGTGTCCTGCAATAATACAGAGGTGCTGACTGTGTCCTGGAATAATACAGAGGTGCTGACTGTGCCCTGCAATAATACAGAGGTGCTGAATGTGTCCTACAATAATACAGAGGTGCTGAATGTGTCCTACAATAATACAGAGGTGCTGACTGTGTCCTGCAATAATACAGAGGTGCTGACTGTGTCCTGCAATAATACAGAGGTGCTGACTGTGTCCTGCAATAATACAGAGGTGCTGACTGTGTCCTGCAATAATACAGAGGTGCTGACTGTGTCCTGCAATAATACAGAGGCATTGTGTCCTGCAATAATACAGAGGCGCTGACTGTGTCCTGCAATAATACAGAGGCATTGTGTCCTGCAATAATACAGAGGTGCTGACTATGTCCTGCAATAATACCGAGGTGCTGACTGTGTCCTACAATAATACAAAGGTGCTGACTGTGTCCTGCAATAATACAGAGGTGCTGACTGTGTCCTGGAATAATACAGAGGTGCTGACTGTGCCCTGCAATAATACAGAGGTGCTGACTGTGTCCTGCAATAATACAGAGGTGCTGACTGTGTCCTGCAATAATACAGAGGTGCTGAATGTGTCCTGGAATAATACAGAGGTGCTGACTGTGTCCTGCAATAATACAGAGGTGCTGACTGTGTCCTGCAATAATACAGAGGCATTGTGTCCTGCAATAATACAGAGGTGCTCACTGTGTCCTGCAATAATACAGAGATGCTGAGTGTGTTCTGCAATAATACAGAGGTGCTGACTGTGTCCTGCAATAATACAGAGGTGCTGACTGTGTCTGCAATAATACAGAGGTGCAGACTGTGTCCTGCAATAATACAGAGGTGCTGACTGTGTCCTGCATAAAACAGAGGTGCTGACTGTGTCCTGCATAAAACAGAGTGCTGACTGTGTCCTGCAATAATACAGAGGTGCTGACTGTGTCCTGCAATAATACAGAGGTGCTGACTGTGTCCTGCAATAATACAGAGGTGCTGACTGTGTCCTGGAATAATACAGAGGTGCTGACTGTGTCCTGCAATAATACAGAGGTGCTGACTGTGTCCTGCAATAATACGAGGTGCAGACTGTGTCCTGCAATAATACAGAGGTGCTGAATGTGTCCTACAATAATACAGAGGTGCTGAATGTGTCCTACAATAATACAGAGGTGCTGACTGTGTCCTACAATAATACGGAGGTGCAGACTGTGTCCTGCAATAATACAGATGTGCTGACTGTGTCCTGCAATAATACAGAGGCGCTGACTGTGTCCTGAGATAATACAGAGGCGCTGACTGTGACCTACAATAATACAGAGGTGCTGACTGTCGCCTGCAATAATACAGAGATGCTGAGTGTGTTCTGCAATAATACAGAGGTGCTGACTGTGTCCTGCAATAATACAGAGGTGCTGACTGTGTCCTGCAATAATACAGAGGTGCAGACTGTGTCCTGCAATAATACAGAGGTGCTGACTGTGTCCTGCATAAAACAGAGGTGCTGACTGTGTCCTGCATAAAACAGAGGTGCTGACTGTGTCCTGCAATAATACCGAGGTGCTGACTGTGTCCTGCAATAATACAGAGGTGCTGACTGTGTCCTGCAATAATACAGAGGTGCTGACTGTGTCCTGCAATAATACAGAGGTGCTGACTGTGTCCTGGAATAATACAGAGGTGCTGACTGTGTCCTGCAATAATACAGAGGTGCTGACTGTGTCCTGCAATAATACGAGGTGCAGACTGTGTCCTGCAATAATACAGAGGTGCTGAATGTGTCCTACAATAATACAGAGGTGCTGAATGTGTCCTACAATAATACAGAGGTGCTGTTCAATATAAGAGTGTGTTCTGCAAAATACGAGGTGCTAGTGTCCTAATAATACGAGGTGCTGACTGTGCCTGCAATAATACAGAGTGGACTGTGTCCTCAATAATACAGAGGTGCTGACTGTGTCCTGCAATAATACAGAGGTGCTGACTGTGTCCGCATAAACAAGGTGCGACTGTGCCTCAATAATACAGGGTCTGACTGTTCCTCAATAATACGAGGTGCTGACGTGCCTCAATAATACGGTGCTGACTGTGTCCTGCATAAACAGAGTGCTGACTGTGTCCTGATAAACAGAGGTGCTGACTGTGTCTGCAATAATACAGAGTGCTGACTGTGTCTCAATAATACGAGGTGCGACTGTGTCCTGCAATAATACGAGGTGCTGATGTGTCCTGAATAATACAGAGTGCGACTGTTCCTCAATAATACAGAGTGCTGACTTGTCCTCAATAATACGAGGTGCGACTGTGTCCTGCAATAATACAGAGGTGCTATGTGTCCTCAATAATACAGAGGGCTGAGTGTCTAATAATACAGAGGGCTGACTGTGTCCTCAATAATACGAGGTGCTGACTGTGCCTGAAATAAACGAGTGTCTGACTGTGTCCTGCAATAATACAGAGGTGCGACTGTGTCCTAAAATACGAGGGCTGACTGTGCCTCAATAATACGAGGTGTGACTGTGCCTGCAATAATACAGAGGTGCTGACTGTGCCTCAATAATACGAGGTGCTATGTGTCCTGCAATAATACGAGTCTGACTGTGCCTCAATAATACGAGGTGCATGACAGGCATGTGCCTCAATAATACGAGTGTACTGTGTCCTCAAAATACGAGGTCGACTGTGTCCTGCAATAATACAGGTGCTATGTGTCCTCAATAATACGAGTGCGACTGTGCCTAATAATCAGAGGTGCTACTGTGTCCTCAATAATACAGGTGCTGACTGTGCCTGCAATAATACAGAGGTGCTGACTGTGTCCTGCAATAATACAGGTGCGACTGTGCCTGCAATAATACAGAGGTGCTGACTGTGTCCTGCAATAATCGAGGCGATGTGTCACAATATACAGAGGTGTGACTGTGTCCTGCATAATACGAGTGCGACTGTGTCCTGCATAAACGAGGTGCTGACTGTGTCCGCAATAATACCGAGGTGTGACTGTGTCCTGAATAATACAGAGTGATGTGTCTGCAATAATAGAGGTGCTGAGTGCTGCAATAATACAGAGGGCTGACTGTGTCCTCAATAATACGAGGTGCGACTGGTCTGCAAAATACAGAGGTGCTGATGTGTCCTCAATAATACGAGGTCTGATGTGTCCTCAATAATACAGAGGCGCTGAGTGTCCTGCAATAATACAGAGGTGCTGACTGTGTCCTGAATAATACAGAGGTGCTGACTGTGTCCTGCAATAATACAGAGGTGCTGATGTGTCCTGCAATAATACAGAGGTGCTGACTGTGTCCTGCAATAATAAGAGGTGCTGACTGTGTCCTGCAATAATACAGAGGTGCTGACTGTGTCCTACAATAATACAGAGGTGCTGACTGTGTCCTACAATAATACAGAGGTGCTGACTGTGTCCTGCAATAATACAGAGGTGCTGACTGTGTCCTGCAATAATACAGAGGTGTCGACTGTACGAGGTGCTGACTATGTCCTGCAATAATACCGAGGTGCTGACTGTGTCCTCAATAATACGAGGTGCTGACTGTGTCCTGCAATAATACAGAGGTGCTGACTGTGTCTGAATAATACAGAGTGCTGACTGTGCCTGCAATAATACAGAGGTGCTGACTGTGTCCTGCAATAATACAGAGGTGCTGACTGTGTCTGCAATAATACAGAGGTGCTGAATGTGTCCTGGAATAATACAGAGGTGCTGACTGTGTCCTGCAATAATACAGAGGTGCTGACTGTGTCCTGCAATAATACAGAGGCATTGTGTCCTGCAATATACAGAGGTGCTCACTGTGTCCTGCAATAATACAGAGATGCTGATGTGTTCTGCAATAATACAGAGGTGCTGACTGTGTCCTGCAATAATACAGAGGTGCTGACTGTGTCCTGCAATAATACAGAGGTGCAGACTGTGTCCTGCATAAACAGAGTGCTGACTGTGTCCTGCATAAACAGAGGTGCTGACTGTGTCTGCAATAATACGAGGTGCTGACTGTGTCCTGCAATAATACAGAGGTGCTGATGTGTCCTGCAATAATACAGAGGTGCTGACTGTGTCCTGCAATAATACAGAGGTGCTGACTGTGTCCTGCAATAATACGAGGTGCTGACTGTGTCCTGCAAATACACATAACAGAGGTGCAGACTGTGTCCTGCAATAATACAGAGGTGCTGAATGTGTCCTACAATAATACAGAGGTGCTGACTGTGTCCTACAATAATACGAGGTGCGAGGATATGGACTGTGTCCTGCAATAATACAGATGTGCTGACTGTGTCCTGCAATAATACAGAGGCGCTGACTGTGTCCTGAGATAATACAGAGGCGCTGACTGTGCCTACATAATACAGAGGTGCTGACTGTCGCCTGCAATAATACAGAGGTGCTGACTGTGACCTACAATAATACAGAGGTGCTGCATGTGTCCTGCAATAATACAGAGGTGCTGACTGTGTCTCTACAATAATACCGAGGTGCTGACTGTGTCCTACAATAATACGAGTGCTGACTGTGTCCTGCAATAATACGGAGGTGCTGACTGTGTCCTGCAATAATACCGAGGTGCTCACTGTGTCCTGCTATAATACAGAAGTGCTGACTGTGTCTTGCAATAATACCGAGGTGCTGTCACTGTTCCAGCAATTAATACCGAGGGGTGCTGACTGGTCGCCTGCAATAATACAGAGGTGCTGACTGTGTCCTGCAATAATACAGAGGTGCTGACTGTGTCCTACAATAATACCGAGGTGCTGACTGTCGCCTGCAATAATATCAGAGGTGCTACTGTGTCCTGCAATAATAACGAGGTGCTGACTGTCGCCTGCAATAATACAGAGGTGCTGACTGTGTCGTGCAATAATACCGAGGTGCTGACTGTGTCCTCAATAATACAGAGGTGCTGACTGTGTCCTGCAATAATACGAGGTGCTGACTGTGTCCTGCAATAATACAGAGGTGCTGACTGTGTCCTGCAATAATACAGAGGCGCTGACTGTGTCCTACAATAATACAGAGGTGCTGACTGTGTCCTGCAATAATACAGAGGTGCTGACTGTGTCCTGCAATAATACAGAGGTGCTGAGTGTGTCCTGCAATAATACAGAGGCATTGTGTCCTAATACAGAGGTGCTGACTGTGTCCTGCAATAATACAGAGGTGCTGACTGTGTCCTGCAATAATACAGAGGTGCTGACTGTGTCCTGCAATAAAACAGAGGTGCTGACTGTGTCCTGCAATAAAACAGAGGTGCTGACTGTGTCCTGCAATAATACCGAGGTGCTGACTGTGTCCTGCAATAATACAGAGGTGCTGACTGTGTCCTGCAATAATACAGAGGTGCTGACTGTGTCCTGCAATAATAACGAGGTGCGACTGTGTCCTGCAATAATACAGAGGTGCTGACTGTGTCCTGCAATAATACAGAGGTGCTGACTGTGTCCTACAATAATACAGAGGTGCTGAATGTGTCCTACAATAATACAGAGGTGCTGACTGTGTCCTACAATAATACAGAGGTGCTGACTGTGTCCTGCAATAAAACAGAGTGCTGACTGTGTCCTACAATAATACGGAGGTGCAGACTGTGTCCTGCAATAATACAGAGGTGCTGACTGTGTCCTGCAATAATACAGAGGTGCTGACTGTCGCCTGCAATAATACAGAGGTGCTGACTGTGTCCTACAATAATACAGAGGTGCTGACTGTGTCCTACAATAATACAGAGGTGCTGATGTGTCCTGCAATAATACAGAGGTGCTGACTGTGTCCTGCAATAATACAGAGGTGCTGACTGTGCCTGCAATAATACAGAGGTGCTGACTGTGTCCTGCAATAATACAGAGGTGCTGACTGTGTCCTACAATAATACAGAGGTGCTGAGTGTGTTCCTAAATAATACAGAGGTGCTGATGTGTCCTACAATAATACAGAGGTGCTGACTGTGTCCTACAATAATACAGAGGTGCTGAATGTGTCCTACAATAATACAGAGGTGCTGACTGTGTCCTGCAATAATACAGAGGTGCTGACTGTCGCCTGCAATAATACAGAGGTGCATGACTGTCGCCTGCAATAATACAGAGGCGCTGACTGTGTCCTGCAATAATACCGAGGTGCTGACTGTGTCCTACAATAATACAGAGGTGCTGACTGTGTCCTGCAATAATACAGAGGTGCTGACTGTGTCCTGCAATAATACAGAGGTGCTGACTGTGTCCTGCAATAATACAGAGGTGCTGACTGTGTCCTACAATAATACGAGGTGCTGACTGTGTCCTGCAATAATACAGAGGTGCTGACTGTGTCCTGCAATAATACGAGTGTGCTGACTGTGCCTGCAATAATACAGAGGTGCTACTGTGTCCTGCAATAATACAGAGGTGCTGACTGTGTCCTGCAATAATACAGAGGTGCTGACTGTGTCCTGCAATAATACAGAGGTGCTGACTGTGTCCTGCAATAATACAGAGGTGCTGACTGTGTCCTACAATAATACAGAGGTGCTGAATGTGTCCTACAATAATACAGAGGTGCTGAATGTGTCCTACAATAATACAGAGGTGCTGACTGTGTCCTGCATAAAAACAGAGGTGCTGACTGTGTCCTACAATAATACGGAGGTGCAGACTGTGTCCTGCAATAATACAGAGGTGCTGACTGTGTCCTGCAATAATACAGAGGTGCTGACTGTCGCCTGCAATAATACAGAGGTGCTGACTGTGTCCTACAATAATACAGAGGTGCTGAATGTGTCCTACAATAATACAGAGGTGCTGAATGTGTCCTCAATAATACAGAGGTGCTGACTGTGTCCTGCAATAATACAGAGGTGCTGACTGTGCCTGCAATAATACAGAGGTGCTGACTGTGTCCTGCAATAATACAGAGGTGCTGACTGTGTCCTGCAATAATACAGAGGTGCTGACTGTGTCCTACAATAATACAGAGGTGCTGATGTGTCCTGCAATAATACAGAGGTGCTGAACTGTGTCCTGAATAATACAGAGGTGCTGACTGTGTCCCTCAATAATACAGAGGTGCTGACTGTGTCCTGCAATAATACAGAGGTGCTGACTGTTGCCTGCAATAATACAGAGGTGCTGACTGTGTCCTGCAATAATACAGAGGTGCTGACTGTGTCCTGCAATAATACGAGGTGCTGACTGTGTCCTGCAATAATACAGAGGTGCTGACTGTGTCCTGCAATAATACAGAGGTGCTGACTGTGTCCTGCAATAATACAGAGGTGCTGACTGTGTCCTGCAATAATTACAGAGGTGCTGACTGTGTCCTGCAATAATACAGAGGTGCTGACTGTGTCCTGCAATAATACAGAGGTGCTGACTGTGTCCTGCAATAATACAGGTGTGCTGACTGTGTCCTTGCAATAATACAGAGGTGCTGACTGTGTCCTGCAATAATACAGAGGTGCTGACTGTGTCCTGCAATAATACAGAGGTGCAGACTGTGTCCTGCAATAATACAGAGGTGCTGACTGTGTCCTGCAATAATACAGAGGTGCTGACTGTGTCCTACAATAATACAGAGGTGCTGAATGTGTCCTGCAATAATACAGAGGTGCTGATGTGTCCTGCAATAATACAGAGGTGCTGACTGTGTCCTGCAATAATACAGAGGTTGTGTCCTGCAAAATACAGAGTGCTGATGTGTCCTGCAATAATACAGAGGTGCTGAATGTGTCCTGCAATAATACAGAGGTGCTGACTGTTGTCCTGCAATAATACAGAGGTGCTGACTGTGTCCTGCAATAATACAGAGGTGCTGACTGTGTCCTGCATATAATACAGAGGTGCTGAACTGTTGTCCTGCATAAAACAGAGGTGCTGACTGTGTCCTGCAATAATACAGAGGTGCTGACTGTGTCCTGCAATAATACAGAGGTGCTGACTGTGTCCTGCAATAATACAGAGGTGCTGACTGTGTCCTGCAATAATACAGAGGTGCTGACTGTGTCCTGCAATAATACAGAGGTGCTGACTGGTCTGCAATAATACGAGTGCAGACTGTGTCCTGCAATAATACAGAGGTGCTGAATGTGTCCTACAATAATACAGAGGTGCTGAATGTGTCCTACAATAATACAGAGGTGCTGACTGTGTCCTACAATAATACGGAGGTGCAGACTGTGTCCTGCAATAATACAGATGTGCTGACTGTGTCCTGCAATAATACAGAGGCGCTGACTGTGTCCTGAGATAATACAGAGGCGCTGACTGTGACCTACGATAATACAGAGGTGCTGACTGTCGCCTGCAATAATACAGAGGTGCTGACTGTGACCTACAATAATACAGAGGTGCTGAGTGTGTCCTGCAATAATACAGAGTGCTGACTGTGTCCTACAATAATACCGAGGTGCTGACTGTGTCCTACAATAATACCGAGGTGCTGACTGTGTCCTGCAATAATACGGAGGTGCTGACTGTGTCCTGCAATAATACCGAGGTGCTCACTGTGTCCTGCTATAATACAGAAGTGCTGACTGTGTCTTGCAATAATACCGAGGTGCTCACTGTGTCCTGCAATAATACCGAGGTGCTGACTGTCGCCTGCAATAATACAGAGGTGCTGACTGTGTCCTGCAATAATACAGAGGTGCTGACTGTGTCCTACAATAATACCGAGGTGCTGACTGTCGCCTGCAATAATACAGAGGTGCTCACTGTGTCCTGCAATAATACCGAGGTGCTGACTGTCGCCTGCAATAATACAGAGGTGCTGACTGTGTCGTGCAATAATACCGAGGTGCTGACTGTGTCCTACAATAATACAGAGGTGCTGACTGTGTCCTGCAATAATACGGAGGTGCTGACTGTGTCCTGCAATAATACAGAGGTGCTGACTGTGTCCTGCAATAATACAGAGGCGCTGACTGTGTCCTACAATAATACAGAGGTGCTGACTGTGTCCTGCAATAATACAGAGGTGCTGACTGTGTCCTGCAATAATACAGAGGTGCTGAGTGTGTCCTGCAATAATACAGAGGCATTGTGTCCTGCAATAATACAGAGGTGTGACTGTGTCCTGCAATAATACAGAGGTGCTGACTGTGTTCTGCAATAATACAGAGGTGCAGACTGTGTCCTGCAATAATACAGAGGTGCAGACTGTGTCCTGCAATAATACAGAGGTGCAGACTGTGTCCAGCAATAATACGGAGGCGCTGACTGTGTCCTGCAATAATACAGAGGTGCTCACTGTGTCCTGCAATAATACAGAGGCGCTGTGTCCTGCAATAATACAGAGGTGCTGACTGTGTCCTGCAATAATACAGAGGTGCTGACTGTGTCCTGCAATAATACAGAGGTGCTGACTGTGTCCTGCAATAATACAGAGGCGCTGACTGTGTCCTGCAATAATACAGAGGCGCTGACTGTGCCCTGCAATAATACAGAGTGCTGACTGTGTCCTGCAATAATACAGAGGCGCTGACTGTGCCCTGCAATAATACAGAGGTGCTGACTGTGTCCTGCAATAATACAGAGGCGCTGACTGTGCCCTGCAATAATACAGAGGTGCTGACTGTGTCCTGCAATAATACAGAGGTGCTCACTGTGCCCTGCAATAATACAGAGGTGCTGACTGTGTCCTGCAATAATACAGAGGTGCTGACTGTGCCCTGCAATAATACAGAGGTGCTGACTGTGTCCTACAATAATACAGAGGTGCTGAGGGTTTCCTGCAATAATACAGAGGTGCTGACTGTGTCCTGCAATAATACAGAGGCGCTGACTGTGCCCTGCAATAATACAGAGGTGCTGACTGTGTCCTGCAATAATACAGAGGTGCTCACTGTGCCCTGCAATAATACAGAGGTGCTGACTGTGTCCTGCAATAATACAGAGGTGCTGACTGTGCCCTGCAATAATACAGAGGTGCTGACTGTGTCCTACAATAATACAGAGGTGCTGAGGGTTTCCTGCAATAATACAGAGGTGCTGACTGTGTACTGCAATAATACAGAGGTGCTCACTGTGTCCTGCAATATTACAGAGGTGCTGAGTGTGTTCTGCAATAATATAGAGGTGCTGACTGTTTCCTGCAAAAATACAGAGGTGCTGACTGTGTCCTGCAATAATACAGAGGTGCAGACTGTGTCCTGCAATAATACGGAGGCGCTGACTGTGTCCTGCAATAATACAGAGGTGCTCACTGTGTCCTGCAATAATACAGAGGTGCTGACTGTGTCCTGCAATAATACAGAGGTGCTGACTGTGTCCTGCAATAATACAGAGGTGCTGACTGTGTCCTGCAATAATACAGAGGTGCTGACTGTGTCCTGCATAAAACAGAGGTGCTGACTGTGTCCTGCATAAAACAGAGGTGCTGACTGTGTCCTGCAATAATACCGAGGTGCTGACTGTGTCCTGCAATAATACAGAGGTGCTGACTGTGTCCTGCAATAATACAGAGGTGCTGACTGTGTCCTGCAATAATAAAGAGGTGCAGACTGTGTCCTGCAATAATACAGAGGTGCTGACTGTGTCCTGCAATAATACAGAGGTGCTGACTGTGTCCTACAATAATACAGAGGTGCTGAATGTGTCCTACAATAATACAGAGGTGCTGAATGTGTCCTACAATAATACAGAGGTGCTGACTGTGTCCTGCATAAAACAGAGGTGCTGACTGTGTCCTACAATAATACGGAGGTGCAGACTGTGTCCTGCAATAATACAGAGGTGCTGACTGTGTCCTGCAATAATACAGAGGTGCTGACTGTCGCCTGCAATAATACAGAGGTGCTGACTGTGTCCTACAATAATACAGAGGTGCTGAATGTGTCCTACAATAATACAGAGGTGCTGAATGTGTCCTACAATAATACAGAGGTGCTGACTGTGTCCTGCAATAATACAGAGGTGCTGACTGTCGCCTGCAATAATACAGAGGTGCTGACTGTGTCCTGCAATAATACAGAGGTGCTGACTGTGTCCTACAATAATACAGAGGTGCTGAATGTGTCCTACAATAATACAGAGGTGCTGAATGTGTCCTACAATAATACAGAGGTGCTGAATGTGTCCTACAATAATACAGAGGTGCTGAATGTGTCCTACAATAATACAGAGGTGCTGACTGTGTCCTGCAATAATACAGAGGTGCTGACTGTCGCCTGCAATAATACAGAGGTGCTGACTGTCGCCTGCAATAATACAGAGGCGCTGACTGTGTCCTGCAATAATTACCGAGGTGCTGACTGTGTCCTACAATAATACAGAGGTGCTGACTGTGTCCTGCAATAATACAGAGGTGCTGACTGTGTCCTGCAATAATACAGAGGTGCTGACTGTGTCCTGCAATAATACAGAGGTGCTGACTGTGTCCTACAATAATACGGAGGTGCAGACTGTGTCCTGCAATAATACAGAGGTGCTGACTGTGTCCTGCAATAATACAGAGTTGCTGACTGTCGCCTGCAATAATACAGAGGTGCTCACTGTGTCCTGCAATAATACAGAGGTGCTGACTGTCGCCTGCAATAATACAGAGGTGCTGACTGTCGCCTGCAATAATACAGAGGTGCTGACTGTGTCCTGCAACAATACCAAGGTGCTGACTGTGTCCTACAATAATACAGAGGTGCTGACTGTGTCCTGCAATAATACAGAGGTGCTGACTGTGTCCTGCAATAATACAGAGGTGCTGACTGTGTCCTGCAATAATACCGAGGTGCTGACTGTGTCCTACAATAATACAGAGGTGCTGACTGTGTCCTGCAATAATACAGAGGTGCTGACTGTGTCCTGCAATAATACAGAGGTGCTGACTGTGTCCTGCAATAATACAGAGGTGCTGACTGTGTCCTACAATAATACGGAGGTGCAGACTGTGTCCTGCAATAATACAGAGGTGCTGACTGTGTCCTGCAATAATACAGAGGTGCTGACTGTGTCCTACAATAATACGGAGGTGCTGAATGTGTCCTGCAATAATACAGAGGTGCTGACTGTGTCCTGAAATAATACAGAGGTGCTGACTGTGTCCTGCAATAATACAGAGGTGCTGACTGTGCCCTGAAATAATACAGAGGTGCTGACTGTGTCCTGCAATAATACAGAGGTGCTGACTGTGTCCTGCAATAATACAGAGGTGCTGACTGTCGCCTGCAATAATACAGAGGCATTGTGTCCTGCAATAATACAGAGGTGCTGACTGTGTCCTGCAATAATACAGAGGCAATGACTGTGTCCTACAATAATACAGAGATGCTGACTGTGTCCTGCAATAATACAGAGGTGATGACTGTGCCCTGCAATAATACAGAGGTGCTGACTGTGTCCTGCAATAATACAGAGGTGCTGACTGTCGCCTGCAATAATACAGAGGTGCTGACTGTTGCCTGCAATAATACAGAGGTGCTGACTGTGTCCTGCAATAATACCGAGGTGCTGACTGTGTCCTACAATAATACAGAGGTGCTGACTGTATCCTGCAATAATACAGAGGTGCTGACTGTGTCCTGCAATAATACAGAGGTGCTGACTGTGTCCTGCAATAATACAGAGGTGCTGACTGTGTCCTAAAATAATACAGAGGTGCTGACTGTGTCCTGCAATAATACAGAGGTGCTGACTGTCGCCTGCAATAATACAGAGGTGCTGTGTCCTGCAATAATACCGAGGTGCTGACTGTGTCCTACAATAATACAGAGGTGCTGACTGTGTCCTGCAATAATACAGAGGTGCTGACTGTGTCCTGCAATAATACAGAGGTGCTGACTGTGTCCTGCAATAATACAGAGGTGCTGACTGTGTCCTACAATAATACAGAGGTGCTGACTGTGTCCTGCAATAATACAGAGGTGCTGACTGTCGCCTGCAATAATACAGAGGTGCTGACTGTGTCCTGCAATAATACGGAGGTGCTGACTGTGTCCTGCAATAATATGGAGGCGCTGACTATGTCCCGCAATAATACGGAGACGCTCACTGTGGCCCACAATCAGGGCTCGGACACACTCTGCTACTTACATGCGAGTCTGTCGGACAAGACTTGGAAGAGATTGGAGCAGTGACCTTGAAGGCCTCTTCCTGTCTGGATGGGAATGACACAGAGAACTCTACGAGTGATGAGTGGGCGCCGTACTGCTGGTGTCACCGCCCTGCACTACTGTCACCAGCACCAGCTCAGCCACCTTCCTTATCACATGGAATTAAGCCGGTCAGAAATGAAAGCATCTTCCAAGGAGCCGCTGGTGAAAGGAGATCATTTCAGACCCCTCTTACATCTGAATGTTCTTGAAACCTTTTCATTTTTGGAGATATTGTGAAAAATGCTTCAATATGTTCCTGACAAGTAAGAGCTGATGCTGCACAATCCTCACCGTCACCTCCACAGATTAGTACATTGATATTCTGCAAATTAATGGGATAGAAAATGAGAAGCTTCTCTGCAGGAGCCGCGCCATTCTTATGGGGAAAATAATCCATGTTCAACAGGGTCGGGCCAAGAGTTTGAGGATTGGATCATCCATAATGAAGGGGGTCCCTGAATGCCTCTGTTTATCTAACACTTCTCTCCATTAAATAGGTGGGTGGGTTCAGTGGTTGACGATATGGGCTTGTTGGGGAGGTTGACATAAAGGGCCGTCGAATGTCAATGGACTAAAGGAAATCCAAGGCACATCCTTGTCCACAAAACTTTATTGATACCCAACATACACATAGCATGGATAAAAAATGCAACATTTTGGCCAACTTAGGGTCTTTATCAAGCCATTGAAAAGGTTAAAATGGATAAAAAACTGCAACGTTTCGGTCAACATAGGGCCTTTATCAAGCTATTTAAAAAGGTTAACATGACCGAAATGTATGAACATTTCAGCCAAAGTAGAGCCTTTATCAAGCCATTAAAAAGATTAAGAGTGATAAAAAATGCGATGTTTCGGACAACGCAGGGCTTTTATCAAGCCATTAGAAAGGTTAAGATTAATTAAAAATGTAACGTTTTAGCCAATGCAGAACCTTTATCACATCATTAAAAAGGTTATAATGATGGATAAAAAAATGCAACGTTTCAGGCAGCGCAGGGCCTTTTTCACACCATTAAAAAAGGTTAAGATGGATAAAAATGCAATCTTTCGACCTTGATAAAGGCCCTGCATTGGCTGAAACATTGCATTTGTGATCCATCTTATGTGAATATTGAGGTTAGTATAGTTATCGTGAAGGAGGATCTTCAGTGCCTTGGATTTCCCAGAATTTATTGCAATTTTAGAACCAGATTGAGGGTTGTCCCAAGTAGGCACGAACAGTGGAGAGGTGCACGGAATCAATCTCGATGAACCTCAGTGGACTGGTGGTGGCATGGTGGCATGACCATCTGGGTAGGTGGACACATATTTTGCGTTGGTCATACCAGATGACTGTCATCATTCCCATCCATGTGCCAAACATTTATATTAAGACCATGTCCCGTCCACGCCCTTTCCATAAGTTTCAACAACTGTCTTTTTCAGCCCAGCTAAGCCGCCTGTTTTCTGCGATTTTTCGGGAGGCTTTGGTTTGTGCTCAGTTGACTTTTCATCCCCTCCAAAAAGTCCAGGAACCTCTATGGAACGGATCTGCAATTTCAGACACAACCTATAAACAGGCGTGGAAAAAAGAAAAAAACCTTTTTGTTCGAATTCACTGTTGTTCACTGATTGATAATGATGAATTATCCACGAATCAGCACTTCAGTGGTTGCAAACTGTCCATTGTTTAGTGGCTGCAGCTCAGCTTCTATTGAATTCAATTGGAGCTGACCTGCAATAACTGAAAATGGCCACTACACGGCACTGTTTTGGCTCCTTAATCGGCTTAGATCCGGCTGATGTGTGAGGGGTCAGACACATGGTATTCTAAGGATAGGTTGTCAATAATGAAGCAGAAGACAACCCCTGTAATGTGTATCCTCTAGACACATCTGTCTCCTTATACTCAAGCCGCATGGTTGGCAGCTGCATTGAATTGCCGCATTGTCGCCTTCCCAACCTATGAATAATAGTCACTTTCCAAATGTCAGATAAAGTAGGTCAATTAATTTTTTTGCAAGAAAAAAAAAACCCAATATAAAACCACCCTCTTTTCCCACTAGGGGGCAGCTTCTAGCCTTATTGGCGCGGAGCTGACGGTTAACGATAGACTTCTCGTTGCTGTTCTGCAGGCTCAGGGAAACAATGTCAGCGCTGCAGAATGAATGTTCCATTTCTGCTCACTTTCCAGATTTTTTTACTTCTCTTCCTCGTCTATTTTCAGCCGCCGATGCGGGTTGAGTAAGGCCGGTCCTTTGTTCTGGGAGAATGTGCTCTAAAATGCACAATTATGTAATAAGAATGATGCTATTTGTATTACATGGCACCCGAGGGACTCGCCGGAATGGAAGATAAAACAGAAAAAGAAATGACAGTCATGCAGAATGAGAGAAACAGAGAATTTAAATTTCAGATGCTTTGTGCAAGATTGCAAGGGTTAACCGCGTTGTGTAACCCCTTGATTGTGTAATCGAGTTGTGTAACCCCTTTTCAGTCGATAGGAGTTCATTGTGGATTGCACATTGCACCGTGTGATACAGGGACAGGAATTGGCGCCTTAGATCCTTCTATCCCTCACCCTCCTGTCACGCTGGACGCAGGGAGCGTCTGGAAATAGTGTGTGACAGGGGACACACGGACCAACAGTGTCTGGCGCACTTCATGGTACAACAGATGAAAACACCGGGGACAGGAATACAACACAGGGCCATGCTCATAGGGAATGGGGGAGAGGTGACCTCCTGCACTCACTTGCAGTTGTGTCCTGATCTCCCTATCATCCCTATATGGGTTCTTTCAACCTGTCACCGAGCAGGATACCTAGTCCCTTACTGGCCCCTGATGTTAGCCCTCAATAGGGAATGGCTGGTGGGAGCACTAGTCCCAGCCACAGCAATAACAACAACAAGAGGAAAGGGAAGACAGACAGGGAAACGACAAGACAACTTCATGCCTGCTGCCACGCTGCAATGCAATGCAATGAGATTAGAACAAGTCAAAGTTTAATAAAGCAGTCCGTCACTTTTCACAATAAAAAGATAAGCTACAAACTTACCACATCTACAATTTATTGACCAGAATTCACACCATTTGGAATCTTCCCAGTCTGTCAAAGTTCCTTGACCCAAGAGGGAGCCAACAGGTGAAACCTAAGGTCAGATTGAAGCTGGAATGCTCCATACATAGTTAATATATTTAATTCACTTATTCCTGTGAATATAACAAAACCCCAATAGAAGCAAATTGCCGTCAGTTCAACTCTATATCCAGTTCCACAATTGAGCAACCGGACATGAAGCCAAACTAGTGGACAATTCCGTTGAATCAGAGTTTGTTTTTCTTTATACTTGCAGGAATAAGTGAATTAAAACACATTAAATATATAAAACACGCAGCACGTCAGCTTCTACCCAACATTAGGTTTCGCCTGTCGGCTTCTTCTTGGGGCAGGCTTTCCTTAGGTTTAAAGGGTAACAGAGAGGGGGAATTACAGATGATGGAAATTCTGCTCTAAAGATCACAATATGGTAAAGCAATAAAATGGAGCTAATAAGTGATAAAGGGCAGGTTGGAGGGGGTGTCCACTAATAGTGATTTGTGAACACTTAGATGCTCGAGTGCTCGGTACTCGAAAGGAGCAGTTTGGATGCTCCGACAGACTTGACTCATGTACGGAGTATAATGGTAGTGAATGAGATGCTCAAGCATTTTTCCGAAATGCTAGAGATTTCTCCTTGACCACCATTATACACGAGTCGAGCCTGTCCGAGCATCCGACCTGCACATTTCGAGTTCCAAGCACTTGAGCATTACTAGTCATTATGTGTATTTTAGGTTTTACATGGTATACATGACAAAATCACTCTCTCGTATACAGGTGAGCACTTGGGATCAGCTGCCTAAAATCCAGGACCTCACACAGTACAAGGTTCGGAGAATTGGAGCAATGCAGATCCTCAGGGGAGGGGAGATCTGCACAGGTTCTTACCAGCCAATAGCAAAGATGATAGGACCGGTCAGTTGCCATAATTGTATTTTTACTGGTGTAAATGCCACTGTTCTCCTTTATCCAGCATTGCTTTTCTTTTGCTCCTCCATCTGTCTGTCTCCAAGATATAGCCCCCTATTTATTATCTAGTCTTGTTAGCCAAGTGGGTGTGGTCTTCAAAAAGACATTTAGAAAAAAAAATTAGGCTAACAAGGCTAAATTTGGATACTAAGACTTAGTTAACAGACAAACACATTGGAAAGGGGGTCGTGACCTTCAGCTCTATAATTTTTTGTGTATCAACGCCCACTTGGCTAAAAAGACCATATTTGTATACAGGGAAGCAGAGGCCATATCTCAGGAACCAAGAGGTGCAGGAAGACAAGAAAAACATTGCCGGATTCTGGTGAATAGTGGCATTCACATCAGGTTAAAATATATATATTTATGGCAAGTAGTCCTTTTTAATTTATGATTACCTTTGGAAAAAATAATATTACCGTATTTTTCAGACTATAAAATGCTCCGGACTATAAGATGCACCCAGATGTTAGAGGAGGAAGAGAAAAAATATTAAGCAAAAAAATTGGTTATAAAGCACTGTTATGGAAGGGGGGGGGGGGGAAAGATGTGCTGCTGACATTTATGGGGGTAACGTCCCCATCCCGAGCCCCTTCCAGGCAATATATGCCCCCCCCCCCCAATTCTGGTATGTAATCCCCATCCTGGATATGGCCCTCAACTCTTGGTATATAGTCCTTCATCCTGGGATATAGCCCCCGATCTGGAATATGGCCCCCCATTCTGGTATACAGGCCGCCCATCCTGGATTTGACCACCCATCCTGGGATATAGCCCCCTATCCTGGTATACAGCCCCCTATCCTAGATATGGCCGCCCCATCCTGGATATGGCCCCCATCCTGGTATACAGCCCCCATCATGGGATAAAACCCCTCATCCTGGATATGGCTCCCCATCCTGGTATACAGTTCCCCATCCTGGATATGGCTCCCCATCCTGGGATATAGCCCCCTATCCTGGTATACAGCCCCCTATCCTAGATATGGCTGCCCCATCCTGGATATGGCCCCCATCCTGGTATACAGCCACCATCATGGCATAAAACCCCACATCCTGGATATGGCTCCCCATCCTGGTATACAGCCCCCATCATGGGATAAAACCCCACATCCTGGATATGGCTCCCCATCCTGGTATACAGTTCCCCATCCTGGATATGGCTCCCCATCCTGGGATATAGCCCCCTATCCTGGTATACAGCCCCTATCCTAGATATGGCCTCCCCATCCTGCATATGGCCCCCATCCTGGTATACAGGCCCCATCATGGGATAAAACCTCACATCCTGGATATGGCTCCCCATCCTGGTATACAGTTCCCCATCCTGGATATGGCTCCCCATCCTGGGATATAGCCCCCTATCCTGGTATACAGCCCCCTATCCTAGATATGGCTGCCCCATCATGGTATACAGGCCCCATCATGGGATAAAACCCCACATCCTGGATATGGCTCCCCATCCTGGTATACAGTTCCCCATCCTGGATATGGCCCCCCATCCTGGTATACAACCACCTATTCCTGGTATACAGCCCTCCATCCTGGTATACAGCCCCCCATCTTGGATATGGCCTCCATCCTGGGATATAACTCGTCAATGTTGGTTTATAGGCCCCACCATCCAGGTTCATTACCCCCTATCCTGGATATGGCCCCCCATCCTGGGATATAGCCCCTACCATATGGGTACATTACCCCCATCCTGGATATGGACCTATTTGTGGTACATGGCCCTCTCATCCTGAATATACCCCCCATTATCCTTGATATAGCCCTCCATCCTGGTATACAGCCCCCATCATCTGGGAACATTACCCCCCATCCTGGATATGGCCCTCCCATCATGGTACATGACCCTCTCATCTTGAATATACCTACCCATTACTGTATATGCCCCCCCCATGCTGCCACACACAAGAAAGTAACAAACAATGTATTACTCACCCTCTTACACTTACCTTAGTCTCTCCCTGCTTGCAGCACTTGCGTCCGGAGTCCTCCTGCATACCCAGGCAGCCTGTCATGTGATCGGCACAGCAGAGTGATGTCATCACTGCGCGCCCCTATCACATGATCAAATGCCCCGGGGACGCAGGAGGACTCAGGACGCAAGTGCTGCAAGCAATTAGAGACGGAGGGAAACTCCGGAGGGCGAGTTATACATTGTTTGATATTTTCTTGTGTGCGGCAGCATGGGGGGGGCATACACAGTAATGGGGCTGGGGGGTGTACACTTTGTCCAATATGCACTGCATCCCTTTGCCCTTCTCTCAGCGCGGTTTGAGCACTGAGGTGATCGACAGTGGGATGCAGTGCATATTATATAAGCATAATGAGCGGGAGCACGTGACCTCCCGCTGCCTCAGCAGCCCCCCACAGTCTCCTCCCAGCCCGCTCCAGAGCCGCAGCCTCCTCCCAGCTCGCTCCAGAGCCGCAGCCCCCCTCAGCCTCCTCCCAGCCCGCTCCAGAGCCGCAACCCCCCGCAACCTCCTCCCAGCCCACTCCAGAGCTGCAGCCTCCTCCCAGCCCGCTCCAGAGCCGCAGCCCCCCGCAGCCTCCTCCCAGCTCGCTCCAGAGCCGCAGCCTCCACCCAGCCCACTCCAGAGCCGCAGCCCCCCTGCAGCCTCCTCCCAGCCCAGACCAGAGCTGCAGCCTCCTCCAAGCCCGCTCCAGAGCCGCAGCCCCCCGCAGTCTCCTCCCAGCTAACTCCAGAGCCGCAGTTCCCCCCCAGCACAGCCCCATAGTCCGTATATTCGGACTATAAGATGCACCCCCCACTCAAACTCAAAATTTTGGAGAAAAAAGTGTGTCTTATAGTCTGAAAAGGTAAATAAAGAAAAAAAATATACAAAAAGAAACGTTTTCTTTCAGTATAACATGCTTTTCACAAAACTGTGAACCAAGCCCTAACAATTTGCACTTTGTAACATGCTGAATGAATGCACAAATGAACCATAAATGTTGAATTAGGAAAAAATAAATTACCGTCCCCTCCTCACTTTCTTACAACTCGCACATAATTAAACAGAGCAACAAATGTGTAAAAACTGTGAACGCGGCGCTGAGCACTGGAGCTGCTGGAAGAAAGCGGAGGATTATTCTGGAAGTTGTTGCTCTGTTGCTTTGTGAATCTATCTTTAGGCTAGAGGTGCGGTATTAATATTTCATAATCCACAGGTGCTTGCTAAAAAACAAGATGATTGAGAGGCAAATCACATATGGCTGTTAATGAAATATTCCAGGATTGCTCTCGCTACAAAAGTCATTGGGGAATTTCATTCTTTTTTTGTTGGCCAAAAATATGATGTGCCAAGAATTATATAGTTCCAGTAACACAACAAAGCAGGTAGTCATTAAGTATAGAGTTGGACTTCTATGTACAACTTTCTTCATTCTAGTTTATGAAATTGTGAATCTTTTAAAGAAGAAATATGCCATAAATATCTCATATGGTAATACTCCTTTAAGTACTTTGTGGCCCTTGGGAGTAATTAAAAATGCAATATGGCCCTCGGTCCAGGGATGGTTGAACACCCTTGGTATAGTTCAATGTGTTTTCTTTGACCTAGTTATACAGAATCAAGTAAAAATGTGCATCAAGAGGAAGCACTTTCATTCTGGTAGTCACATCCCTGTGGAGATTGTAGAAATGGACCCAGAACAGTTGTAACAAACTTACGCCCCTATTGTCCATTGTCAAATGCAAGACATTTTTCATTTACCTTTGCTCCTTAAATATAATATTTGCTTGTGTAAATTTACATAAAGATTGGCTCTTTGGGGGTGGTCCTTATTTGAGCAGGGGTGGGGCTAGAACATTCAAAAATTATGGAAGGTGTTCAAATGTGAAACAGAGTGTTCACTTGTCAATAAGAAGTTCAAGTCATTCCGACTTTAAGTTCTTCTTTTATTAGATAGGAACCTGATAGCCACAGCAAAGATTTTGTTTGCTGCTGCATCCCTGTTTAATCTGGCGAAGGTAGAGTGGCTTATTGGCACAGCCTGGCACCAGACACATGGTGCATATGCATATCCTTGCTTATCTAACACCTGGAAGGGAAACCATGGTATACATGGCCACAGGTGCACCATAGCTCACCGCCCAGGGGATTCCCCCCCATGACATCTATATGACATAGAGGTCAACCACTTTAACACCAGAGCTGTAGGGTTACCATCCATTCTCATCCACAATCACCGTAGGGGAACTTGTAGCAATGCTGACTGCTCTGTATAAAGGTGTATGTAGAATTAGCTCCACCTATAATAGTCACATGCTTGTGACATCACACAGGTCCTGTCTGCATTTCCTGAATTTTGGCTGAACCGTTAACTATTAACCACCCCGGTGACTGTATGACTGTCTGCCCAGCTAGCTAATGAAAATAGGCAAGTATCTAAATAACAATTAAGAAAAAATATTTAAAAAGCTTTATAAAGATCTAAATAACATTGGGGGTGGTATATTAACAAAAAAGGACACGCAAGTTTCCATTTAATAATGGATGAAAAATGGGGAAAAAAATTGTTCTATTTTTGTGGATGAAACTTGGATGATTCTTTTGTACACATGTGAACTTACTCTAAGGATGAAGGACACTTCCGGGTGAATCTGCTGCTTCGACCATCTAATACGCCATCATGAAGGAGCGCCCATTGCACTAATTGAAAAGCCCCGGCTGATAGCGGAAACAGCATTGCACTAGACAGAGGTTACCGCGAACACCCTCAGTAAGCGGAATGATTGCCGAGCTCCGACGCACCGGTGTAATAGACTTGTTTTGATATTCTCCCTTTAAATGCTGACTTCTCCGGCTCTCGCCAATTGAAGCAATTCAGTTCTACACCACAGACCCCGATCTGTTTCGCTTGAGTTAGAAATTGCATTAATTCAAAGATTATTCCTCCGCACAGCGCGCGGCACATGCACAGGTACGTTACACAACTGACAATTTGTCAGGCCTCTCTCCAAGACTTTTACATGGGGAATAGGATCCAATTTGGATCGGTTACAAGTGAATAAACATAATAAACTTCAAAACTCTGCTCCTGTAGCATAGAAACGGCAGACAACAAGAAAAAAAAGGAGAGGAGGTCGATGGAGGGAAAAAAAGGGAAGAAGTGTAATCAGCGGCTGTGAAGGTCTTGGAGCGAAGTCCGCAGGTCTCATCAGGGAGGAAGATGGACACAAGTTATAAGCAAAGATGAAGACCGTAAACTCAATCCGCTCAAATCTATCGCATCCGTCACATTCTGCATCTGTCACTTTCCATAGGTTGACGGTTCAATACACTTCCACAAACGTTTTGCATTTATATCATTGTGTACATACAGAATCTTTCCAACCTTCTTCACAGAGACATGATGTTCTAGGGGGTTTGCACTTTTTCATGTCTACAGTGAAAAAGTAAATAGCACTTCACCCTTTGGAACATTAGAAATAGGAAATTTTGTATTAGCTTGGAAATCTGTTGAAAGCTGTCTCCTTAAAGCAAAGGGTGTCTCCTGAGGTGAGGGTCTTCTTTCATGGATGGTTCATACACAAGAAAACCAGAAGGGAGTAACTCATTCTAAAAAATGTTGGAAGCAGGGGTGTAGCTGGCACAAAGAGCTCACATCCAGCCAGGGGCGGACCGTCACCCCCGGGGGCCCTGGTGCAGGTGTGGACCGGGGGGGTTTTGGGTGCTAGTGCGCTCTTACCGCTGCTTCTCTCCCGCCTGGTCCTGCTCCTGCCGCGCTCTCCCGCCTGGTCCTGCCGCGCTCTCCCGCCTGGTCCTGCCGCGCTCTCCCGCCTGCTCCTGCCGCGCTCTCCCGCCCGGTGACGGCGGCTTGTGGGGGTCGGCTGGGAGGGCCGCGCTGAGAGCCGCGCTCTCCCGCGGCTTGTGGGGGTCGGCTGGGAGAGCCGCGCTGAGAGCCGCGCTCTCCCGCGGCTTGTGGGGGTCGGCTGGGGGCCCCCTCCAGGCTTGAAGGGGCCCCCTAACCGGTCGGGGCCCTGGTGCAGCTGCACCGGCTGCACCAGTGTAGTTCCGCCCCTGCATCCAGCCTATATTACTGGAGAGACACACACACCTCACATCCAGCCTATATCACTGTAGAGACACACAGACCTCACATCCAGCCTATATTACTGGGAGACACACAGACATAACATCCAGCTTATATCACTGGAGAGACACACAGACCTCACATCCAGCTTATATTACTGGAGAGACACACAGACATAACATCCAGCTTATATTACTGGAGAGACACACAGACCTCACATCCAGCCTATATTACTGGGTGAGACATACACCCACAGATCTCACGTTCAGCCTATATTACTGGGAGATACACACAGACCTCACATCCAGCCTATATTATTGGAAGAGACACACAGACCTCACATCCAGACTATATTATTGGAAGAGACACACAGACCTCACATCCAGCCTATATTACTGGGAGAGACACACAGACCTCACATCCAGCCTATATTACTGGGAGACACACAGACCTCACATCCAGCCTATATCACTGGAGAGACACACAGAGCTCACATCCAGCCTATATTACTGGGAGAGACACACAGACCTCACATCCAGCCTATATTACTGGGAGACACACAGACCTCACATCCAGCCTATATTATTGGAGAGACACACAGACCTCACATCCAGCCTATATTACCGAGAGACACACAGACCTAACATCCAGCCTATATTACTGGAGAGACACACAGAGCTCTCATCTAGCCTATATTACTGGGAGAGACACACAGACCTCACATCCAGCCTATATTACTGAGAGAGACACACAGACCTCACATCCAGCCTATATTACTGGGAGAGACACACAGACCTCACATCCAGCCTATATTACTGGGAGACACACAGACCTCACATCCAGCCTATATTACTGGAGAGACACACAGACCTCACATCCAGCCTATATCACTGGAGAGACACACATAGCTCACATCCAGCCTATATCACTGGAGAGACACACAGAGGTCACATCTAGCCTATATCACTGGAGAGACACACAGACCGCACATCCAGCCTATACTATTGGGAGAGACACACAGACCTCATATCCAGCCTATATTACTGGGAGAAAGTTAACAATGAGATATGTAAAAAGTATATTTTCCATTTGGAAGGTGTTGATAGTGTGTAAGTTGTCAGTTGTGCTCTAGGTGCCTCAACAACCCCTAGGGGAGATGTCATTGCTGGAGCACTGGAGTAGAATCTCACTGCCCAATATATTACAATGCCGATTCTTATTTTCGTGGATTTACCTATTATCCAGTCCAGTTCAGTATTAGAGAAAGATTTCACAAACACATATATTAATCACACAATTTCATGCGTGAAAGAGCAGATGTCTGTCGACAACATGTTAGGAAATCATTTTGACAGGCAATTGCTTCCGACAGATGTTAACAATACACTAAATTTTTCTATTGTGGGCAGCGAAAATGATCAAAAAAATTGCATATGTAAAACAATCATTAAAAGTAAAACATGTTCGAGTTCCATATGACGTTTCTTTCAAGTGGTTTCTTTCTCTAATAAATAGCTTTTTTTTTTCTATTTGCAAATGTCATTGCCCGAATGACAAACTTTTGTTCCAGAGACCGCTCTTCTCTGCCGCATAAAAAAGCACGGCTAAGAGGAAGACCAGCAACCCAATGCCTTCATACTATCAGGTGCACAGCAGGGAAGACCCTGGAGGACCTATCTAAGCTTGGAGAAGACCCTGGTGGACCTACCTAGTCTTGGAGAAGACCCTGGTTGACCCATCTAGGCTTGGAGAAGACCCTGTTGAAGCTATATAGGCTTGGAGAAGACCCTGGTGGACCTATCTAGGCTGCACAAGATCAACCCTCCTACAGAGCATTTATCTGTCAAGTCACTGTGACGGACCGGTCGCCACGAGATGGCGCTGTAGCTGGGACTGGTAAGTCGGTCACCCCCCACACCCTCCTAACACATCCCCCGATCCTAAGTCTAAGTTACTTCATGTCTAGCAATGGGATAGCGGGAGGAGCCAGGTGGAGGGTGGAACGCTAGGACGGGAAAGGGTGGTGACAACTACAAAAAGGACAGACAGAGAAGACCAAGGCAGTTAGTTAGTTGGCTAGTTAGTCTAGTGGAGAAGGAGAGAGAACAAGAGTAACACCTGTCAGCCAGAGACACCAGATGGAAAGAACCCGAACCCGGAGGCCTGTGCCACCGTATGGCTAGCCGGGTCCCAGGCTGAGAACTGAGGGAAGACAGAGGGGGTCCAAGGTGAACCCGGTTCAGCGGGGACACCAAGGCTTGGGCCGGAACCAGAGTGCCGATTCTGCTGAAGTGGCAGGGAAGCTCTATGCCCCAACCATGAACCCCGGCAGGGTGCGGGGTCTTTTTTGGGGTCCCGAGACCCAACCTCCGGCACAGTGAAAGGAAGGTCGTCAAACTAGGGCTAGGAGACCTGGAACGGTGCCCACAGAGAGCCCATGACCGCTGGACTGTAGCTAATGTGCACAACAGAGAGGAAAGAGGCCCAAAAGGAACATGAAAGGGGGTGTCGCAGCCATGCAGTCTCAGTTGCTGAAATAATACTGGAGCCGCTATTGCTCTGACAGACTGATGTAAAACCTGACAAGCAAGAAGTAAACCCGGTAAAGCTCAGAACTGTGTAAGACTTTAATTGTGTGAATGAGAGGTGGAAACTGATTCCGTGAGCCGGCAGCAGGAGCCTGCCCAAAGGTACTGAGACTTTACATTACATTTACACATACTACACGGTAGCCCTGAGGCCAGCCCCACCCGTGGAGGGTGCAATATCTCTTCTGCAACCCACATCATCCCCAGAGGTCCATACTACAGTGGGCCCCGGTGGGCGACTCATCACCATGGCTCCAGATTGCGCTGAGGGCCAGTAAATAATAATAACTGGTATTATGAATGGCACATGTTGATTGGATGCCTTGTTACGTTTTGAATTAGGATCCAAATAATTCTGTTACCTGTTCTGGCACAAACCCAGTACTGCTCCTTTCCTCTATGGCAGCCTTTCTTGGCAGTAATCCATGCTGGGTTCTTCAGGTATCCAGTCCACGTCTGATATTATCACCTAAGTCCAACTCTGGCAGAGGTCAGGTGCTTGGGAATTAAGTAGCATTGTCCAAAGTTGCCTCAAGTTATTCAGAAGATTTTGTCTATTGCACTAAACTGAGCTCCGGCCAGAGGTCAATAACCTTTTCTGCTATTCCTGACTTCCAGGTTACAACCAGCATGTCTCCAGGCTCAGTCCAGATTACTAGATGTTCTCTACAGCCACATATCGGGGTGTAAATGACTCATTTCTTGCACCTTTTTTCCAGTCCTATTCACACCTGAGCTGAGCAATCACGTTAACACATCTCTTAAAGAGGGACAACATTTTGCATGAATCTCCCTAAACAAATGACTGCTATTAACCATTGCCTTGTTTTAATATACCAGACTACACTTATCTCTTACATCATGCATTTAACCATTGCCCTGCTTAAATATAATAGAAACAAGAATTTAGAAAAAACCGGGCACTAACACGATGTGCACAAGGCTCCTGCCACTCTCGTGGCTTGTAGCTGCAGGTAGCCTGGCGGTGCTGGCATGTACATAGATCCACAATACGTAATATCGGGTAGAGAGAAAATAGCCGCACTCACCGAAGCTGGGTTTATTCAGTCTTTAATGTCCATATCAATCATAGCGATACAGCAGCGAAGCAGGGAGGGGGTGCATAAGGGTGGACGACGGTTCACCGTTTCGCGGCCGTCTGCCGCTTCTACGGGTCCTCTACGGCGTCTGTCGTCACATATGTGACGACAGACGCCGTAGAGGACCCGTAGAAGCGGCAGACGGCCGCGAAACGGTGAACCGTCGTCCACCCTTATGCACCCCCTCCCTGCTTCGCTGCTGTATCGCTATGATTGATATGGACATTAAAGACTGAATAAACCCAGCTTCGGTGAGTGCGGCTATTTTCTCTCTACCCGATATTACGTATTAAATATAATAGACTGCATTCTTGTGTTTTATTGCTTTCTTTCTGGAAGATGCTAGTTTTCAATACAGTTACTGTTCCCATGTATATCCACATACCTGCCTCTGCTTTATCTGTGCTACCGGCTATGCTTCTTTCTCTGCTGTCCTGCATACCTGCTGTTGTCCTCACTGAGCCAAGCTTTATCTGTCAGGGCCTACTTGTGGAGACATGATTTTTAGGGATGCTCTCATCTACTGCCCTGGCTGTCTTAAAAATGGCCGCCCGGGGATGGGGCTCATCCCACTGAACACTCAAAGTCCTTTCCTGTGGGCAGCACAAGACTCAGACAACACAGGATGAGGGGACCACGCTCCGGTAAGACTTTACTGGGTCACCAACAGTCAACAGCAAATCTTACATTTCCAACAAGAACACAGGATGGCACATGTGACAGATTCTCACCCTGCCACTGGCTCACCAGGGAGCAAAACCTCAGCAACTTCGAGGGATCCAGGACCAACTACCCACCCAGCAGCCTGCTTTTGGTGGGTACCTAGTAAGTGGAGGTAGAGGCAAGCTTAGGAAGCTGACTGAGCACAACATGGCCAGGTGAGCGGGTTGTCCCAATCTGGTTTCTTAAAGTGAATTTATGGTGTTAGGCAGTGGTGCAGTTCTTTAATCTACCAGCTTGAACCATGGCCTGTAGGCTGAGATTCGGTAGAATCACACTACTGAAAGGATCCGGTCCCTTTTTATATCCCTCAGCTCCTATTTCAGGGCATTGTGTCCCACAGGATTGTGGAATAATCATGGCTTATTATTTGCTAGTTCAATTGTCCTCCAGATGATGCAGTCTAGTACATCGCAGAGAGCTGATGCAATCTGGAATCAGCAGGCATTCCACAAGTTAGCAGACAAAAGGGGGCACCACACAATCCTACATGAAACAATGACTTATGTACTTTGACTCACCGAACAAAGGAACATTCCGTCTGGTATAATTAAGAATAGTTCATCCCTGCACAATCGATGCTGAATCATCACAACACTCAACTGCATTGTTGCCTCCGGTCTGTGCTGCTCACTCAGACCTACGGCTTAGACAATCCACCACACCACATGAGCCGGTAACAGTATCCAGACACACCTCTGTGATTGAGCCGGTAACAGTATCCAGACACACCTCTGTGATTGAGCCGGTAACAGTATCCAGACACACCTCTGTGATTGAGCCAGTAACAGTATCCAGACACCTCTGTGATTGAGCCGGTAACAGTATCCAGACACACCTCTGTGATTGAGCCGGTAACAGTATCCAGACACACCTCTGTGATTGAGCCGGTAACAGTATCCAGACACACCTCTGTGATTGAGCCGGTAACAGTATCCAGACACACCTCTGTGATTGAACCATATTCAGTTCACAAATGAAAAACTCAAATAGATGACGAAGGGTGAATGCGGGAAAACTGAAAATAAAGCCCTAATATAAATATAATGCACTACTTTGACTCCGCTTCCATGATCCTCTTTATTTTTGTTTATTTCAGGCTGTCACCTAGAAGACTCCGCAAATCCACCTAAAGACTATATTTCTCTCCATGATATAATTGCACCTTGAAAGCCATCTCTTCTTGACCCTTAGCAAGTTCTTGAAAATCTGAAGAGGGTGAAGAAAAGCTTTGTAAAGAGCTCATATGTGATCTCAGTCGTATGAGAAGGAATATTATATTCTTTCCTCCAGATGTAATTTCTAAAAGATCACTTCAAGGAACGATGAGAGTTCTGAAAGTTTGGGATTTTCTAATTAATTACCTCTTTCTGTCGGTTTCCAGGAACCTAAGAGTCCCGAAAAACGATTCAGTTTCCAGATTTCAACTTTTTTTCATTTCCTTCTATGCGGCAAAACTTTCCTAAATAGATCTGTATGGAGCGACCTCTGTCTTTTATCATCTTCCTCTGTTGTTAGTGGATTCCTTTGAATTACTGTCGGCTCCGAGACTGGTTATATGTCCATCAACGTGGAGTTTAAAAAGGTTAGCGTCTTGCTATGCTGAGCCTCTCTGTTGTGGAAGAAGGAAGATAGGTATGATTGCTTGGCCCATTTCCTTTTTTCGGAGATTGATGTTGTACTTCAGAACTCGAGTTTTTTTTGTTCTTATAGCATTGAACCTTCGGTGTTGACTTTTGGCCAAGTAGACGGCGGTAACACGCTTCAAACTTGGTATAGTAGTACTTTTCGAAGTTATTTAAAATATGAAAGAGTGATGAAGAATGGACAATACCTCCAGAGATCCTCAACATCTTTGATCGTCGTGGTCAAACACAGTAGTGGAACAAAGTCACCACTCAAATATTTTTTTGGGGGGTCTAAAAGACTTTAGAATCATTGCATGTAAGGTTGACTGAGCAGAAGAACGTTAGTGGCCCTCACACATATTGTGAAGCAAGGGTAAACTGGTGAGGTAGGAAAAGAATATGTGAAGTCTAGAGATGACCAGATTGATCCACAGTGGATAGTGTTAGGCTGCTTTCACACTACCGGTGTTTGTAATCCAGGTGAATCCAGCTGAAAAATGTAGGCACCCTCATCCATTTTCTGCCCCATTGATTTTCATTTCATTGATGCAGGAACTTGCTGGTGCATTCGGTTCGATCCAGGTGGAACCATGGACAACCGGATGTACCCACAAGTTCGTGCATCCCCATTGAAAGTCAATGGGGCAGAATACAGATGAGGGTACATACGGTTTCAGCTGGATGCACCCACATTACCAAAACCGGTAGTGTGAAGCCAGCCGTAAGCACCCGTCACACGGGGCGACATCACCGCCTATTGCATAGGCGACGTAGGGGCGTGGCCTATCTGCGGCGACATCGCCCCTACGTCGCCTCATGTAAAGGGGCGATGTCGGTGGTGCCGGGCGGTTGCCTGGTTTCAGAGCAGTGCTCTGAAACCAGGCGACCATCATGGGGCGATGTGTATGCATCGCCCCATGTAACCGGCGGCCGGCGACCTGTCAGGCGATGGGAGCCATAGGCTCCCATTATCCTGCATTGCCGCTGGGGTTTCCAGACACCCCAGCGACGATGCCGCCTGACAGCTCGCCGGCGCGGGGTTGGAGGTGTCACCCCATGTAAACGGGGGACGGCGACGGTGGCAGGGCGCCAAAAACGTGCGAGCACCCATCAGTCGCCGCCGACATCTCCAGCCCCGTCGCCAGGTGTGACAGGGCCTTTTAGAGTCACATTTTCTGAAATTTGCAGTTCCATGCTAATTCGAACACTTTGATATTAAAATTGTGATTCACAAACAAAACAACCAAACATTTCTTTATGGTGCCTGCCTCCTCTCTGTACAGTACTCCATGGGGTAAATGATGGCTGTATATGAATGTGGCTCATAGTTTTATGAGATAGAAGAAATATTTGGCCCTGTCCGATACTGTCAACTTCAATGGAGAGATTCGTGCTTGTGCGCATCTACCTTACTCATTTTTTCTGCAGTACCAAATGCTTAGAGAACAATCCTGGAAGTTCCAGAAAAGGAACCCCAGCTTATTATTTATTACAAATATTTTCAAAAATATTTTGGTATTCTCTTTAGGATTTGTCACCCTTGTGTTACACAACTATGCTGGGTCTGATCCCTGCACCCTAGGCCTCTTGACTTTTCTTGAGCTCCATGCCATACTTTGCAAGTAGCCTACCTTTCTCCCATGTGTTGAGCTTCCCAGGTCTCTATAAGAAGGCCTCTCAAGACTTGCTAGTAACTTTTAGTTTGTCTGTGTAACGTGGCTGAGTGTTGGTAGCCGAGGGTGAGATACTTGTCTTCTATGCTCCACTACGTTCATTCTTGGAGGCTCACAGAATCCTGGCTGTGGTTCACCCTCAGCTCCCTGTAGAGGAACACGTGTACCAACATGGCGACCATAGCTTGCTTCTTGCATTCATGATTGGGGTACCTTTCACTGTAGTCCACGGTCCACTAGCGACCACTGATACAAGTCCTTCTCTGTATTGGTCCCTCCCTACAATATACTTGGCCTCTCTGGCTTGGATTCCAGTCTATCAGAGTTTAAGGTCTATCAAACGCTGCAGTCTCTCACATTTCGTATAATGGTTCTTTAGTCATCAGAACTTACCATCTGATATTGTGAACCTTCTGTAACATGGTAGTCTGATAACTATCAGGCTTTATGTCACTCTACTCTCAGTCCTTACAGACTATCCAAGGAAAAAGCTCCCTTTGTCAGGGGGAACTGGGGTGTAGGCCACCATCCAGCTGCTGCATCAGTGGTGCTATCGGAATGGACTTTCATGAGTTGCCCGTCTGAGTCTCCGTGGATTCAGTGAGCAAACTAGGCAGTTTTCTCTCATCATCCCTCTGATCACTGAGCCAGAGGTCTTGATTCCACCATCACAAACCTTGTCGCCTTCATGTCTGGCTGTTACATTTTGTCTGTTACTGGTTACTGGCCTCTGGCCTTCTAGCACCTCTTTTACCTGTCCACCTGTGCTGGTCAGCAAGTCTTCCTGGCTGTGTGCAGCTTCCATGGTATTAAACTGTCACGGGTGGGTCAGGAGGCATGGATAAGACTGTAGAGGCCACTCGCAGTAGGTCCCAGCGTTTGGCCAAACAGTCAAAATCCTAGGTCGCTTTAAGAGGCATTCCCCTTATAGTTAAAGCTGGAGGTCACTAGGACCCAGCTGATTGAGCTACCTATATATTTCCCTAGACTCCCAGGATGCACTGCTGGTGATAGTGTGGCGCCCCGCAACGAGTGCGTCACAGGAGGGTATTGCAGCCAAAACAGCAGCAGTAATATTCTCTGACTCGGCAGTCACACAGTTTACTCAGAGATCCATACCCTACATGCATCACCTAGCATAGAGGGACAATAAGGTCCTGGTGGGCAGAGTGTGGTGGTAGAGTGAGAAGGGAAGTTGTAACAGCAACGTAGGAGAAGGAAGCATGATCATCAGCTCTGCAACCTAGGAGAGCGGGTTGCACAGTTCTGTGCGGCCCCCTGGCCAATTCCCTGGCCCATCTCCCTGTCATCACCCCAGTTGAGCACCATTATCCCCGGTGCATTACCAACCGAACTACGGGCATCAACATGCAGGTCCAAAAACATCCCATGCCCATCTACAGCCGGTTTGCTGGTACCGAAGCTAGCAGTAGTTCAGCTCTGCTATGTGAAACAGAGGAGTGGAGGGACAGCTTTACAGGAGCACCCCACCACCGCCACACACAGTCATCTAGCCAGCGGTGTACCCACCAAAGGACCCAAGGCTCCCCAAAGCATGTGGAACGTATACCCCGGATAGGGCATTCAAGCAGCCTCCTTGTACCCGATCTGGCATTCCTGGGCGACAAAGGCAACATACTTAGTTAGAATGGAGGAACACCGCGGATCTCTGAGAAGCACTAGTCATTGTTGAGTCCGCCCGGTCCACTACCCGTAAACTGTATACCATGTACTGCCTGCTGGTTACAGTAAAGAACCCGTTACAGAGACTTACAGTGTCCGTGCCTTCTTATGAACTGTCTATCCGCATGATAAGGTAACCGCAGCTGCCTCAGAACATCTTGTGCAGCTTCAGGCCACGGGGATCACCGCTCAGCCTGTGGGGAGCGTTCCATCCTGCCGCATTCCATCCCCCGGAGGCCCCGCAGCGCAGGTACAGTTATCGGAACTCTCATAGGTGGCGTCACGACAAATTAACCCCTTAATCTGTTCCACTATGACGTCTCTCTCTCTCTTTTGATCTGTACCCACCGGGCCCCACTACCGGCAGGCACGGTCCATCCGTGACAAGGAGGAGGAAGAAAATGCCTGTCTACCGGAGTCCCGGCCACGGTGAGTCAATAGCTGTTCAGGTGTTCCTGATTGCATCTTAGCTCAAAGCAGTGTTTCCTGGAGTCTGCTGGTTTTCTGCTTGTATCTTCTCAAGCTAAGTGTATCTCTTCCCTCTTTGTTTGTTTCGTTTGTGTGTTTCTCTAGTTGCTAGCCGGGCTGACTAGTGATCACCCGCTCTGATCCCTGTGTAGTGGTAGTCCAGGGACAGTCAGGGAATAGGTATCCTGGAGGTGACAGTTGCAGAAACTGTATAAGGACATTAGGGGAGCCAGGTGTCAGCGCTAGTTGTTCTAGGGGTCACCATCCCCCCTTTTTGCCGTTAGCATCAGGAACTTCTTTCCCCTCCCCTGTCGTCGTCCAGCGCTGGGTGTCTCCCTACACCCAGCGTGACACAAGCTTTCTTGTTACTCTGGAGTTTTGTCTTCTACCTGTATGCGATTTCCAGTTCCACAGTCTCCTACCTGCCTGCAATTTTCAGTAACCCTGCTGCCTGTTAGGGGTCTTCCGGACTTCATCTGTGGTCTATGGCCATCAGTAACTCTGCTTATAATCAGTGGTCTCCAGAACCTCATCTGTTGGTCTATGGCTATCGATAACTTTGCTACCAGTCAGTGGTCTTCAGTACTTCATCTGTTGGGCCTATGGCCACCAGTAACTCTGCTATCGATCAGTGGTCTTTAGGACTGCCCCCTCTTTTTTTGCAGTTTCTAATTATTTTGCTATGCGTCCATCTGTCCACTTGCTGCTACCAGGACCTTATTAAGAATTTTAATTTCCGTTGGGCTTAGAGAATGCACCTCACCCAGTGAGCTCCTTGCATTTTGTACCACCTGGGTACTAGAAGAATCTAATAATGTGGCCCTTGGACCAAAAATGTTGTGTATCACTGCCTTAGGGAGTGTTTCTCGTTCTACTGTGTCGAGATTCAATATTCTCCTTTAATAAAGTCACTCTTCTCTCCTGTATCATTTTGTAATCAAAGATTTTTGGAATCTTCATCCCTGTTGCATTATCCCAAAAATTGCAAGATTTTTCAATATCTGAGCAGAATGATAGATTGTGGATTGATTGAGGCAATTAAGTCAAGTCTTCTATTGGAAGCTCTATCTCATATGCCTCATCACCAGGTCCTTCAGTTGGAGATTTGAAGAAGCTTTTGGAGACTTTTGGAAAACTTTTTGGCCACTGGTTTTCAATATTCTAATTAATGTTTCTAAATTTGTGAGCCAAACAAATTAAGAGGATTCATCGAATTGTCTTGTGACGGGGTTATTTTGCTCTGTGTCTGTAGCATTTGACCTTAGAGAGTCGGCAACGTTTGTTCTCTGATTGACGTAATCACAATTCACTTTGACACCGAATGGGTTGATTTCTTCCCACTGTTGATGAATATGTTGTTGCATTTAAATATAAATCGAATGTGCAAATTAATTTTTTTGCAGCCTTTGTTCTCCGTAGCATTGTCTCGATGATAATTTACCCGGTGTATTTTTATATAGCCCTTTCTCAGCTATTGAATACCTGAATAATAACATTAGTTAGCCTTAGTCGTCCCATTCAGTCTCGTGAATAATGGGATCCCATCAAGGTGTGTATATACATGTGTTAGGAGAACCATCTCATTCCCGTTGAGAAGTCCTTTGAAGGCTTTTGTTCTCTTGAGAAGGGAAAAAAATACAGTTGATCTACATATAAATGCGAGAATGTAATATCCTCCTTCTGGTTCATTAGTTGTATATCTATCAATGCACATTTATAATGACTCCCTAACCTGGCAGGAGTCACATTACCATGGTGTACTTCCGAAATACAGATTTGTTTAAAATAGGGCTTGTTTTCTTACTCCAATGATGAGTGGTCTCCAAAGTAACTCTGACCAACGCTACCAATGTCTATCCATTGACTACCTTCTTGAACACTACACTAAGGGGCTTTTTTCAGTCTCCTTTTGTTAGTAGGATCCCCTGATAATAGATCATCAGCTATCAGCTGTAACTGGGAGGAAGTGGTCAACCCAAGCTTCCTTTAGACTTGACACGAAGGAAATAAAGTTCAGATATAGCCATAAGGGACATCAGATCCTTTAGAGTTAAAACCATTGATTGTAAAGCTTCCCCTTGTTGAACACATATCTATATTTCTTTGTGGACTAAGGGTCCCGTTACACTTGGCGACGTTCCAGCGATCCCGACAACGATACGACCTGGTAAGCATCGCTGGAATGTCGCTACGTGGCGAAATGTCAAATAGTCAGATCTACTCAATGACACAGCAACGATACGGCGACCCGTATAACTACCTCGGTTGGGACCCTGTCACACAGCAGCTAGTCTGACGACTCAGACCTACGTAGCTGAGCTCTGGAGTCGCCAAGGAGGTCGTAGTTAAGGCGTCAAACACACCGATGCATGCTGCCCAGCGGGAACCCGACGATCAAAAAATGGTCCAGGCCATTCCGACACGATCAGCGACCTTACAGTGAGGGCCTGGTCGCTGCTACATGTCAAACATAGCGAGATCAGTGGCAAGGTCGCTGTTCCGTCACAAAACCTTTGACGATACAGCAATCTCGCTAGCTGTGACGGGGGCTTAAGACAAGTCCAACTCTTGTCCATTTTGTGAGCCAGAGCTTATTCATTTAAAGGGGTTGTCTGGTATAGAATAGTAGTTGCGGCTGGGTAATGCACATCTGCCCCCTTTGATTTGAACTGGGGTCAAATTTGCAGTGCCAAGGTGAGGCCAATATTCCATTAGAGAGCATATCCAGCCAACGCCGGCACTGGAAACAGCTTATCGGTGGGGATCCTGAGCATCAACTTCCCACTAATCAGATAGTGATGAGCTGATAAGGAGATAATAATATAATATGATAAGGAGAGGTCATAAATATAAATTGCTTGGACAAGGCTATTAAGTTAATGCGTCAATCAAAAAATACATGAGTCAATTAGATGACTCATGGATGGTAAAAACTGACTATTGCTTAATTTATAATAATAATAATAATAATACAAAATGGGATTATTTTTGCAGAGCCAAAATGGACACTAATGTGTGATGAGGCAGCCACTTTCTCCGACTCAGGGGTGGGATTCATCCGGTTCTCTCAGGTTGGGGAAACAGATTGTCAAAATTGCAGCCAGTACCCCAAACTGGCATGAAGCAGTTCCCAAACATTGTTTTAGGTACCTTCTGGCTTCAGCTGAATGTGCGCTGAAAGGAGAATGGCTCTACAATAGGAGTGTCCCCAAGAAAGAATCATAGCAAGTAGTTTTGGTTATCTTATTCGCAGCGAAACCCATTGACCTGTGTGTGTGACGACCATCCACCGTGAGGCCGAGCTGCTGGTAGGCAGCACCCGAGAAACCCCGAGACCCTTAACCCCTATACAGGGATCTGGAATTACAGCGGAGCCCAGGGGGTAGCTGCCTATATGAGCAACAGAGCCGGGGAGGTCGCCAGGGGAAAATCAAGACCCGAAAAACAAAGTCAGAAGTCCGAGTCAAAACCGAGAGGGCAGCGAAGGTACAAAATCGTCAGGCAGTAGCAGAGTCAAAAATCCAGGCAAAGGTCAAGGGCAAAAACCAAGAGGGCAGCTGAGGTACAAAATCAATAGGCAGAGGCAGAGTCAGAGTCAGAAATCCAGGCAAGGTCAGACACGAAACTAAACACACACACTATCACTGGGGAACCAAAACTATATCTGGCAGCCTGCAAGCCAGGCTCCAATGTACTTGAAGGGCATGGCTACCTCCCATAGGCTGGAGCTCACAGCCTGATGATCTCATCCGGACCGCCCCTAGATCCAGGCCAGATGGAGATGCACGACTGGCTCCACCCACGCCACCTCTGACAGAAGAACGCAGGCTGCGCCTAACGGACACCTCTGCAGGGCCCTTTCCTCTGCGACCAACACCACCCAGAGGGGAAACACAGCGGCGCTCAGCGACAGAGGCAGACGTCGCGGGAGCAGTTCCATATGAGGACAAGGCCCTCCTATCACCGGCGCCACCAGCCGAAGGAATCCGGCTCCTCCCAGCGGCCGAGGCAGGAACACCAGCCACCGAGTCCAATGGCGATGTGACAGTGTGGCTCTACATCAGGATGATGGAGTCACTCCAATTGTTGTGTGTAGTTCATATGAAATCTCAATAGCCAAGAGTGTGAGTGTAATCATTGAAAATGTACCTGTTTACTGTAGGGAAGAAAATGTATTTCCTCCTACTCCCTGTATACAAGATTGGTTGCTAGTAAAAATGACTGGTCACAAGCTCGTATGGTTTCCATATCGTGGAGTCCAAAGGAGCGGGCAATACCCAAACCATGGCAGAACTATACCTGAAGACCTCAGAAACCAAAATAATGTCACACAAACCCCCCAGACCGTCATCTTTCTCTAGTGCGCCGGGGCATTAGTGAACAAACACCTCACCCACAACTACTGCCCCACATCCAATTACACAAAAAGGGCAATCTCTCTTACTTTTAGTTACTGTTACTTGTATTTTGTGGTCGATGAAAATGCTTAAATAAGTGGACATTACTAGAAAAATGGATGTGGCATTTAAATGGGCATGACATGTTAAGTGTGTGTGGATTCCTAACACAAACTGGGAACCTGTAGTCATAAAATGAAATCCTACCCATTCCCTAACTCCTTGTACTTGTGTTCTGACTCAAGAATTGGTCTTCACTCCTTTCCCCTAGGGCTGCCCTTCTTTCCTGAGCTTCACATCAGGTTTCACAACTTGCTCGGTGTACCTCACTGACATCATCATCGAAGGCTTTTCAAGGTCACCACACGTGTTTGTGTTGTGATCAGTTGTTGTTTGGCATTATCCAGTTTCTCAGCTGCAAATGTTGGCGCGCCCCTGCAGATACAGTTGCCACAGAGCTGCTGCACCCCAGCAAGAGGTGTAGTACCCCACTCTTGGGGAAGGAGGGGACACTGACTGGTATCCAGATACCCAGGCCAATACAACACCTTCCCAGGTCAGGGTTGGGGCGAGATTGCTCCTAAGGGTGAGCACAGTCCCTGATCCTGTCTGGAGAGGAGGAACCAAGGTAGAAGGGATGGGTGGAGAGCAGAGTTTACGGGAGCACCCAGGAGGGAGTGAAGTCAGGGAGGACACAAGCTAGTGATGTAGGACACTTGACAGAGCATAAAAGGACAGTAGAAAGATCTACAAGACAGTTGGCGGGTGGCTGGCAAGAATTGTAGAAGTCTGTGAGGGTCAGAGAGCAGAGCCTGTCAGAAGAAGGACAAGAGTAAGAATGAGGTGTCCAGGGGACTGGGGCCAGTGGCAGCTCGTCCTAAGACCTGGGAGAGACAAGACCTGACAGAGGAGTCAAGAGAGAGAGAAGGGGTGCTCCCAAAGACAGAAGGGGTCACAGAGGTACGGGAAGTGAGAGATCCACGTGTGGGGCTCACATCCATTGCCGGTCGCAGGCAAATGGAGGGACCAGGCTGCAGAGTAGGGGGAACCGGGCCCCAAACTAGTGGAGAACCACCAGGCTCAGCTAGCAACCCGGAGGCTGTGGTATCTCCAAGTGCCGCAGCCAAAACCGCACACACGCCGAAAAGGTGGCCACATAGGGTCCAGGGGACTGAGAGAGAAGTGGCCCTGCAAAGGCCCACGGCCACTGGCTCGGGGCTCTGTGTGTGTGAGGCACAAGGCAGGAGGACAAAAAAAGCACAGAGTGAGATGACCGTGTGAGCACAGAGGAAAGGGGTATTGGTTAAGTACCACCACTTTACCTGGGAGTAGCTGGATCCCTCCTCCAAGAACTCAGCGCTCAGTGAGCTGTTACACAGTCACAATTGTTGTAAGGCTGCTTTCACATAACGATTTTCGGTCATCCGATTGTATCCGTTCTAAAGCGGATACAATCGAATCCGAAATCGGACCCCATGTTCCCCTATGGGAATCGGATGGGATCGGATGTGCCACTTTTGGCATCCGATTTTGGCACCATCCGATCCCATCCGATGTAATCACGGGCACAAAATCGCAGCCTGCTACTATTGTGTCCGTGACTCACATCGGACAGCCTCGGATCACTGCTGATCCGAGGCTGATCCTAGTGCCCACAACATGGGAGCCTATGGACATCGGATCCGAGCTCACCTCGGATCCGATGTCGGCTCCGTACTGCCTGTCTTTCCCTGCTGCTGCCTCCTTCATCTTCTTCCCTCTCCTATTCTATATGCTGTGCCCCCGCTATTCTATTTTGTGTCCCCGCTCTTCTATCCTCATCTATCCCTATCCTGTCACCTGTCCTCTTCTCTGTATGTAAAAAAATAAAAAAACCTCCTCCCGGAGGATACATCACCTGTCACCGGCTCCAACGCTGCACACGATCAGGACTGAAGAGCCTGTGATGATGTAAGAGACCCGGTCAGCTGACCGGGTCATGTGACTCTGACATCATCACAGGTCCTTCAATCTTGATGGTGCTGCAGCGTGGAGCCGGTGACAGGTGATGTATCCTCCGGGAGGAGGTTTTTTTATTTTTTTACACACAGAGAGAGGACAGGGAGAGGACAGGGGACAGGATAGGGATAGAGGAGGATAGAATAGCGGGGGCACAGCAAAGAATAGCGGGGGCACAGAGTAGCATAGGAGAGGGAAGAAGATGGAGGAGGCAGGAGTAGGGAGAGACAGGGGACCGCAGGATCCACACGGATCCTGCAGATCGGATGGCTATTTGCCATCCGATTGCAGGGATCCGTATGGATCCGTGCCTGTCCGTGGGATCCCCTTCAAAGTCGGATCCCACGGACAGGCACAAAAACGTTATGTGAAACCAGCCTAACACAGAACAACAGACTGTAAGTAAAGACCTTGAGATTGCACCCTGCTGTGTTTATGAACTTAATTGTCGCGCCATCAGCCTCAGCTGCCCTGGGGTTAACCCTACCCATAGAGGGTCTACCAACTCTGCTGCATTGCCAAGCCCAGAGGAACTGTATAGCAGCAGCAGCCATCAATAGCCGCAAGCGGCATCATGAGAATAATTGTTTTCCCCATGCCCCATGTCCAGTAAACCCCAAATAGTAACTAAGACTTTTCCTCCCCCCCATTTATTGACTGCTCCGGGGCCACAGACTGGGTCATGCAACTGTGACATCCCATTCTCCGATGACATCGTCAGGCCCAGGTCCGAGTACCCCACGGCCCCCACAGGGTGAGTCACAAACTTCTTGGCAAATCCCTGTAGTTTCTACGACCATATCTACTATTCCTCAGATCTCCCATTTTAACCTCATCTGGTCACCGGAATTTGTCTATACTCATGGTTCTGTGGCTTTTGAGGTGTTCTGCTCCACTTCTTTGCTGCTTAGCTATCACTCATGTAATGGATAAGGGGAATGGAGCAGGTTGGTGTAATGGGCAAGGGCAGCAGAGAGGCTAGTCTGGAACTGGACTTGGGGTCCCTGGCTAGCTCAGTACCCAGAGGTACCCCAGATGGTGAGGTGGTCAGGGCCACTACCCTTTCCCTCAACTCCTCCACCAGCCCTATGCTAATCCCTCTTCCCCCCCCCCCCCCGTCCCCACAGACCAGGGTCAGCAGCACTCCAGCAAAAAGAAAAACTTTGAGAGTGTACAGCAAAAGTACAGACATCCACACAGAAGCTTGGTCAAGGGCAGAGTGAAAACCAACATCGACACCACCTGGTGGAGGGAAGAGCTAATTAAAGGCTAGGGGAGGAGATTCCAGATGACTCACTCTTAAGCTTCACATCATCAGCACCTGGACAACTAGCAAAGCACACAGCGGCAGAACTGCTATTAACTCATGCAGTTACAGAGGAAATTCACACACGTTTAATCACAGCAGCATCCAACATAGATTGCAGATAGTCAGCGCAAATCAGCGTGTGACACTAGCATTGCCCTTTCTATAATTAAAATTAAGGAGACAGAGAGGTGCAGATTGTGCCTCATCACTTATGACACACACAAATCAAGAGTTAGATACCAGCTTGCTCACCTGGCTTGGTTGTGATAACCCACAACCAGCTTGAACGCCTGAGTTACACCTGCTGCAGAACCTCCACCTCCACATGGGAAACAGATAGCTAGAAAGGAATGGTGTCTCACGGTTCGAGCTGCTGCTTCAAAAGATGCACTGGGAAGACATTACTTCATTCATCACCTCCTTTATTCCTCCACACTCCACCAACCTGCTTCGGTGAATCTACCCTGAGGAAGGTGCAAGGTGTGCACCCAAACGCGTTGGTGGAGTGTGGAGGAATAAAGGAGGTGATGAATGAAGTAATGTCTTCCCAGTGCATCTTTTGAAGCAGCATCGCGAACCGTGAGACACCATTCCTTTCTAGCTACCATTGCCCTTTGTCCTTGATATGACTGTTGTACCATAACCATCAGTATCCACCTTGACCTGCGACTTGGTGGATCCACCTCACCAAGTGAACCTTAACCCTCCTTCATAAACATTCCCTCTTGACTCAGCGAGAGTTTGAGGTGAGCAAAGCGATGCCCGGCCAAGTGGCTTATACAAATGATACAAATGGAAAGCGAATTGTAAGAAAAGTCCGATCCTTTTTTCTCTTGGGAGGAAAGCCAAGAAGACTCCAAACACATTACAGTAGATGGTCAGCTACTAGAACCCTAAATAAAAGACCTTCTGAAGGACTGTCGATTTTTCTTTACCAGACAATGAGGTCTCCGGGTTGAGTGGTATGATCTCTATTAGGTAGAGTGTTAACCTAAAATGCAATAGTCTGGAGTAAGTCTTTAGCTTTTTTGGTAATTCCACTTTTAGGTTCTGTCATTGACTGTCACGGCAGTCGCTCTTTGTCTGGACTGATTGGCTTAATATGGCTTTGCTTTCTTACATATTTCAGTTCGAGACTTGTCAAGATGACAAAAGCAGCTGGATTCCCCGCCATCTGTCATCTGTGATGTGCACAGTATTTGGAAATGTCCTAGTCTATTTAACACTGAAAAGCAAATCGTACTTGTCATAATTATTCAAAGCCCAAATAATTAAAGTAAATGTCAGAAAACTTCACAGTGGAGAGGCCCACTGTTGTCTGCGCTCGGGACTCAAAGACGCATAATTAGCTTTATTTAAGATTTCGCAGGTTTTTACTTCTTCTTTGCAGACATCACGCTGTCCATTTCCATCGCGCTGAGAATTAAGTTAATGTATGACGGGATTTTTTACACCGCTATCTCGGCAGTTAGCTGCTAGGATCTCCTGTCGAGAGGTCAGAGTGAAGACAGTCGCAACAACACGAGACTCGTCTTAATGTCCTGTGTGCTAAGGTCACCCGCTAAAAGTTATTTTCCATCTGGCTCGAGGCTGTGTCTTATTAAAGAAAAGTTTGCAAAAGAAATAAAGTGTTTTCCAATTAGCGGCTTCACTTAAATGTTTATTTTTGTGTTATATACAACAGATAGAACCAAAAAAAGGAAACAAATTGTTAACTGTAGTGGAAAGCATAAGTCAATGGTACAAGGGGGTGTAGGGTTATGATAGGGGGATGGTTGTTCTTACAGAAGTGTTCACGTTCTTATGTTGGCTGTTACATTAGTGTATCTAGTGAAGATTTGGGGACATAAAGTTACAAAAGGAGGAAGGAATTTGGAAATTAATCTTTGGCCAACAGTTCTCATGGATATGCCCATCTACGGACGACCGCCAGACTCCCATACACGATATGTTGGTCACGGTTCCTCTTTGCAGTGCATCTTGGAAGAGTTATAGCTGTGTTTGGTATATGGTGTTCTTAGCGGTCAGTAGTTAGGCCCCGTTACACGCTTCAATGTCTCAGTGGTCCGACCAATGATCTAACCTGGCCGGGATCGCTGGAACATCGTTTCTTCATCGCTGGTGAGGTGTCACACGTACAGATATATTGAACGAAGCAGCAATGATTCCGCAACAAGCGAACAATACTTGCGGTCGTTTGGTCGCCTACGTGCTTCAGTTCTGAATAAGTCGTAAATGAGATCGTTGGAAAGGTGTCTCACACACCCATGCTGCAGGTTGAACGAACGACAAATGACTGATTTTTGGACATGTTCGTAAACCTACAATCAACAATCTAACGATTTATTGTTTGTCGTATCTACGTGTCACACGAAACGATGTTGTTACGACGTCTCTGCACCGCCCCAAAAGCCATGACGTATCAACGATATCGTTAACGATATTGTAGCGTGTAACGGGCCCTGTTGATTGATAGCGCAATCAACAGCATTCTGGTTCTGGGAGGTGTTTGGTTGATCAAGTGTTTCATCTTCCCTGTGATTGCTTTGCTACTTTACCAAGCAGCCTTTCCCAGAATCCTGCATGTTGTATCAAAAGTGCTGCTTGGCCTGCACTGCTGTGTCTGTCTTGTTCTGGTCTCTATTATCTGATCCTGGACTGTTGCTTAATTTCCCTTTTGTCTGCTCTCTGTACTTACTGTGATCTTCTGGTATTTTGACCCTCTTGACAGTGACCTAAGTATGCCTCAGTTGACTTCTTGAATGCTCTTTATGCTCTACTGGAAAGCTGACCCTGGATCATTGCCTGGCTATGCCTCAGTCTACTCCCTGAATACTACAAGCTCTCCTGGAACCTGGCTATGCCTTTGTATAATCCCTGAATATTACAAGCTCTCCTGGAACCTGACCCCAGATTACCTGACTTCCCTGTTTTCTATACTAAGTAATGACTGTGTCACACCACCCTTGCTATTAGTATTGTCTGGTGTCACAATATTAACGGCTGACGAAGCCACCTATTTAGGCAAGACTAGCCGACCATCTTATTTGTATGAAGACTTTTCCATCTTCTCAATAAATGGGGGATTTGGCTGCTTGAGTTTAATTGCCCTGAACATCTTGTTTTTAGTGGAGAAAAGCTGTTACCAGACGCTCAACCCATTTAATAAATTATTACTAGTGATGAGCGAGTATGCTCTGCGCTGCTCGGTACTCGCACGAGTATCACTGTACTCGGGCTACTCGGTGAGCACCGAGTAATCTCGCGATACTCGTGCTGTGCTCGTGGTCCTCATTCCTACATGTTGGCGCTCTTTTGAGAGCCAGCCCACATGCAGGGATTGGCTGGCAGACCACTGCAATGCCACAGCCCTGTTAGTTGTGGCATTGCAGTGATTGGCCGGCCTGCACAGCGTGACCGAGCCTTTATAAGACCTGGCTGCGCTGTGCTCTGCACACAGGCATCCAGACAGTGAGTGTAGGGAGAGTGTCTGCTGCTGCTTAGGGACAGATTTGCGGCCCTCATAGGCAGATCCGGAGCAGGGCTGCAAACTGCTGCTGCTGACCACAACAGTCCTTCTCAGGACTAATCTCGGAGGATATAGGCAGGGTGATCCAGATCGGTATCCAAGCTTTTCTGTGACCATAACAGTCACCAGACTGTTGTACTTACTACCTTAATACAGGTTAGGGACAAAAATCCTACTCTCCTGTGACCATTACAGTCACCAGACTGGTGTACTTACTACCTTAATACAGGTTAGGAACAAAAATCCTACTCTCCTGTGGCCATTACAGTCACCAGACTGGTGTACTTACTACCTTAATACAGGTTAGGGACTAAAATCCTAATCTCCTGTGATCTGAACTGTCACCAGACTGGTGTACTTACTACCTTAATACAGGTTAGGGACTAAAATCCTAATCTCCTGTGATCTGAACTGTCACCAGACTGGTGTACTTAGTACCTTAATACAGGTTAGGGACTAAAATCCTAATCTCCTGTGATCTGAACTGTCACCAGACTGGTGTACTTACTACCTTAATACAGGTTAGGGACTAAAATCCTACTCTTCTGTGACCATTACAGTCACCAGACTGGTGTACTTACTACATTGATACAGGTTAGGGACTAAAATCCTACTCTCCTGTGACCATTACAGTCACCAGACTGGTGTACTTACTCCCTTAATACAGGTTAGGGACTAAAATCCTAATCTCCTGTGATCTGAACTGTCACCAGACTGGTGTACTTACTACCTTAATACAGGTTAGGGACTAAAATCCTACTCTCCTGTGACCATTACAGTCACCAGACTGGTGTACTTACTACCTTGATACAGGTTAGGGACTAAAATCCTACTCTTCTGTGACCATTGCAGTCACCAGACTGGTGTACTTACTACCTTGATACAGGTTAGGGACTAAAATCCTAATAATCTGTGACCATTACAGTCACCAGACTGGTGTACTTACTACCTTGATACAGGTTAGGGACTAAAATCCTACTCTTCTGTGACCATTACAGTCACCAGACTGGTGTCGCTGTATACAAGCAAAATGCGCAAGGGCGTTGGCAAGGAACAAGGAAGTGAACGTGATGGTGGTGCAGGCAGAGGCCGAGGTCATGTGCAAGCACGAATTTCGTAACAAGAAAGGGGCACATCTACTCGCTCACACGTCCTGTCCCAAATTCTTGGGGCCCGCTGCAGTACACCGCTCTTGAACCAACACCAGTGTCAACAGGTTGTTACTTGGATAGCGGATAATGCTTCAAGTCAGATTGGCACCTCCACAAACACCCTGTCTTCCACACGGTCAAGTGTCAGTAGTCGTGATACTGCACCGCACATTTCCCAACCTGATCCTCCTTCCTACCACTAGGCCGAGTACACGTCCACAGACATTACTGATCACACACTTGGACACTCGGAAGTCCAGAAGTGTGTACCCATGGGTGAGTGGAGGTACATGGCAAATTCCCATAACAAAATTTAAATTCAGTTGTCATTTGTTGGTGGTGTGGTGAAGTCTGGCCCAATCCAACCTTGTTCATCTTCATCAGAGTCAGCCTGTCAGCATTTTCAGTTGACAGGTGCGTTTATCAGTAATCATTCCACCTGCGGCTCTGAAAACACGCTCTGACAAAACGCTAGCGGCAGGGCAGGCCAGGACTTCCAAGGCGTAGAGAGCCAATTCATGCCACGTGTCCAGCTTGGAGACACAATAATTGTAAGGCACAGAGGAATCTAGCAGTACAGTTGTTTGATCTGCAAGGTACTCCTTCAGCATCTGGCCAAACTTAGCACTTCTTGTGGCACTACCCCGCACCTCAGGGGCTGTGGTACGTGAGGGGCTGAGAAAACTGTCCCACATAGTAAAGACTGTTCCCCTACCTCTGGCGGATTGGACTTGTGCCCCTCTCGGCCGTACGCCTTGGTTGTCCACCGATTCCTCACCTATGCCGCTAGCGTTTTGTGAGGGGAATGATTTGCCTACTTCCGTGACTATGGCCTTCTGGAAATGCTGCATTTTGGCTGACCTCTCTGCCCCAGGAATGAGATACATAAAGTTCTCCTTGTAGCTTGGGTCTAACAGTTTTGCCATCCAGTACTGATTGTCGGCCAAGATGTTGTGAACGCGAGGGTCACGAGCCAGGCAGCTTACCATAAAGTCAGCCATGTGCGCCATACTCTCAACAGCCATCACTTCAGTATCCAGACCAACACGATGACTGAACATGCTGTCCTCCTCCTCCTCCTCATCTCCACTGTCCTCTGGCCAGCCACGCAGAATCGAGGGTATGACTGGCGTGCATGTCATGTCCTCAATTTGGCCAGAGAGTTGCTCCATGTCTTCATCCTCCTCCTCGTCATAGTCCTCCACTGCACGTTGTGATGAGATGATGTTGGGCTGTGTGTTTTCACCCACACCCACTACTGTTTTTTGCTCCAAGTCATCGCGCTCGGCCTGCAATGCATCCTCTTTGATTTTCAGCAGAGACCGTTTTAGAAGGCAGAGTAGTGGTATGGTGACGCTAATAATGGCGTCATCGCCGCTCACCATCTTGGTGGAGTCCTCAAAGTTTTATAGGACGGTACATAGGTCGGACATCCATCTCCGCTCCTCAGGTGTTATGTGTGGAGTTTGACCCATTTCCCGACGGCTTAGGTGATGCAGGTAGTCCACAACTGCCCTCTTCTGCTC